>CM041631.1:64033993-64175545 GCA_023333625.1 Bothriochloa decipiens
CGGTTCGCTCAAGGAATGGAGGTGGATGAAGAAGATCCAGAGGAGACTGCAAAGGCGTACTACACCATGATGGAGGCGGCAAAGCAGCCCCTTCATGAGAACACTATGGTGTCACGACTGGATGCCATTTCACGCCTAATAGCATTGAAGTCACAACTAGGCATTAGTCGAGAAGGTTTTGATCTCATGTTGGCAACTGTTGGGACACTGCTTCCAAATGTTCACTTCCTGCCGAAGAACACGTACGAGTCACAGAAGCTCCTTCGTGCACTCAAGATGCCGTATGAAGCGATCGAAGCTTGTAAGAACGGGTGCGTCTTGTTCAGGGGAGATCACGAGACAGCAACACACTGTCCAAAGTGCAAAGCCTCTAGGTATGTGGAGGTAGAAGGTAGTGATGGCAGTAAGAAGCAGTCTAAGATCCCTGAGATGGTCATACGGCACCTTCCTGTCATACCGAGGCTCCAACGGCTGTACATGATAGAGGAGTCCGCGAAACAAATGACATGGCACAAGAAGGGCAAATGATACAGTGACAAGATGTAGCACCCAGTGGATGGTGATGCATGGAAGCACTTCGATGATATGAATCCTAACAAGGCTGTGGAGGCTCGAAATGTACGCGTAGCGATGGCTACAGATGGGTTCAACCCATTCAGAATGATGGCGGCCCCGTACACTTGTTGGCTCGTGTTCGTGATCCCCCTCAATCTTCCCCCCGGCGTCATGTTTGAACCCAAGAACGTGTTCTTGACGCTGATAATACCTGGACACCCAGGCAACAATATGGGTGTGTTCATGCAGCCAGTGTGGGATGAATTGGAACATGCTTGGGAAGAGGGGGTACTGACGTACGACTGAGCTACAAAGACAAACTTCACAATGCATGTGTGGTACCAGTACTCAATGCATGACTTCTTGGCGTATGGCTTATTCAGCCGTGGTCTGTTCATGGGAGGTTCCCTTGCCCAACATGCAAGGCAGATGTGATGTTCACCTGGTTGGCCGAGGGTGGCAAGTATTCTTCTTTCGACAAACATCATCAATTCCTACCTGAGGACCATGAACTGAGATGAGATGAAAAGCACTTCACAAAAGGTGTTCAAGTCACCGACTACATCCCTTGGGATAAGAGCCCTGCCGACATCCTTGCCCAGATAGAGGCTCTCCAAATTGATGAAGAGAAGGGTGGTTTTAAAGGATATGGTACCGACCACATGTGGACTCATATATCGGGCTTGACTAGGCTCCCCTACTACAAGCATCTTCTTCTTCCACACAACATCGATGTAATGCACACAGAAAAGAATGTCGCCGAGGCACTTTGGGCAACACTCATGGACATTGGCAAGAAGTCAAAGGACAACGTTAAGGCTAGACTCGACATTGAAACAATTTGTGATAGACCAAATCTAGTGATGAAGACCCCTGCGGATGGCAAGAAATGGAAAAAGGGGCCGGCCGATTACATCCTGAAAAGGGGAGATAGGAAGGAAGTACTGAAGTGGATCAAGACGTTAAAGTTTCCTAATGGGTATTCGGCGAATCTGAGTAGGGCAGTGAACTTGCTGACTATGAAGGTCTTAGGGATGAAGAGTCATGACTTCCACATATGGATTGAGCGGATCCTTCCTGCGATGACACGGGGATACCTCCCCGAGCCAGTGTGGCGCGTCCTGGCAGAGTTGAGCTTTTTCTTCCGCCAGCTTTGTGTCAATTAGTTATCTCGGGATGTTTGTCTTGAACTGGAGAAGGGTGCACCTTTGTTGCTCTACAAGTTAGAGACGATATTTCCACCCGGCTTCTTCCTATCCATGCAGCATCTGATTTTGCACCTACCGAGCGAGGCACGTATGGGGGGCCCGTGCAGCACCGTTGGTGCTATCCAATCGAGAGGTGTATAAAGCTTCTTCAGAAAAAGTGTAGAAATAAAGCCAAAATTAAGGCTTCCGTGGTAGAGGCATTCATTCTGGAGGAGGTGTCGACATTCACACAGGCGTACTATACTGAGAAACTTCACAAACCGCGCGATCCAACCCCTCGTTACAACATTGATGAGAATACATCGAACCTCAGCCTTTTCAGAGGTGATCTCGGAAGAGGAGGCGCAGGGCCCAACAAGAACTTGCAGCATGATGAGTGGCACACTATCATGATCTGCTTGTTGTTGAACCTTGAGGAATGCATTCTTTATCATAAGTAAGTTCTCGATGAGCTTGTTACATACGCTACTATCCTGCACCTATCGATCCGACCCCCCTTGTCTTTTGTTTCTCCAGGGAATATATTAATGAACACTGGAGAGGCAGTACGGATCCTACCGAGCAAGAAGAAGACCATCTTCTCAGACATGGTGTGCCCAGTTTCATCAATTGGTTCTGTACAAAGGTACCATCCAACTAACCTCATTCTGATTTTGAGATTCCACTTCGCTCCTAGGAGCGAGTAATGTAATGACGTCCCTGTCCTAACCTTGCAGGCCCTTTATGATGTAGAAATGAGTGATGAATTGAGAAACGTGGGCAAAGGCTTCAACCGAAGGGTCAGGTCATTCAACGTTTATGATGTGAATGGCTATCGCTTTCGCACGAGAACTTACGAAGAGAAACGGGGCAACCTAAAAACCACGTGCAGCGGAGTTCGTATGGCTGGCTCGGATGGGAAGGACTATTACGGCATAGTCGAAGAGATATTGGAGCTTGACTTTGGACCGGACCTAGGTTGTAAGCCAGTGGTATTCAAATGCCATTGGTTCGATCCTAATGTCACGAAAAAGGACCTTACGATTGGGCAAGTTGAAATTCGACAGGATTCCAAATATGAAGAAGACAATGTCTATATTGTGGCTAACCGAGACGCCACACAATTTTATTATCTCCCATGGGCTTGCCAAAAAGACAAGAATCTTGTGGGTTGGAGCCTTGTGCAGTTGGTATCGCGGCACGGTAAAGCGGTTGTCCCAAACGAGGATGATTACAACTTTGACCCAATGACAGATGAGTTCTATCAACCTGAGGGGCTAGAAGGTAGTTTGGAGATAGACATTCTTTCACTGATGGGTATGGAAGTAAACAACGACATCAATGAGGATGAGGGTGATGAGGTGCACGATGCCGAGGACTTAGAATCCGTAATGAGTGGCAAATGAAGCGCCTGATGAGAGAGCACGATGACGATGGAGAGCCTGATGACGATGGAGATGATGATGACGATGGAGATGAAGCCCGACACTTAAGAGAGCTCGACAATATTGATAGTGATGACGACAGTACTGATGACGAGTACATGCCAACCATATTGCCGTTTGCGGAGATAATTTCTAATTCATGTAATACTATAGTGTTAATATTATTACCTTGCAATTATGTTTCTTTACATGTACTTGTCATTTATTTATGTTAACTACTTCAATCTTTGTCATTGCAGGCACTCGACATGATGCCGGGCGGAAGGCGTCCACAGCGAACAGGGATCCACTCGCGGTACATGGTCACCAGCGCGGACCCTGTTGCCGCCGCCGCCGAGGACGAGGCGGTCATCGGTGAGGAGCTTGACGTGGAGCGGAGCACCTGTCGTCGCACATTGTCAAGGAGGCTGTTCCAGGACGCCCAGCAGGGGACGACGACGATGACCGGTGATGATGATGGTGACAATGACGGTGACGGTGACGGTGATGACGATGACCTCTGCGGAGATGATAGGGACGACGAGCATACACCAGACGCCTCAACTTCCTCAGCTTCGAGCAAGCCCTACGTGCGCGGGGCCTCGTCACTCCCTGACCCACCGCTCCTCAGCCGTCGTGCGGTGATTTGACCCGTGGGCAAGATGTAAGTAACCGTTGTTGATTTCACTTGTTGTTCATATGACATGTTGAAATTCGAACTGCAGACTAACAATTGTTGTTAATGACTCGTGCAGGGGCTGGGAAAAGGTGACTGACAGGAAGAGTTCATGCCATGTCAATGGCATCCAGGGCCTCCTAATTAGAAAGCACTACCCTGGCTTGGTCACCATCAAGGGTGAGCGAATCGTGCCCGACAAATGGGACCACTTCTTCAAGGTCATGGATGAGCATGGCGAAGTCCTTGCTCATAAGATCAAGAGGGAGTTCTAGGTGAGTCTTTGCATCGCACCGCATATCTCAATACTATGCATTCGTTGGACTTTCTTCAAACAATGAAATGATGTTTCATGTCTGTGTGTAGTTGTACTTCAAGTTGGAGGAGGGGCAGGACGAGCAGCGGGCGGGGCGGCAGCAGGAGGCGGTCTGCCACAACCGTCTCAAGGACATGTACCACGAGGCGCATCTCCAGGCCGTCATTAGCTACTACGCCAACGTGGAGCTCAAGGTGGTAAAGAAGGAGCGAGTCAGGGAGATGATACTGGACAAGGAGACCGACCTCACCGAGGAGTAGTACATGCAGGTAATTAAGTAGAAAACATTCGTTATGATTCCTCACGTGACACATTCAATTCATCTTATGGAATATCAAATACTTGAATGCCATGCAGTGGTGTCCAAGCTAGTGCGATCAGTACGAGGACTGCTGGCGCCAAATTGTGCGTGGGTGGCATACGGACACGGCGTATGAGAAGCACAAAGAGCGTTGGCAACTTCGCCTGCAAAATCCTCCTGTATCACACCACCAAGGGAACCAATGCCTCCACGGGTACATGGACACATGGGTATGCTTCTGTTGATCCATTTATTATAGCTCTCAATTGTCACTACTTGTAACCAAGTTTGTGTTTTCCTCGCAAAGGGAGACGCATGATGGGCAGGAAATCAACAAGTTCACGGGGTACGCCCTTGCTCACAAGGGCAAAGCGTCAGCGGCGTCCACCGTCTACAGCTCGAAGGACGGGCCCGAGTCCTACACCCACCCGAACATCTACAACAAGCTCACCAAGTACACCGCCGCAGGTCTCGAGCGCCATGGGCCGACGTTTGACTCCACCAGAGCCGACCTGGATACTGACCTCGTGATGAGGACGGGAGGAGGGAAGCAGCACGGCCGGTACGCTATTGCTGACAGCGCCATCGACCCGTCCTCTTTTCAGACACTGAGCCAGATCCGAAGAGGCGATGCGGAAAGGGGCGGATCGCAAATCCCCATAGCGCCTTGACAGCCGAGCAATAAGCAGATGATGACGGCACTTCAGGTAAGTGCAGTTTCATTCGTCATTCACCCGTTTCACATATGATGTACCTTGCCTTCACATACCATCAACCTTGCGGGTGTAATATTGCAGGCCACGGTCGAAAGGCTGCAGGCCAACCAGGTCACCCAGGAGATGTTGTGTCAGCAGCAGGAGGAGGCCCATCAGCAGCAGTTGGTGGCACTTTAACAGCACTACCAGCGTGCTCTATCAGACCTGACCTGCTACTTTTGGTCCCAGATCCCAAGAACGCAGGAGCCTCCTCCCTCGATCTTCGCTCCACCACCACTTCTAGTTCCAGTTCCAGTGCCTGTACCTGTTCCGATGAGTATATTGTCTGTTCCTTTAGCTTGTGCGGTCATCCTGCAGGTACTAATTACATCACTTGGCCTTTGTGCAGGCATCTGGAGTCGGCGGGTTCGAACCCGACTCCAGGTGCCAGCCCTCCACTGGGTCCTTCTCCACCGCACGGCTTTCCAGCTTACCCGACCTACTACCCCACGCAGCAGTACCAGTGGCCTCCTCCGGCGTCAGGGCAGGGGTACTCCTCGTGGCCGCAGGCGCAGACGCAGCAGGGGCACTCTGGGCCGGCAAGCGTTTTCAGACCTACGCAGCAGCAGTGGCACTACGGTACGTCTCCGCAGTCGGGTTGGCCTCCGTTCGAGCAAGCTGGGGGCTCTGGGAGCCCTGGGGACGATGCACATAGCTAGATGCCTTTACTTCTCGCTTTGGACCTTCATCGATGAGGTTGTTGCACGTTGGACATGTTTAGCGTATGTTGGCCATGTATGGATTCTTATGGCCATATTATGTGTATTGTAGAGTTGTATCGATGGATTTGAGGACCTTCATGTATGGATTCAGGTTGAAACTGAATTTGATGCTGAAATGTGGTTTATATGTGATAAAATGTGGGTTATATGATATATATGTGATGAAATAAGGTATAAATACAAGAAAACAAAAAAACAAAAAAAATTCCCAGCCGTCGGCAAATCTGATCCATTTTCCCAGCTCGGCCCAGCTTTGCCGACGGCTGAGCCTGGCCGTCGGCAAAGTGACCAAATCTTTGCCGACGGTCGGCCGTCAACCATCGGCAAAGGCTGCCGTCATCGTGCCGCCGTAACGGCTGACATGTCGCCTTTGCCTACGGCCTGCCACGTGGCCGTCGGCAAAAGTCCCTTTGCTGACCCTTTCTTTGCCGACGGCCCTTCGCCGACGGCCGACGTGGCAGGCCATCGGCATAAGATTTGCCGACGGTATAACAGCCTTTGCCGACGGCTTCAGGCCATCGGCAAAGGTGGCCGATCTGGTAGTGGCAGGACGAAGGGCCACACGGTTGCATCAAGGCCATGGGGGACGCTAGCATTCCAGATATCGACATCGGAGCAAATAGTTGGCTCTTAATTTTATTTTCGGATTGATTTCTAATCTGAAACTCTTCGCTTCGTGCAAGATACTTTTGTATGGTAATATGATAAATATGGACCAGTGCCTCATCACATATCCATGCGTCTACTCATCTGAGGCGGGCGCATGGAGCGAGTGCTGCGATTTTGCCCTTTCTGCAACAATCGCCGCTTCACACGCTACCAAACTAGGGCCAATAAGTGTCCTGGTGGGGAATGCACTCTATTTTTGATGCTCCTCTGGAATCCTGGAGCACGATTTGGATACACAGGAGTCTAATGTCTGACAAGCATCGCACCGTGCTCTTGACTACAGAGGATGGTACTCCAGGATTGGATGTCATTCCGCAAATCAGCAGTCCAAACTCATACACGCACAGGCACACATTTTGTTTAGCGCCCACACGGACAAACATGTACATACACACGCACACATCCCTATATTCTTAAGCAGTATACATCAGCAAGTTCCACGAGCTATCAACTTGTTGGTAGTTCGCATGGAACAAGAGTGTGTTCTGACATAATATTGGCATGGGCCTCATGGTTTTAGGAAAGATGTTACCTTTTATATGAGGAAATAACAATATATTATTTGGTGGGATATATATGATTTGCAATAATTTCTATGGCAGGTAGGCCGAAAAATAACAAGGGACATGTCATGAGCTTTCCTCTGCATAAAACGAAATATAGCACAAAATTGGTTGACAAATTACAAGATTTGATGAAATGAGATAACCAATGCAAGCACACTACAAAACATCTAAATATTACTAGACTTTTGTCGCTTCATCCCACCTGAAAACTAAATGCCTATCAGAGCTGCCACTAGGTCTACTAATGAAACCTTTCAAAAGGATCGGTTGATAGATCATGTACTTGCTCGACATGCAAAAGGTCAAGTGACTCAATCAATGATTTACGGGATATGAAAGTAAATCGTGCTCCCCTCGAAGCTCTCTTTTTGATATCGAGAAGCTTCCGTTGTCCTGCAATCCGTGCTTCGCTAATGTTCCCATCTGCTACCTCAAACCTCATTGACTCCAACACTCTTGCATTTGATACAAATAACTTGGCGAAGTTAATATGGGACTCGCTTCCTTCATAATTTGCCAACACAATTTTTCTCAGACGGATGTCAAGGAACCCAAAAAGTTATCGGTAGCGACACCACACATTTTCTGGATAAATACTTGTTGCCTGATAAAGCAAAGTGAACATAATAATTGGTGTCAGTGGTTAACATAAATTTGGAACAATCATGTCATCAATGGAACAGTAAGCAATAAAAGCTGCAGATGCACACTCCGTATATATACAAGTTCTCTAAGTGGGGAAAGAACTTCAGTATTTCAATAACCGCATCCAAGAAAGGTTGACCTCAGATAAAGCTAGAACCTTCACACTGTGTACCGGTTTCATCATGCTCATAGCAGTTGATCCCTGCATCAAGGTAGAATTAACACATCATCATGATCAAGCAAAGGATATGGATCCCTCATGCGGGCTGGCTACAATGAGAACCAATCATGCCCATACATGAAAAACTGTGTTGGAGAACTGAAGCCAGTGATTGTTGTCAAACAATTTTTTCCAAAATATGCAATCTTGGTTTTCCCAAAATACACAATCTTGGCACAGATATTACCGAGATCTCCATAAATATTGCATTGAAAATAAGCAATCTTTCCAAACATGGCGTGTCCACGATGATATACCGTTGTATGCTGGCGCGAGCTCTGTAACAAGTACGCATGCCGATGCTTCGGAGGCTAGGAGACACGATTTGCAGTTGAACGAAGCCATAGTTGTCAAGTAGCAGCAAGCTCCGTAGGACAGGGCTGCCGTCGAGCAAGGCATTCAGAGCGCCATCTGAAATGTTTGCATCCAAAAGGGTCATCTGCTCGAGAACGCGTAAGCGGAGCTCGCTGGCATTGTTTCGATCAGGCATAGTGCAGCTACTCAATGTACAGACGCGAAGGGAGGACGAGAAGCAGTATACTGACGCCGGCAGCGGTGCCAGCCGAAGCCGTGGAGACGACCAGCCCTAACGCCCGTGGTTCAAGCCGAACCCGAGCTCCTGAAGGTTCTGCAGGGCCGGCGACCGGAGCCAGCCGTCCAGTGTGGCTGTGCGGCTGTCGGCACAGATGCATTTGACGCAGCCCCAGGAGATCGAGAAGCGGCGTCCGTGGCCCGCCGTGTGCGCAGCGTGCATGCGTGAGATCGCATCGACGGGGACGCGCCGTTCGGGGTCATGGAGATTGACGTCGATGTTGAGAGGAGCGGAGCGCCAGATGTGGCGCCAGCGGGAGGAGAGCACCTGGGTGCGGCCGCCGTCTTTGGTGGGGAGAAGGGAGACGATGTCGCCGAGGACGTCATCGGGGAGGCTGCTGATCCGGTCGGTGAGGCGATGTTCCTCCTCCAGTCTCCTCTTCTTGGCCCTGGTGACCATCCACATGGCCACGGCGCGGCACGGGAGAGGGATGGCGGCGCGGTGGCCGGTGGAGTGGACTGTGGAGATCGGCAGTTCGAGGCAGGATGGAGCGCTAGAATGTTGTCACGGTCGATCGAGCGGTCAGGCAGGTTGTTCCTTAGACACGTAATACATGATAATACGCGTAGGGCATTCAGGGCTGGGCCCACTTCTAATTTTGTGGAACATAATAACGTTCATATATACATCCGCCCCGCAGTGCAATATATTGCAGGCATGAACTTTGCCATTGGTAAGCTAGCTTCATTATTAAAAAATTCAATTGCATAAAGTTATTATTTTACCCTTTCTTCATCATATATTGCATTTTTTTCTGTTGTGTGTACTGAATATGTATCCCTAATAATAAAGACTTCAAAATTTCTTTCAGACTTTTTTTTTTGTTCAACTCCAACATATGACTCCTGCGTTCAATAATAATATAAGGAAGTTACGATTTCCACCATCCTCCTAGTCTCTCTATGTTGTGGGGGATATGCTACTGCTGTCGGTGAAGGCAACACGGCAGCTTGGGGGAGGCGGCACATGCACCCCGGTGATCGCATGGCCATGCCCCCGGCCTGGCGTCGCTGTTAGAGTTGGACATGTGGAATGTGTTGCTCGTGGTGACCATGGCGTGCACGACGTTCTCTAGCGTTGTTGACATCGACAATGACAACTAGCGACGATATCCTAGCAAGTCCACACATGACAAAAAAAATTCTAGTGCTATAACTTTGGTTCTCGTTGTCAACGACGAGGGAGAACTGGTCGAGGGCATGTGCCACCTCGTGGCTGAAGACGATGCAGGCATGATATCATGACCACAACACATCACTACAGGAAACTGGATCTTTGCCGAATGCCAGGCGGTTTGTCGAGCGCCAAATCACGGGCACTCGGCAAATCCCCTCTTCGCCGAGTGCCAGGACAGGCACTCGGCAACGAATTACACACGATAAAGGCTGATTTGTCGAGTGCCAGGCACTCGGCAAATTCTTGGCACTCGGCAAATCAGTTTTTGTAAATACATTTTGAGGCACTAAAATAACTTAAATAAAAAATTTGTACTACAAAGTTATATAACTTCTTAAGGCCTACAAAGTTTATTTTGTTTATTTCTTCATCTGACAAATCGATAGTAAAATTGTTCATAAAATCTATCTCTCTCTCTAAATTTCATAAAACAACAAGAGAGAGATATAAGATTTGTGAACAATATAAGAACCACCATGTCGGATAAATAAATGATGGAACAACTAAGATTTGTAGATCTTGAGAAGTTATAGAATGTTGTAGTTGAAAATTTTTTCATTTGAGTTCACCTTGTCATGCAAAACTTGTTCGAATTTTAAAATTCAAAATTCAACTTTTTCAAACAGCCTCGGATGGAAAGACATCCAAAATATACTTTGTAGATCTCGAAAAGTTATAAAACTTTGTAGTTAAAATTATTTTCATTTGAGTTTATCTTCTCATGCTTTTGAATTTGAATGTTTTAAAACAAAAAATAAAAAAAGGTTTGCCAAGTGCCCTTCCTGGGCCCCTTGGAAAAGTTTCCGGCCCAATAGGCCCAACAGCCCGCTCCTGATCCCATATATAAATAACCGTAAGCCTAACCCCACCCCCACTCTATCCCCATCCCAGCCGCCGCTCCCACTCCCTCTCCCTCCTCTCTCTTTCCTCTAGCCGGCCCTCTCTCTCGCCTCCATGCCCGTCGCCACCTCTCTCCCTCATCAACACCGGCGCCTTTTGGTGGTCCTTAGCGCCCATTTTCTACCGCCAATATGTTACTAAAATAAATAGTAGGTAGGGCTTTAAACTAACATTTCGATAAGTTTTGGTGTATACTTGACTTGCAGGTGTGACATGTGGAAATGCACAAAAAGCATAAAGAAAGCGAATTCTAGAATTCGTATTCAGAGAAGGCACAACCAAAAGAAGAAGAGAAGCCCACCTTCATTTGCATTCTGGGCCCAATTGTAACCACATGGAGAAGTCTAGGCCCAGAGACGAACCGACCACGCGAAGGCGGTGACTGGCAGGCCCCACCAGGGGACCGACCGCCCCCGGGACCGGCCGCCCCCCTGGCAGGCCCATGTCGGGCCTAGCTTCGACAGGCGGTTTGTAGGCGGTTCCCTCAAGACGATTTCACCTGCTTCCATATTTGTTGACGCCCGAACCGTCCTAGTTGGACTATAAAGAGAGGGCTAGGCTCCCCTTCAATGGACGCCATCATTTGGAGCCACTCACCTCACATTCCTCACTTGTATTCTTTAGATTAGTTTTAGTAGTAGAGCAAGGCAAGAGCTAGCAAGGAGAGCTTGTTTTCTTGGAAGAAGATGAACACCTTGGTATGAATACAATGTTCTCTTTCAAGTTCAAGTTCTTATTTATATAGCAATACAGATGAACTAGAGTATAGTCTTGTTCATGTTATGATCATGATATATGAACTAGCATATAATTTATGTGTTATGTTCTTGACATGTTCATGGTTGTTCTTCATCGTTCATCGAATTAGTATGAATAGAGGAAGAACTAGGGATGAGGTGATGGTTCATCGTGCCTTCTCGGTTGCTCTTAGCCTAGCCTGTCACTCAGAAGGGGTAGGGTCCTTGGGGGTTAGGATTTGTTTCTGTAGTGTCTTGGTATGCGGAGACCGGCGGATATGTCAGTGCCCCACAAGTAGAGGGGAGGTGGGCAGGTGGTGACAGTCTTGTCCATCCCAAGCATTCCCCTACGTTTGGGTATTGAGTAGGAGTTTGTAAAGTCTCTATCGGCTAGCAGACCAGCTGTGGGGATCTCCCTGTCATTCCAGACTTAGTCCTGATACTAGACATGCTAGTTAGATGTCTTCTAATAGTTATTTGCATAGCTATATATGACCAATGCCTGCTTAGTTAGACATATTCTTTTATTTTTTATTTCTCTTTTATCCTTGAGGTTGGCTCAGATATGTGTCCACTATCTTTGAATCATGATTTACCCCTAACTATGCTACGTCTACCTATGCACTCAATAAGTGATCCATTTTATACCAAAGCTAGATGCATTCATCCTGCCCTCCTACGAAAAATTATAAATACGACACCCCTGGATACTCACGGGTTAAAATGCTATAATGTTAGTTCTGTGCGCTTGCGGATTTATCCATACTGAGCTATCATGATTGGCGTACCTAAGTACCATTACCTAAGAATTGTAATTCTTGTTGCACCCCAAGGCGCCATGCTTCAGTTTTGCATATCATAAGTAATGGCAGTTAGGAAGGCCAATCAGGCATTTCTAACTGTTAGTACCAGACTGCATTATCTTGGCCAATGCCGTTAAGGGCCGAGAGTTACCTTTCTGACGTAATGGTGGTTAGGTATGCCAACACATTTCTAGTATCATTGCTAGGGATGGGCTTTTAGCCCATCTTTAGTGGTGACGCTAAGAAACGCCAACAGCGTCCCTCCTCCTCCCCATCTCTCGGCATCGGCGCCCCTCCTCCTCCTGGCACAGATCCGGCTAGGGCTTCCTCACCACCGCGGATCCCCGTGCTCTCACCGCCATGGATTGGGGTGGGGCGAGGTGGGAGGCGGTGCGGTGAGGCCCCGAGCCGAGCTGCTCCACGTGCAGGGGCCCTCCCCAGCGGCACGCCCTCTCCCTCCCCACCGGCGGTGCTCCCCGGCGTGGTAGACCTCACCGAGCCAAGGTGGCCTCCTCCCTCCTCCCTCCTCACCCGCCGTCGCCGGAGGTCGCCAGGCAGCAGACGGATGGAGGAGCGCGGCAGGTCTAGCGCCGGCAAGGATGGCCTCATTGACGACGATGGGCTCGATGGGCCCTGCTGATGGGTCTATGGGTTGGCTTTTCTTTTTTTATTTTTTCATAAAATCTTTGCCGACTGCTGACATGGCACTCGGCAAAGTCTTTGCCGAGTGCCTGGCACGTGGCACTCGGCAAAGAAGTCTTTGCCGTCACTTTCTTTGTCGACAGGTCTTTGCCAAGTGTGGCACTCGGCAAAGCCTTTGCTGAGTGTGCAGTAGGCTTAGCTGAGTGTTGCTGGCACTTGGCAAAGAACCCGTTCCCGGTAGTGCATCCGACACAATTTGCAGCGACATGAGCATCGGTTTGCGGAAAACATTAGTGGTAAAATATGATTTTCCAATATATGCACCTGATTAAAAGTGTGGGATACATTTTTTCTAGATTCATATGTCATAATTTATGTGAATTTCCTTAGTATATTCATTGTTCGCTAAATTTTTAATTAACTTCCTTTATGCAGGGAGATTAAATGGTTGGCAAAAGCTAAATTAAGCGAGTGTGCGCTTATAGGCTTGCGCCTGCACCCCTGTGGGACAGCTCCACAAATCCTCATCCCCCACCCAACATGGCGACACCGATCACCCTCTTTTTCTTCCCCATTCACACCGCACGTGCTCCCTCAGCGATAGCGATGATGACCAGTGGTATCCTCACGTGCCTACGACCGCACCCCACGCCCCCCTCCCCGTGCACGGCCTTGGCGGATGCAGCTATAACGGCCGTGAATCCGCAGGATCTAGCAGGAATGACATTGGATCAGGCAAGATTAGGCCTAGGTAGGCCTCATCTTGTTCCCCTCTCCTCTGTCCTCCTCCAACTCCGGCGACTAGGGTTCCAGTGCATGCCTCCTTCCCCAACTTCGGTGAGGTATAGATTGCTGGCCACCCTTGGGAGAAAGGGAAGACATGTGGATGGGATGGTTGCCGGGCAGTTAGGGAGCCCTGGTGGGAGAGGGGGGCGGTGACTGGGGGCGGTTAGGGAGCCCTGGTGGGGGGGGGGGCGGCGACTGGCCGAGGTAGGTCACTGGTTTGGCTCTGTCCTTAACATTGATTAGCTAGCCGCAAAACTGTTCCTTGTAAGATCTCATTGGGATGTACAAACCTGACGAAACACACGCACCACCAGTTTGATCTCGTCCGCTCAAGGCCCCATCTCATCTCATCTCCATGTATGTAACTATGAATGTGTACATTATTATGAATTTTCCTCTTGATCCCTGAACACACACTGATGATGTAGTAGCCGCCTCATCATTTTCGGGCATAGCTCTCAGACAGGCCGCCTTCCTCCTCGCAGTTGACAGTGGACGCTGATGAGACGACGATGCCAGAGGTGGAGAAGTAAGGGGATCAGCTGGATTGCTAATAACCTGTGGATGGTGTTTCACTTCATCATTTGTCAGCCCATCCACCTTCACTAGCTCCCTGATTTGCTTTGGGGTGGCAACTGCAGACATGGCATGCCAAGAATGAACTCGTTAATTCCATGTTTGTGTTTCTAATGTCACAGCCATGAAGCAATACTAACATCTTGGGGGCCGGAAATTGGGAAGAAAAATTTTGAATTTGGTATCTAAAGAAGAAGTCTCACCTTAGGGGTCACCGAGTTGATTCGAGACAGCAATGAATTTGTGTTGCAGCTCCATCAACCAGCAGCGCCGAATTTTCCTTGCCTTCCTGCCTGCTGCTGCTGCTGCGATTTGGACTGGAGACCAAGCGCAGGGGCAGCTGACACAATGGCGGCTACCCCAGCCTCTTCTTGCGCAAACCCCCACTATCTGGCGACTGCCCTCCTCGATAGCGCTGTTAGCAGGCCTCTTGGTTGCCTGAGGAGACAGAAAAGATAGATTCGACATCCCATCATGCGCCCTCTAATTCTCATCCATTCTTAAGTAGAGCGCTGCGAAATACCAGCTCTCCAGAGCTCAACAGCCATGAACGGCTAGAGAATGCTGCCGGCACCGCGGGACGCGCGGTGAGCTCCTCCCCTTCTCTTGCATCTATGACTACAAAGCTCCAAACTCATGAATCGAGCGCTTGACACCCCCGACCACAGTGGCCGTGGTGTCCATTACGTTCTCCAACCTTGCTGGCATCAACAGCAATGAGAACGGCATCGTGGCAAGTTCACACACGACAAATAAATTTGTTTGTGCTGGAACTTTGCTTTTTTTGTCAATGATGAGGGAGAAAGTGGTCAAGGGCGTGTCCCACCTCGTGACTGAAAATATGTGTGGTAAAATATGCTTTTTTATGTATGGAATAACTTATGTGAACTTCCTGTATGTATTTACTTTTTTTGCAAACATATTAATGGAGGAGGTGGATCTCACATTACGGATGACGGGTTTAGTTGGGGACACAGTGCTAGAACTTTGCTATATCTCAGACGACTGGTGACAGAGTGGACGTCGATGAAGTCCATCCGATTGTATGAGGTGGCTGCTACCTGCATGCGTGCATTCTTTTTCATCCTCCCACTCCCACCACCACCTTGCGTGACACCCGCGCACCCCACAACTTCCCACACGCGCTGCCATGTGGCGGTGTGTTTCCACGCTTTAGTGTCCCATATACATTTCTTCACGCTCAGTGAGTTGACAATGTTTTCCTATATACGTGTCACAACTCTATTTCTGCAAGCTGAAGATATTTGTACTTTCTTAATTCAGTAATGGTAGGCATAACATGGCCATCAACACATCAACACTTCTTCCAGAGACAGATCCATTAAGCTCACTATCAATAACAACCATATCAGAAAGGGCTTCTTGATTGTCCACTTGTGCTGAATCGTGCACAATTTTTCTTCCTTCCACCCTCATCCCCACCCTGCAACCATACCCACGCACCCCACCACATCCCTCGCACGCGGACATGATGAATGTGGTGGTGTGTTTACATTGCTTTAATGTTTTCTTGCTAAGTGATTGGAGAAGATTTTCCTGTATATATGTGGCACACTATTTCTGCACGCTGAAGCCATTTTGTTTCTTAACTCAGTAATGGAAGGCATATCATGGTTATCAACAATTCTTCTAGCAGAGACAGGTCCATCAATCAGTAACAAGCATATCAGACATGATTTCTTGATAGTCCACTAGTGCTGAATGCCCTGCCTACGTGCACGCTCTTTCTTCCCACACCCACACCGCACTGCACCAGCCACACCCGCACACCCCACCACCTCCCACGCGTGCGGCCATGGCGAATGCGGCGGTGTGTTTCCACACTTTAATGTTTGGTATACATTTATTCACCCTAAGTGATATGACAAGGTCTTCATGTATGCGAGTGGCAGCGCCTAAAGTCATTTTTTTTCTTAATTCAGTAACGGAAGGCACATCATGACCATCAACACTTGTTCTACAGACAGGTCCACTAAGATCACCATTAGTAACAACAATATCAGAGAGGATTTCTTGAATGTCCACTGGTGCTGAATGTCCTGCTTGCATGCATGCTTTGTCTTCCCCCAACCCCACTTGCACCGCACTGAACCACACACGCGTACTGCATTTTCCACCTCTGTCCATCCCCTTCTCCCTCTCTCTCTTTCAAATCTTTGGTGACGTAGCCCAGGCACCAATACCCAGTGAGCTCTGGTGGCTCGTGCCGGTTGTGGAGTGGTCTGAGCCAGCGGCACGTAGGCCACTCCTCCTGCACTTCAAAATTCACCACCTCTCTCTCTCTCTCCTGTCTAACCTTCTAGATGAGCATTCTAGGATTTTGGCAAGCTCTCCACTGTCCTCCCCAACTCCGGCGGGATATTGAATGGCTGGTAGAGGACAGGCAGTCCAGGCGGTGTGGATGGTCATTGGGTGGTTTAGGGTATCTGGCAGCGGCACACGAGTGGGTCGGCCAGGGGAGGCTCGTCGGAGCTAGAGAAGATGACGGCATGCGAGCTCGCCGGAGCAGGAGAATATGGCGTGGTGATGGGAGGGTTTGGAAGAGTGCGGCTGCCATGGTCGCTATGATTTGTTGGACCTCCGGTTAACCCTAGCACCCATAGTGGGGCGCGGTTGGGGCGAGGGTGCCGAAGTCGGAGAATAAAATATCTGGACTTTTTTCCCTTATTTCGCAAAAAATATTAGTTTCCCAAATTGGAGAGTGTGGTTGGAAAGTGCATTCCATGCACGCGCAGGATGATACGTCTAAGAAGCTACCATCGTGTATCCGATATGTATTGGACACATATACATGTCCGTTACACCACCGATACGTATCCGAGAGTATGCGATTTTTTCATTTTTTTCATGAATATTAGATATGTCGCCTGATACGCATCAGCCTTGTCGATACAGCTCAGCCTAAAAACAGAGTCGCATATACCTCTATCCCCAATGCCCTAGCTTCCGATGCCCACACTCCCGTGTGCCCTCGCCTCACGCTGCTGCATCCCCCGCTTGATGCCCGCTGGCCGTCGGCGAGGAGCCTCCGCCTCTGCTCGCCAGCGACGAGCCTCCGCCTCCGCTCCGTCCCTGCTCGCCGAACTGTTGTAGTAATGCCCTTATTTCTTATAGAGGCACCTAGAGAAAAACAAAACTGGATATATAGGAAATATCCGTGGAAAAAGAACTCCCAGAGAGCAATCCTGCAACTCTAGAGAATGCGAGAGCTCATAATAGTCATCCAGATCCCGCAGGCCAATGCACGTATGCATCACTGTGTCGCATTAGAATTCCAGATCCAGCATGCCAATCATAGGAATAATGACATGCCAAACATTATTTAATTTCCACCATAAAAGAAGATACAAATTTAACAAAAATAAATACACACAAGGAGTCCATAAGCAAGCCTAAAAAATGTGTCCCACACTTTAGGTGCATATATAGAAAAATAAAATCATATTTTACATGACATATCTTTCTAAGCAGGGCTCATCGTTGCACCAGGTCGGTCGCCGCCGTCATCCTGCTTTTTGGAATGCTTCCATGTAATGCCCCACCGGCCCCCCGCCGCCCCCGGGGCAACCACGGAGACAACATCTTGTGGTATATGAGTAGGACAATAACTCAATAAGGTCACAGTGCTGGTGTGTGTGAGAAGAATACACGATGATATAAAACAACAAGTTGAACAATTTATTATGCATGTGAGGAGAATCAAGTAATTTAGAGATTGTCATGATCTTGCAAGCCTAGAAGCAAAAAGGTTGAACTTGATAGGCATACTGTGTTTCCATTGGTTTATCGTCTAATTGAGTTGGCATTGCTACTTCCAGTGGTGACAGTATCAGTTTAAAGGGCATTTTCAGCAACGAAGATTTGTATTATGCATCAAGATGTCTGATGCTTGGCTTAATGACTTAATGGTATGCTACATTGAGCGAGAGATATTTAAAGGAATTGATCTCGAGAAAATTAAGCAAGCATTCCAGAAGAAGAAAGATAGGAAAGTGCAATTACCTAGATCTCGAAGACGCAACTAAGGGTTCACTCTCACTCGGTTTGTCTCTTGATTTCACTTGTAAATTTTTAGTATTCTTCTTTAATGTTTGATTTTTTAATATAGTATTGATATATTTTGTATAATTCTTGCTTGATCAATGAAAGTCATTATATTTTACTTGTATATAAAGCAATATTAGTATGAAATCTTATGCTAACTAGTAGCAATATTCTGTAGTTCGGCTTTCCACCACACCTCAATTCAATTCCTTCCTCCGCCACTGACAATAAGGTCGCGGTGCTGGTGTGTGTCCTACTGTCTGGCTCCTGGGCCAGCCGCTGCATAGCCACGGGTCTTCTCGCTAAGTCGCCCATCTAGATTAAACCATACCAAACCTAGAAGTTATTAATTTAGAAGAGAGAAAATTATATGCACCACATTTACAAAGATTAAGTTGTCGTTCTAGATCCTGCCGTCCTGCCATCTACTTGTGTTCAGCCGCGGCATGATCTACATGGCAGCCCGAGTAGGGTACATCCGATCTTGGGATAAACTTAGAAAGAAACCAACGTAGAGTGCTAGGGCTGTTTTATGGCTGAGCAGACTAGCAGTTGTGTTGAAGTTGTCTTATACATACATATGCAAGGTATTAAAGGGTATATATACTTTTGGTATTTTTCTAGAAATTTTGGGTGTGCATTGTAACCCTATGCAAGAACCTTTGTACTTAAAACACATTTTGTTCCTATTGGCACCTAATATAGATTGACAAGCAGAATAGAACAAAACACATGCATATGAATACAGAAAGGACATTTTAAAAGCCAATTCACAATTCCGTACCAATCTATCAGGAGATAAAATAGTCCAGCCATTCCTAGAGATACTCAAAGCTAAAACAATGTCGCGATCGAGTAGAAAAATTCATGTTTCCCTTTAACTGAATCTGCACAAGAAAAAAGATAAGCATTAACTGAAATAATAAATTATACGCAGGCATCCTTACTCCAGCTAGAAAACATAAGGAATAGGACTCAAATTATTAGTGTAACGTCCTTTCCCTGACGTTCTTGAGTAGGGTATGTTATCTTGCTTTAATGCGTGTCATACATTTCTTCACCCTAAGTAATTTGACATATGCAGGTGGCAAAAACTATTTCTACGCAAGCCATTTTCTCTCTTAATTCAGTAATGGAAGGCATACCATGGCCATAACCACTTCTTCCAGATATTGGTCCATTAAGCTCACTATCAGTAACAACCATATTAGACATGATTTATTGGTTGTCCACTGGTGCTTAATATCGTCTCGCGTGCATGCCTTTTCTTCCCCAACCCCCACCCGCACCGCACGGCACCACACCCGCACTCGCTCCACCACTCCCATGCGCACAGCCATGGCGAATGCAGCAGTGTGTTTCCACGCTTTAATGTCCGATATACATTTCTTCACCCTAAGTGATTTGACTAAGTTTTCCTGTATGCATGTGTCAGTGCTATTTCTACGCGCTGATGCCATTTTCTTATTTCTTATTTTAGTAATGGAAGGCATATATTGGCATTAACACTTCTTCCAGAGATAGGTGCACCATCAATAACAACCGTACCATACAAGATTTCTTGATTGTCCAGTCATTCTAAATATCCAGCCTGCAAGCACGCTTTTTCTACCCGACACTGCCACCCCGCACCACACCCACGCACCGCACCATCTCACATGCGCGCGGCCATGGCGAATGCGGCGGTCTATTTCCATGCTGTAATGCCTAATATACATTTCTTCATGCTAAGTGATTTTACAAGGTTTTCATGTATGCGTGTTGCGGTGCTACTTCTACCGCTGAAGCTAATTAATTCAGTGATGGAAGGCATATCATGGCCATCAACATTTCTTCCAGAGACAGGTCCATTAAGCTCACCATTAGTAACATCCATATCAGCCAAGATTTCTTGATTGTCAACTGGTGCTGAATGTCTTGCCCACGTGCACGCTTTTTCATCCCCCACCCCAACCCCCACCACACCGCACTGTTGGTATTTCTTAGCGTAAGCAGATAAATCCGCAAGCGCACAGAGTACCATTGTAGCTTTCACTCGAAAGTATTCAGGGTATCGTATTTTTTACAGGGAACGGAAGTGTACTAGATAGAAGCAAGAACGTCCAAGAGAAGAAGGTAGAAGGATATTTTTGTAGGGCGAGAAGGTTTTCTAAGTCAGCCCAAGGTCACCAGATAACTAAAGTCTTGGCTTACTGAACTCACTCACTTCGGAGCAGCGGTTCTTTTTCGGTTCTCGAAAATACTGGGCAGACGTAACTAGGGTCAGGCAGCCAAAAGCTCTACGAAAACACCAACCCGAACGTGGTGGAATACAAAGGCCTTGTCGGGTTTGTCACCCTTGGGGCTACCACAACTATCCGTAGGGTTGAGCGCAAACTCAGGTAACACGCTAGCCTAGACACCACGTCTACGCTAGCGGCTACAACTCTAGTCCGATATCTTAGCTGGACTAAAGCACTCAGTCGAGCGGAGAACCCGTAAGCAAGCAAGTAAGCGCTAAACCTTAATCAAATAGATCACTAGGGAATTGCAAAGAAAGAATGCGGATATTACTCACGAAGGAGTCGGCTCCGTAGAGGTACAAATCGAAGGAGAACCCGACAAGCCGGCTCTGTCTCCACTGTTCCCTCCTCTCTCTTTCTCTTTTCTAACCTATTCAACTAGGCACTAGCACCTAGAGGGACACCACTACTCCTCAAAGGATATGAAAGTGGAAGCTCAAGAGTGTATAATATAAAGTGTAGAGCTCTTCTTGAGGGTAGTAGAATGTGTGTTACAACTGGGGAATGGCCGTTATAGCAGCGAGGAGGAGGGACATTTTGCACATCACTCCCTCTCCTGTGACGGTGGGATGCATTCAACCGACCTATCCTAGGTCGGTATCATGATTGGCAATCAATCAGCATAAAAAATCAGAGGAGAACCGGTCATTAAGGCCACGAACCAGAGCTAAACTGACGAGATTGCACTCTGCAGTATTTCTGGAAGGTAAATCAGGGAGGCGGCCAGCTGAACCAGACCAAAACCGGCCAAACCGCTGGCCCAACCATGCGTGAACCCCGCGAAACAATAACCGCCTTCAAGCATCCACTCTAGGCGCGCCATGTGGCACCACACCAGGCTGAACCGCGCGCCCGCCCGCACGCTCCTGATTTCAAACGCGTTTCACGCGCGGGCGCAAGTGTGTGGGCGCCGTGGAGCCACACGTCGTCGCACCATTGGCCTGTCCCGTCACCTGTCTGCCGGTCGAGATTTCAAACGTGCGTCCTGGTTGACACGCGGCCCATCCTGGTTGACCAGGCCGGTCGACTGCCCCACTCCACACATGCACGAACCCACCGGCAGCTGCTGCTGCTTGCTGTTGCCATATGTCGGCCACTGGTAAGCCGCTGGCGTTGACTTTGGGGATGCTGACGTCAGTGATGGCATCAGCATTCCCTTCTTAATTTAGAATTTTTATATCTTTTTATCCCGGAGTCCAATTATGCTAAATAATATATGTGTTTTGCTCAGCTGGACAATCCCGTTGCAATGGTGAACTCGAGATACTTTTATTTTATGAAAATTAAGTTTTCCTGCGACACAAGTGAAAATAACTAAACTCGTGTAACTTGTTAGATAAATAATAATTTTGTTATGATGTATCATGGAATTACTTCATTTTAAATTAGTTTGGCGGTCAAATTATATGCAATAAGCAGCGCCAACAAGTTCCCCTACACTTAGTCCTATGCTCATCTTCGAGTAAAGGTTTGAAGGACTAAGAGGGTTTATCTCCTTGATTTGAAAATCTGCATACAAGTTATTCCAAGCTTCACCTAAACTTTCAAGTGTCTACCAAGTCATCTTGGGCAATTCAAAAATGGAATAGCTTGGATTCAAATCTTATCACTCTTATTCTTACTCATGAACTTTGGTTTTTGTAAGGTTTTGAAAACATAAAGATAGCATTTAGTTCCTTGAATGATTCTCTCAAGTCGCTCGTATATGTAAGTAATTCTTCACCAAGGCATATATAGGGATTGCTTTCACTTGATCATCGTACTTCTAAAAGGTTTATCTGGAGCTTTATATAGGAATAAAGTACTAAGGCACACTTACCTTGCATGTGTTGTCAAGTCAAATCCCAGACCTCACCGGAGGGAAGCGTCATACTCTTAGATCAGAATAGTGCAAGTGTGTGGATAAGATGGAGGATATGAATGGTGTCTAACCTAATTCTACTATGCTCTTTAAAAATACATCTCCCTCTTTATTGGGACTTGAAAAAAAAATCTTCTATGAGGGCATGGGCTATCCTTATTCTCTCTTTTTTGTTTTTTCTTTTCTTTCATCTTTTTTTCATGTATCTATAATTTTTTTCATGACTTTTTTCTTCTCCATTTTTTTATTTCGCCACTTTTTTTAATGATAGCTTCATGCCTCTAATTGCAACAAAAACCTTTAAGGGAGATATCAACAAGGATTCAGAGCATTTATTTTGGTAGAACCTAACAAGCATATTTTTGGTTCACTCCCAGTGTAGGAGTAGAACATTTTGGGTGAATCTAAGTGGAAGGCATGATTTGCGCCTGCTCCCAAGGTAGGAGTAGTGCAATTTTTTTTGTGGATGGATGAACGAATGTTGTGCATGACTCTCAATATAAGAGTTGGCAAATTTTATTTCTGGGTGCATGTGAGTTCTAATCTTGGGAGCATGAAACATCTCTCAACAGGGTCACAGAACTTGACCAAACTCAACACAAAGTAAGAGGCATATGTGGAAGGTTTTGTCATGAAAGATCATAAATGGCCTTGGTAGGTATTTGCATATCATTCAAGGAACATGCTATATTGATTTTTTCTTTGCAAAATAAATCCCAAGTTCTTTGCAAGAAATGAGCAAGCGCCATATCATACTACTATATCTCATTCATCAATTACTTAGATAAAATGGGTTCCCTATAATAAGTGTTCACAAGTTATAGGAATATTGACAAGGAATAAAGAGTATGCAAACTTTAATCATAGGATGACATGGAGATAGAGCATCAAAAATTTGTCTTTTTAAATTTGTTCAATGATGATTCAAAATTTTGAGAGGGGCGAGGGTAGAGATGCACAAACCACCGTTGAAGATGAAGGAGTTAATGAAAGTCCTTTGTCTCATTCTTCTGTACGATGGGTTGCTCGATATTTGTGCAATGTGTCGAGGAGATCTAAAATTTGTTTTAGTTATGCTTGATAGATCTCCCCTACACTTATTTTTGTAAGTATTTTATTTTAACAAACAAGACAAACAAGAGAAAAATAAACAAGGGTCCTACTGACTAGAAAAGACAAGGAGTCAAAACTTTGTTATCCAGATTATTATCGCAACATTATTTTTTTTCTTTTTACTAAAAACTTGTTCAACCAACTTTTATTAGAGCTCAAGCAAGGCTAAGATAAAACATGCAATGTAAACATAGCCACGATTTATCTCCATTTATGAATTACTGCCATTGTTTATGAAAACAACTCAAGGTTCATTAATCAAATTTCAACACCATGCCAAAACTTAATTAAAGAAGGCTATTTCAACCTAAGCACCATACTTAATTTAAAAATGCCTATGGATATACTTTCGAAAAATACATCCAAACTAGAGCATATGACATAAACAAGGAGACATGAATTTGAATGATCATATTAAAACAAATATGACCAAAAGGGATTGATGAACATTTATTACCTTTTGCATACCTGAGTGTTCTTACCGGCAGCATGTGCGGATTTAGCTTTGAATATGATGCATCGGTGGTGTGGTCGTACAGGCTTCAACTCAGACGAACCATAAGGCCAAGTTATACACATAACTAGTGTATATGGTCCTTGAGCCTTATTAGTAGCAAAGGCTTACAGGAGGATGCTCCTCTTTTTTTACTTATTATTTTTTCTCTCTTTTTTCATATCTCGTAATAATAATAATAATTTTTTTCATCTCCTTTTTTTATTCAACTCTCTTTTTTTCAACACTACTTCTCTCTTTTTTTTTCTCTCTATATTTTTTTATAACAAGGCAAAGCTAATATCGACTTTCATTCATTTTCATAAATGACCCTTGGTGTGAGTGGGACTCGGGATTCTCACCATCTTCTCCTACACTTGGACTTTTGTATAAAATTCAAGTGTATTGGGTCAGGGTCTCCTTGTGAGTGTGTTCCACCCTTCAAGAGCATCATGTTTTGTAGTTGATGTTGCTCCATGTTCTCAAGCATCATATGACTCATACTCTCCTAGAATGGTTAGTGACAAGTATACCCGAAGGTGCATACTAACTTGATAACATGTCCTTGCTTTTATTTGAAAAGAAAAGTTTTTTATAGATGAGGATAATAAAATTATAAGATGATAATAAAAATATATATATATTTAAGATAGTCCGGGGTATCTCTCGGTAGTTCTTTTTTTTAGGACAAAAGCTCATCCTTTGGACATGAATTCAATGTTGGTGATGTGGTTTCCCCTCCAACACCAACCTTTATGGGCCAATCGATAAAACTCATGCCAAAACGTTTTGAGATTTGTAAAACTTGTGATAGACAAAAGCGTCTACAACAATCCTTTCAAAACTTTTGTGGACTGAGAGCATGAAGGGGTTGTAGATCTTCGTTGAGATGGCAGAGTTGCAGATTGATCCAGGAGATTTTTTGTATGAGCATGGAAGAAATAGCTTTCGTGCTCATCGATAAAATCTTTTGTCTTAGGTGGAGGTTTTTCTTTCTCATGGCAATTTGAATCCTCCGCAAGATAAGGATTGTTCATGGTTATTGTGGAGATTGACATAACCTCACCCCTAAGGTTAAGAATGGATTTGGATGAGACATCAAGGGCAAAAGGATACAAAAGTCTTCCATGAGAATTGATCCACCCTCTATGTCTTCGGAGTGTTGCTGATGTCTCATACAAGAATTCGAGGCATAAGATGATGTTGAAGTGGGAAACTCTATGGTATTCCTGAAATCAACATCAAGGAAAAGATCATCCTCAAATTCAAAGGGGCACACAAAAGGCTGGGATTCATCATCCACAAAAATGTGGTGTGTCCCCTTAATAGGAGGTTCCTCAACAACCGTATTATGTGACAGGTTTGAAGGAATTTCAAATTCGGTTGTCCGTGCATCCTCTTGTTGGTCGGGGCTTGACTCCTTTACTTCTTCTGGAAACTCATCATAGATGTCTATGTAAGGGGTGTTTTCAAGGATTTTCTCTAGAATGGCTTTCCCTTCACTAATGGATTTGTGCATGAATGAGCCTCCAGAAGATAAGTCAAGTTGGAGAGCATCTTCTTTGCTAAGACCATGGTAGAAGTGACTTAGAAGGAGCTGGTCAGGCAAAGAGAGGTTTGGGCCGGCATTGATGAGACTTAAGAACCTAGCCCAAGCTACTCAGAGTCTCCTTCTCCATCTATTGAAAAGTAAGAATTTCTATTCTAAGAGTGGCAGCTCTAGAAAGAGGGAAGAAAGCAAGACAAAATTGTCTCGAAGTTCATCCCAATTTCCATGAACACCTCCTATGGTATGAGCATACCATTGTTTTGCATTTTCCAAAAGAGAGAATAGAAACAATTTCCATTTAAGGGTTTCTTATGTCATGTCAGAAAAAATTAGGCGAGAAAATAAGTGCTTGAATTCACGAAGGTGGGTATAAGGATTTTCATCTTATTGCCCGAAGAAGGGTTGTGCCCGAACCATGGTTATGAAAGCGCAGCGAATTTCATACCCTTTTGTAAGGATGGGATGGGATGATGGTGGAGGTTCCAATGAATCGCCCTTTGGAACCAAGAATTTACTGATTGGAGTGGAATCCATGTGGCAGTGATGGTGGTAGTGGTAGGTGCATATATTTTTTGGTATAAGGAAAATAAAAAGGATACACAGACGAACTTGGTTCGAATCTAGAACAGCTACCGTTCTCCGGCAATGGCACCAAATAGCTTGTTGGTATTTCTTAGCGTAAGCAGATAAATCCGCAAACGCACGGAGTACCATTGTAGCTTTCACCCGGAAGTATTCAGGGTATCGTATTTTCCATAGGAAACGGAAGTGCACTAGATAGAAGCAAGAACATCTAAGAGAAAAGGTAGAAGGATATTTTTGTAGGGCGAGAGGGCTCTCTAAGCTCAGCCCAAGGTCACCAAATAACCAAATTCTCGGCTTACTGAACTCACTCACTTCAGAGCAGCTATTCCTTTTCGGTTCTCGAAAATACTAGGAAGACGTAACCAGGGTCAGGCAGTCAAAGCTCTATGAAAACACCAACCCGAACATGGTAGAATACAAAGGCCTTGTCGGGTTTGTCATCCCCGAGGCTACCACAACTATTCGTAGCGTTGGGTGCAAACTCAGGTAACACGCTAGCCTAGACACCATGTCTACGCTAGCGGCTACTACTCTAGTCCAATATATTAGCTGGACGAAAGAACTCGGTCGAGCAGAGAGCCCGTAAGCAAGCAAGTAAGCGCTAAACTTTAATTAAATCGATCACTAGGGAACTGCAAAGAAAGAATGCAGATATTACTCATGAAGAAGTCGGTTCTGTAGAGGTACAAATTGGAGGAGAACTCGACAAGCCGGCTCCACCTCCACTCCTCTCTCTTCCTCTTTTCTAACTTATACAACGAGGCACAAGCACCTAGAGGGACACCACTACTCCTCAAAAGATATAAAAGTGAAAGATCAAGAGTGTATAATATAAAGTGTAGAGCTCTTCTAGAGGGTAGTAGAATGTGTGTTACAATGGGAGAATGTCGCTATATTTATAGTAGAGAGCAGGAGGGACATTTTGCACATCACCCCCACTCCTATGACGGTGGGATGCATGCAACCGACCTCCCCTAGGTCGGTATCATGATTGGTAATCAATCTGCGTCGAAAACCGGAGGAGAACCGGTCATTAAGGCCGTGAATCGGAGCTAAATCGGCGAGATTTGCGCTCTGCAGTATATCCGGAAGGTAAATCAGGAAGGCGGCCAGCTGAACCAGAACAAAACTGGCCAAAACGCTGGCCCAACCATGCGTGAACCCCGCGAACCAGTAACTGCCTTCAGGCATCTAGTCCAGGCACGCCACGTGGCACATTGCCGGGCTGACCGGCGCGCCCGCCCACGCGCTCCTGATTTCAAACGCGCTTCGCCCGCGGGCGCAAGCGTGTGGGCGCCATGGAGCCACACGTCGCCTCGCCATTGGCCCATCCTGTCGCCTGTTCTGTTGCCCGAGATTTCAAACACGTGTGCGCTGGCGTGGGGGCCCACTTGGCCACGCGGCCCATCCTGGTTGACCAAGCCGGTCGACTGCCCCCTCCTGGTCCGGCAGCGGTTGGGACAGCTGGGCCCCGCGTGGCCCACTGTGTCCTCCACTTGTGCACAAACCCACCGGCGTCTGCTGCTGCTTGCTGTTGCCACGTGTCGGCCACTGGTATGCCGCTGGAGTTGACTTCGGGGATGCTGACGTCAGTGATGGCGTCAGCATTCCCTTTTTAATTTGGAATTTTAGAGCGTCAGCATTCCCTTTTTAATTTGGAATTTTAGTATCTTTTTATCCCGGAGTCCAGATAAATAATATATCCGTTTTGCTCAGCTCGACGATCCCGTTGCAATGTTGAACTCTATTTTACTATTTAAGATACTTTTATTTTATGAAAAATTAAGTTTTCCTATAACACAAGTGAAAATAACAAAACTCGTGAAACTTGTTAGATAAATAATAATTTTGGTATGATGTATCACGGAATTACATCATTTTAAATTAGTTTGATGGTCAAACTATATGCAATAAGGAGCACCAACATGCACCACATCTGCGCACCCGACCACCTCCCACACGCGTGGCCATGGCTAATGCGGCAATGTGTTTCCACAC
This sequence comes from Bothriochloa decipiens, assembly GCA_023333625.1. Taxonomy (NCBI): domain Eukaryota; kingdom Viridiplantae; phylum Streptophyta; class Magnoliopsida; order Poales; family Poaceae; genus Bothriochloa; species Bothriochloa decipiens. The sequence continues at coordinate 64,062,188 of CM041631.1, forward strand.
TTTGATATGCATCTCTTCAGCCAAAGTGATATGACAAGGTTTTTCCTTGTATGCGTGTGGCAGCGCTAGCTCTGCGAGCTGAAGCCATTTTCTTTCTTAATTAATTTAGTAATGGAAGGCATATCTCATGCCGATCACCACTTCTTCTAGAGACAGGTCCACTAACTCACCATCAGTAACAATCATATTAGACAGGATTTCTTGCACCTGCACCACACACGCGCACTGCATTTTTCACCTCCGTCCATCCCATTCTCTCTTTCTCTCTCGATCTCCGGTGATGTAGCCCAGGCACCCGCACTCGGTGAGCTCCCGTGGCCCGCACCTGCACCCTAGCCCCTCGCGCGTGTGCCGCCATAGCGAATGCGGCTGTGGATCATCCTGATTCAGCAGCAGCAGGTAGGCCTCTCGTCCTAATTCACCTCCTCTTTCTCTCTGTTGTCTATCCTTCTGGCGGCAAGCTCCGGTGGCCCGCGCTTGCACCCCAGCCCCTCGAGCGCGTGCAGCCATAGCAAATGCGGCTGTGGATCGTCCTGATTTAGCAGCAGGTAGGCCTCTCCTCCTAATTCACCTCCTCTTTCTCTCTCTTGTCTATCCTTCTCGATCAGCATTCTTGGGTTCTGGCAAGCTCTCCCATATCTTTCCCAACTTCGGTGGAATATTGAATGGCCAGCCAAGGTAAGGCAGTCCAGGCGGTGTGGATAGTCAGTTGTTGGACGGTTTAGAGGATCTGGTAACGGCACACGGGCAGTCAGGCCAGGTTGGGGCAAGGTAAGGAAGAGTGCGGTTTCTGTGGTTGCTATGGTTTGCCGGAGCTCCGGTGAACCCTAGCTCCCATGGTAGGGCAGAGCAATGGGGGCAAGGTCGCTAAAGTGAGAAAATAAAAAATAGAGTCTTTTTCCCTTCTTTGGCAACCAAAATTATTAGTTTCCCAAATTGGAAAGTGCATTTCCTGCACGCGCATGTTGTAGTCTACATTATACGGATAAATCCAAGAAGCCGCATGTTGTGTATGCAATACGGACACATGTTCGATGCGCCCCTGATACGCATCGGAGGAGTATCCCATTTTTTTACTTTTTTTTCTTTTTTTATGTCTCCTGATATCAGCCTTGTCGATATGGCCCGGCCTGATAACTGAGTCGCATATAACTCTGTCCCTGACGCCCTAGCCTCCGATCACCCTTGCCTTGCGCCGCATCCCCCGCTCCTATTTCTTATATAATAGGCACCAGGAGAAAAACAGGATTTATTGGAAAATATCCGTGGAAAAAGAAAGCCAGCCATCAATCCTGCAACTAAGAGGATCCGCAGAATCCTCGTCCTGAACCAGTAGGTCAACACACATACAGCATCTCGCTTCATCGCATCCACAAAAAAATTCCAAATCCTAGGCTAATCATATGAATAATAACATGCCAAAAATCATTTAATGATCCGCACAAAGGATGATATAGATTTTAAAATCATAATGGCATACCAAAACCTAGAAAAAGTATCCCACACTTTTAATCAGGTGCATATATAGAAAAAAGAAAATCTCATTTTACATGCAATGTCTTTCCAAGCAGGGTTTCCATCGTTGCACCATGTCGGTCGCCGCAGTCATCCAGCTTCTGAGAGTACCGCCATGCGATTCTCCTCCCAGCCATCATGGAGATGACTCTTTGTGCTACCACATCAATGTCCGCACCTAAGAATCGGACAATAAGGTCGCGGTGCTGGTGTGTGTCCTGCAGTCCTTCTCCTAGGTCATATGCTGCATCAGCCACGGGTCTTCTCGCTAAGTTGTCGATCCAGATTAAAACATACCAAACCTAAAAGTTACTAATTTAGCAAAAAAAATTATATGCAATAATTTGACATAGACTGAGACATAACAAACTGTAAAAATGTATCCCACACTTTGAAACAGGTGCATATATAGAAAAACATTATTTCACTAAGCTAGCTAAGTCACCTGTCCACATCGTGCTAATTATTGTGCTCACCTGTGGCAAGATCTACATCGCGACCCAAGTGGGGGTACATCCTAGGACAGAACTTCTCCACGGAGAGATTCTTCGTCCTAGGACACACAGGCCGCCTTCTCCACTTCCGGGGAGATGAGTCTGTCCTCTACCTCTTCCATGCGGATGGGGAAAACAAGCTTATCGTTTGGCTTCACAGGATGAATTACGACTGCAGGCACGACGGCGCTGGTGCTGCTTGTGGCAGGGCCAACAGGTGGGTGCTGAGGGACACTATTTCACTACGTGAGACTTGTGACCATCTTGTGGAGCAGGGTTGGGAGACAGTTGGCGACGGGGATGAGGACGCCCCAATAGTAATGGTGTCGGCGCAGGGACAACGCTGAGTTCATGTTCTTTGTGTTATCAAGTTTAACATAGGATCGACTAGGTAGATCAAGTCAGGTGGATTCATCGTGTAGGGTAGAGAATAATCAAAATCCTAATCATGTTCTACCGGATCCGAGAGAGACAGAGAGAGGGAGAGAGAGGAGTAGGACGTGTGCATACCGAAACCTTCAATGGATGGTGCGGTCGGCGGTGCGGTCGGAGTCGGGTTGGTCGGCACCGAGGACACCATCACGATCGTTGATGGAGGCTGCGCACGGGCAGCGACGGTGGGTGAAGGGGATGGAGACGACGACGTCCTTGGCGGCGGTGCGGACGTCGAGGTGCGGCGCTAACGTCGGTAGGTCTTCCAGTCGCTGGCAGCGCTGCCTACATCGGCTAGGGTTTCGGGAATGTAGGTGGGGAGGACTGGCGGAGCGATGAAATTTGGTCTACGTGCCTGTAACACCCCGGCCCAGGGCTTAATAGAATTAATAGGATACTCATACCAACAAGTTGTAACTTCTTTTTCGGAAGCGCATCACTAAAGAACTTTGAGGTTAAGCGTGCTTGGCCTGGAGCAATTTAGGGATGGGTGACCGACCGGGAAGTCTTCTCGGGTGCGCATGAGTGAGGACAAAGTGCGCAGAAAAGACTAGTGTTTAAGCAGTCAGATGTAAGCGGATCTGGCCTCGAGAAGGCGGGACGTTACAAATGGTATCAGAGCTGACCCTTGTGGTTTCACGGGTGCGTGTGTCAGTTGCGCAGGCATGGTGTGCATGGCTGGTGTGGATCCAGAGTGGTCGCACAGCATGACACATGCGCTGGCACTGGACACACGGACGTGGCTAAGAGGGCACGTTCCTGGCCTGGGGTTGACCGACGAGGACGTCGGTCTCCTAAGGGGGTGAGTATGTAACACCCCGGCCCAGGGCTTAATAGAATTAATAGGATACTCATACCAACAAGTTACAACTTTTTTTTCGGAAGCCCATCACTAAAGAACTTTGAGGTTAAGCGTGCTTGACCTGGAGCAATTTAGGGATGGGTGACCGACCGAGAAGTCTTCTCGGGTGCGCACGAGTGAGGACAAAGTGCGCAGAAAAGACTAGTGTTGGTCTGTGAGGGCAGTCTATGTCCTAGATAAGCGGTCAGATGTAAGCGGGCCCGGCCTCGAGAAGGCGGGACGTTACAGTGCCCTGGCCCCCACCCCTCTTCTATATATAGCGCTATGCGACGGGGGCCCACCAACCAAGTCCGGTTGGGCACCCCCGATCAGGGCGCGAGATCGAGGCCCAGCGGCCGTTGGGCCAACTGGCATGGGAGATCAATCTAACATTCTCCCCCTTGATCTCTCATCATTCTTAAAGTTCTTTAATTTCTTTCTGCATCATTCAATTCTTTTCTTTCTTCATTCTGTTCCATCCCATTACAGATTTGTATATCGAGCGTGTTTCATCGTCACAGCAATTAGTGCCATTAGACTAACAGCCATGACACACTTCTCCATTTTAAAATAAAACTCTTTTCTAGGCCCTTCTTATTCGGAAGTCATAGGCTTTCCCTTAAAACCATGCCGGCTAAGTGTCCTCTGAACACATTGGGTGGTAAGCCTTTTGTGAGCGGATCCGCTAGCATTCTCTCTGTTCTTATATGCTAAGACTTAATATATAATCCTGAATTTTATCTTTCACAACATAGTACTTTATGTCAATGTGTTTGGCAGCACCACTTGACCTATTGTTGTGAGCATATTCTACCGATGGGTTGTTATCATAATACAACCACATTGGTTTATGTATATCTTCTATTACTTTCAGTCCGGGTATAAATTTCTTTAGCCAATTCACCTGCCCCAAGGCCTCATAGCATGCTACAAATTTAGCATACATTGTCGAGTTCGTAGTTACCGTTTGTTTAGAGCTTTTCCATGAAATAGCTCCTCCTGCGAGAGTAAATATGTATCCTTACGTGGACTTTCTTTCATCTCCCGCATAATCAGAATCTGAATACCCCTCTATCTTCAGGGAATCAGATCTTCTGTATGTCAACATGAGGCCTTTCGTTCCTTATAAATAACGCAAGACTTTCTTCACTAATTTCCAATGTTTAATTCCTGGATTCTTTTCGTATCTGCCAAGTAACCCGGTAACAAAAGCTAAGTCAGGGCGAATACATGTTTGAGCATATTGCAAACTTCCAACAGCTGAAGCATACGTACCGCTTTCATTTGATCAAAATCATATTGGTTCTTGAGACACTGGTGTTCCCCATATCTATCGCCCTTGACTATAGGAGCAGGTGAGGGACTACACGCATGCATACAAAATTTCTTCAAAATCTTCTCTATGTATGCCTTCTGCGATAATCCTAAAACCCCTTTTCTTCTATCTCGGTGGATTTCAATTCCTAAAACAAACGTGGCCACACCGAAATCTTTCATATCAAAGTTTGAGGACAAGAATTTCTTCGTCTCCATTAGTAGATTGACATCACTACTAGCAAGTAAGATATCATCTACATATAGGATCAAAAATATGTATTTTCCATTCTTCAATTTTGCATAAACACAATTATCCTCAACATTTTATTTAAACCTAAAACTCTTAATTATTCTATCAAACTTCAAGTATCATTGTCTGGAAGCTTGTTTCAATCCGTATATCGATCTTTTCAGGCGACATCCCATCTTTTATTTTCCTTCTATGACAAAATCTTTCGGTTGTGCCATATAAACATTTTCTTCTAAATCCCCATTAAGGAATGTCGTATTCACATCCATTTGGTGTAATTCCAAATCATAGTGAGCTACAAGTGCCATTATGATTCTGAAAGAATCCTTACGAGAGACTGGAGAAAAGGTCTCATTGTAATCAATCCCTTCTCTTTGTGTAAATCCTTTTGCCACAAGTCGTGCTTTATATCTTTCAACATTCCCTTAGGAGTCATATTTTATTTTGTAGACCCATTTATAGCCTACCGTTTTGGCTCCTTTAGGAATAGGTTCTAAGTCTCAAACTTTATTGGTACTCATCGATTTCATTTCATCCTTCATAGCTTCTAACCATTTTGATGAGTGGACACTTCTCATGGCTTCTTCATAAGAGGTGGGATCACCCTCCATATGAAATTCTTCTGTGTTATAAATTTCATAATCATCAGGGATAGCTCGCTTTCTTTCTCTTTGAGACCTCCTAGGGGCCTCTGGCACTTGTTATACAGTGGGCTGTTGCTACTCTTCCTCATGTGCGATGTTTGGTTCTATAGGCTCCTGAGGGACAGGTTCCTCACGTTTGTTCATTGTCGGCACAGGAGAACTAACAACAGGTGTTGTTACTACAGTGTCTTGCACTATTAGTGCAACAACAGCAGGTAGTACAAAAAATGGTTCTTCAACCATCAGAGTGGGCATATGTACCCGTTTCTCCTCAAGATTAATTTCTCATGCTACCTTGCTCCCCCTGATCATGTCATCCTCCAAGAACACAGCATGTCTTATTTCTACAAACTTCGAATATCTATCAGGACAATAGAAGCGATATCCTTTCAATCTTTCTGGATAGCTAATGAAATGGCAGCTGACTGTCTTGGGGTCTAATTTTCTAATGTTTGGGTCAAAAATCTTTGCCTCAGCTGGACATCCCCACACACGTAAGTGATTAAGGGAGGGTTCTCTTTCTGTCAACAATTCATATGGTGTCTTCGACACCGACTTGCTTGGTACTCGATTAAGTATGTGAATGACGGTTTTCAACGCCTCCATCCATAAACTAATCGGTAATTTGGAGTAGCTTATCATACTTCTTACCATATCCATTAAGGTACGGTTTCTTCTTTCAGCCACTCCATTCTGCCGAGGCTCCCGCGGCATGGAGTACTTGGCGACTATGCCACTTTCCTGTAGAAACTTTGCAAAAGGTCCAGGTTTTGGCCATATGGGGTATGTCGCCCATAGTACTCTCCACCCCGGTCTGATCGTACTGACTTGATCTTCTTGTTGTATTGATTTTTAACTTCAGCTTTAAATATCTTGAATCTATCCAATGCTTCTGATCTTTCTTTAATTGGATAAATATAGCCATAACGAGAGTAATCATCTATGAATGTTATAAATGAATCATAACCATCCACACTTTTTACAGAAAAAGGACCACAAATATCCATGTGAATTATTTCCAAGGTTCCTGTATTTCATTTGGCATTCTTCTTTATTTTCTTAACATATTTTCCTTTAATACAATTAACACATTGTTCTAAATTAGAAAATTCTAAGTGCGGAAGAATTGATTATTTAACTAATCATTCTATTCTTCCCCTCGAAATATGGCCTAAGCAATAATGCCATAATTTCGAAGATGCATTATCAATTCTCTTTCGTTTCTTACTTACATTCATAGATGGGGAATCATTCATATTCTCATTACAAACATTGTTCACATTCTCAGCAAGAGATAATAAATAAAGTTTGTCTTGTCGGAAGGCAAGACCAACACATTCATTATTAATGAGAATCTTACATTGGCCATTTCCAAAATGGCAATCAAAATGATCATCATCAAGTTTTGAAACACTTAGTAAATTTCTACGCAAAGAAGGAACATAGAGTACATCTTAAGCCTAAGTATAAAACCATTCTTTAATTCTAAAGAGAGTTCTCCAATAGCTTCAACGTTGGCTTGCACTCTATTCACAACTTTAATTGTTCTTTCCCCTCTTTGCAGGAGTTTTTTCCCATTTAATCCCTGTAAAGAATTTGCAACATGAGTAGTTGCTCCAGAATCAATCCACCAAGTGGTTTTCGCATAATTCAAATACAGAGATTCATCTACAAATGTAATAATTTCATCACCTCTCTTCAGCAGAGACTTCAGGTAGAGTGAGCAATCTCTCTTGTAGTGTCCCCTGTTCATGCAGTACTTGCATTGATCTTTTTCAGCACCACCATAGAGGTCATTCGGCTTATTCTGATGATTCATAGGGGCCTTTCCCCGTGGCTTGGAAGAAGAGGAGGCATTATCCCACTAGGGTTTCCCCTGTGGTTTAGGATTCTTAGTCTAAAAGTACTTTCTTTTGTTCTCCCTCATAAGGTTTGCAGTGTCACCCTATAAGTTCTTAATCCTTTCCTCCTCCTGAACACACATGCCAATGAGCTTTTCAAAATCTCAATCTTCGGACTGCATGTTGTAGTTCACAACAAAATTTTTATATTCTTTGGGCAAGGAAGCGAAAACCAAATGCATCAGGAACTTATCAGTAATTTTCAGTTCCAAATCCATTGGTTGAAGCTTAGATGCCATGTGCATATTTCACAGATGTGCTTCCTAATGCCACCACCACTGTAATTCGAAGTGACAAGTTTCTTGATCAGTGTACTTGCTGTGGCCTTGGTAGACCCAGTAAACTGATTCTTCATCTTTTCCAGGTATTCTTTAATAGTGGCACATTTTGGGATTGATTCCCTAATGGTTTCATCAATAGTGGCCTTGGCCACCAAGAGACACTTGTGGTTGGAGCCAGTCCAATTTCTATGTTCAAGTTGATATGCCATCACTTTATCTGCATGCTCACGCTCACAAGTAGCAAAAGCATCATCAGCTTCATCATCTCTCCTCACCAGTGCCACTGGTTCAACAGGACACGGGTGATGGATTGCCATATTAACCTCACCCAAGGCAAGCTCCACTTCATACTTCTCCCGCCAAACCCGATAGTTGGTCCCATCGAGCTTAGGGATGTTGTTGATGTTCATAAAGAATTTTTCTCCTGAAATTTATATCAAAGAGAGTGAGATATGTTCATAAATAAAATTGCATGTCTTAACTCAACGTTGGTCAAATTAAAACATATACCAAAATTCATCTATGCAAAATTCTACATCACCGTTGGGCAGAAGTAAAATTAATGCATAATTCTCATGAACCAAAATATTATAATATTTTTATTAACAACGTTGGTCGGAAAATAACAACACTATAATTCATCATCAAAATAACCAGAAATTCATATTCTCTCTCAAAATTAAATTATCCCGTTGGTTCAAATTTAATATGAGCAACAATTCAACATTCGCAGCGGAAACATAAATATCATAATTAAATTTTTTCAAAAACTCACAAAATACTATTCTCTGAACAAAATATCGTTAGAAAAAATTTGCATAGAAAAATTCATGTTAAAATTCAGTTCGAGTTCATTCAAAAAATTCATTTCAAACCAATTTCTGAAAAATTCATAATTCTTACTATTCATTTCGGGCCGGAAACCAACCATTCGGCCTGGTTTCTGAAAACGGCCCGCGGCCGAGGCGGCCTAGCAGTTGTGGAGCAGCCCAGCAACGGCGTAGCGAACGGCGGCCCAGAGTGGCCTGTTTCGTTTTTTTATTGATTCTGGAAATTCAGAATTTTTTATTTGAAAATGTCACTATGCACTTCATGGGCCGGGGCAATCGATTCGGCCTAGTGGCCAAAACGGCCCATCCGCCTGTGCGCGCGCCGCGCCGCGTGGTCGGCCAGATGGCCCATCAGCGCCGACCCGATCACCGCCAGCCGTCCATCTGCATCGGACGGCCGAGCGCGCAGATTGTGGGGTCAAAACCCCACAGCGGCTGCCGGACCCCGAACCCTAATTTCATTTTCTGCTTCCTCCCCATTTCTTCAGCATCCGCAGACAGCAGCAGCCGCTGTCGGCCATGGCCGTCGGCGATGGCCATGGCGGCCAGACTGGAGGAAGGAGCGACCGGCGTCATTGCGGGCCCGCTCGCCGGTGCTCGTGCTCCCATTTGGTTGAGTACGGCGCCGCCGAGTGGCTCCGCTCCGGCGCCCCAAAACCATGCTCCGCGCGACCCGAGATGGTGGGCACGCGGTAGCACGACCTCACCGTCCGGCGGTTCTATTCATCGCGGACGCCGGGAATGGAGATGGTCCGGCTTCGGTGACCGGGCGGCCGGGCCAATAGGTAAGGGATTCTGTGACTCCCCGATCCATTCATTAGGGTTAGGGTTTCGGTTTGTTGATTCAATTTCTTCCCCAATCCTGAATCTTTTCTTCTAGGTTTGGGTTTGGGTTCATCATTTTCTATCCTGATCCATTGTGGATCGGTGCTTCCTATTCATGTGTGTGGGGTAGGGGTAGGGTTCGACAGTGCAGTTTGGTTTCATGATGTTCTTCTGACTCTTCCCTTCCCCTCCCCCTGATCCATACTGGATTGGTTTTCTTAACCCGAAAACAAGATCTAAACCTAGGTAGGTCTCCTGATACCATTGTCATCAAGTTCAACATAGGATCGACTAGGTAGATCAAGTCGGGTGGATTCATCGTGTAGGGTAGAGAATAATCAAAATCCTAATCATGTTCTACCGGATCCGAGAGGGACAGAGAGAGAGAGAGAGGAGTAGGACGTGTGCATACCGAAACCTTCGGTGGATGGTGCGGTCGGCGGTGCGGTCGGAGCCGGGTTGGTCGGCACCGAGGACACCATCACGATCGTTGATGGAGGCTGCACACGGGCAGCGACGGTCGGTGAAGGGGATGGAGACAATGACGTCCTTGGAGGTGGTGCGGACGTTGACGTGCGGCGCTGACGTCGGTAGGTCTTCCCGTCGCTGGCAGCGCTGCCTAGATCGGCTAGGGTTTCAGGAATGTAGGTGGGGAGGACTGGCGGCACGATGAACTTTGGTCTACGTGCCCTGGCCCCCACCCCTCTTCTATATATAGCGCTGTGTGACGGGGGCCCACCAACCAAGTCCGGTTGGGCGCCCCCGATCAGGGTGCGAGATCGAGGCCCAGCAGGCCGTTAGGCCAACTGGCGTGGGAGATCAATCTAACACTTTGAGCACGGTGCAACTGGTGTTGTGTACATGAGAACGTTAAAACGTAGAGGAACATGAGTGTTTCACAATGTAAAGGTCTTTTTCTCCTTGGGTCTGCATGTCAGTTTTGTATCAAGCGTTAGTTGTAAAATCGAAACACATCTGATCGATGAGAGCTTAGGTGGGTAGGACACTTTTAGGCATGATAGATATTCTCTCATTCCTTCGCCCTTTTACGCGTGTCAGTTTTGTACTCTTTATAGCATAGATAGATTTACTAATGGGTAACATTGGAGCTAGATGTTGACTATTGCGACCAAGTCCCTCTATAAAAGGAGAGGGCTGCACTTGAACTTAATCACAAGTGTGGGAGGCAAGACAAAGTAACAGGCTTCGGGTGTTGGTGGCTTTATAGCTAGTGCCTTGGGCGGCCAGTGTCACGGTTTATAGGAGGATATACCGTAAGGGTGCCCCGGGGATGTATGCTTAGGCAGGTTTGGGTGGAAGAATGGAATCCTAACAGCAAGCCAGCAACTCTTCCAGTGTCCAAGTCGATCCATTCAGCATGTTTTTTTTAAAAAAAAAGAGTTGACCCATCAAAGAAAAACACAGTGCCATAGCCCATTCGGTTATGACCACCTCGACTCCGATGGCGGTGTCTTCACCATATTCTTTGTAGCATCTGAGGATATGGGCATGGGCAGCGCGCTCATCAGAGTGAGCGTGTATTCATCAGTGACCTGGTCGTGAAGAAAGTTAATCTCCTTGGTTAATTCTTGACGTTGGTGATCGTCAAAGGTACATGATTGCAAGCTTCAAACCCAACCTTCACACGCCAGAAGCACCCTCCATTTCACCATTGATAGATGCGGCATCATGCCATGCTCAAGTATGACACTGATAAGTAGCAGCTATCTATTGTCGATGGCAACGGCATCCTAAAAGTGTCTTGAGGATTTATCATAACAGCAGAGGATGGAGGAGGAGACTTAAGACTTGTCACTGATAAAGAATGTTGCATATCTACCTCGGGACGCTGCAGGTTCAATCGATATCTGGTGGTGCTGGTAGTAGTAATGGCGGTACTAGCGGCAACTACAGGTGGGTAAAACACATGGCCGTCAAATCTCAAAATAAATGATCCAACTCAGCTGACGTGTTTGGCTTTGCCGAGGGCACATGTACTGTCTTCATCAACAGAGATGAGGGGATGATTGCGCTAGACCTCAAGGCAAAGCAGCTGAGGAAGGTAGAGACAGCCGACGATTCAACCTTGTCATACTTCCTTACATGAGCTTGTATACTCCAGGCACGTACTAGATAACCTTCTGTCCTCGTATACTTTCTTTGACAATTCACACCCTTATATATTGCTTGTCTGCTTGTTCTGTGTTCACATGTCACTACACCATAGTTCATCTTCAGCGTTGTACGGGAGTTGTTACAAATACCAATTTAATGTCAGAAGGTAAAACGTTAAAGATTTGTAACATAAGGTCGGCTGTTATATATATCTCGTTATGGCAATTGAGTGTCGGTCCCTAGTTTTATTTTGCTTCAACATCGGATGGCCTACCATTATATCCTACTTTTAAAGACCCACCGCTCATTGCCACAAATCGACTGCACTCCCGCACCACATTGGCACAGCTCCCACCTACAGTAGCTTTTAACGTACACCCACCTGTCGAAAAAAAAAAAAATGGAGCCCACCAAGGTGCCAACCCATTTCCTTTCTTCCCTGGGTGCTCACCCTGAGCCACAGCTAACCACTCTAGAGCCGGGGTGCGTCATATGGATCCGAAGGAGAGACTCAGAGAGGATGGTGAGGTCACTAGCATCTATGCCATGGGACACCTGGACACCAAGCGTTTGTAAGCTAGGGCAGTGAGGTGAGGAGACAACATCACCGAGCTGACAGGAGCGTTGGAATATGCAGCGAAAGAGGCGGAGCTCGGTGAGGCGGGTGAACTTGCCAGCTGACGGCAGCGCGAGCTCCAGAAGCCCTACTATCTTGTCCAAATTGTGTCACAGCCTCTGCGAACTATGCCACCATGCTGGCACAGCGGCTCACAATGCTGGCACGGTCAATCAGCAGGCCGGCGATCTCACTAACTGGCAAAATGAGTTTCTCTCGTGTCCAAATTGTGTCATGGACGCTTAGAGGCATCCGCGTGCGTCCTTGTGTTTTAGACTTTGAGTTGCCACAACTCTCTATCGAGGATGCCTTTTTTTCTAGAGAGGTTACTTCATTTTCAAATTTTGATAGCAAGAAAATCTCCATCAGAGTGGTCTCAGCACCAAATTTGCATGTTTTCACTATACTGAATACAAGGATTGTAGGTTGGAGGTTAAATAGGCAACACACAAGATTTTGATTTGTTTTGGCAATAAAATTTTATCATGTATTGAGATATACTCCCACAATAATAAATCCAAAGCCCGTAAAAATCTTTTAATGTCCCCCACCCCATAAAAGAAGTTACTAGTTTAGCAAGAAACTTAATTACATACCAAACCGAGAAAAATGTATCACACACTTTTAGTCAGGTTTATACACTTTGCAAATTTTACCATAGATTTTTTTAGCAGCCCATGCTCATGTAGCCGTGAATTGTATTGGATGTGTTATGGCCATGGTGCTGGGGCCTGTATCGTCATCAGCCACAAGGTGGCACACGCTCTCGACTACTTATTTCTCATCCAGTCATCGTTGACAACTAGAAGCGAATAACAAATTTATTTGTCATGTGTGAACTTGCCAGGATGCCATTGTCATCGTTGTTGATGCCAGCAAGGTCGGAGAACATCATGGATGACACCGCTCTGTTTACGAATGGACGACAAGTTGTGCATGGTGGGATGCTGGATCTGTCCTTGCTGTCGCCGCTGGCTAACAAGAGGGCTACCAGCAGCGCTGCCGAGGAGAGCCGTCACCAGGTGGTGGGGTTTGTGCAAGCTGCGGCCAAGAGGCTGCCATGGCTCCAGCTGCCCATATGTGCTTGGCCTCCAGGTGCAACTGCTGGCGGCTGGCGTTACTGGTCGACGGACTTGCGTCACCAGTTCATTGCAGCTTCGAATCAACTCGATGGCCCCAATGGTGAGCCATCTTCTTTAGACACCAAATTCGCAAATTTTCTTTCGGATTTTGGGCTAGCAAGATGTTAGTATTACCTAATTGCTTGCCACCTTAGAAACACAAACTTGGAATTAATGAGTTCATTCATGGCATGCCATGTTTGGAGTTGCCACCCCAAAGCAAATTAGGGAGCTGATGCAGCAGGTGGATGTTGACAAGTGATGAACTGAAAACCCATCATCATGTTAGCAATCTGGCTGATCCCCTTACATTCATCGATGTCATGATGATTCATTGCCCTTGTTTGTCATGACGATTGCTGACATGGATTCTCTGATTCTAGTGTTTCTTAAAAAATACCTGATGCACAACCGGAGAGCGCCTCGTCAACGGCCACAGTCAGCTGCAAGGCGGAAGACGGCCAGTCCGAGAGCTATTGCTGGAAGCGCTGAGGCTGCTCTGCATCATCAGTGTGTGTTCTGAGAGGGGAGGTTTTGGCATGGTGCATCGCCATGAAGGAGACCAGCAATTGCAGTTTCAGGAATCAAGATGGAAATTGAGAGTAGTGTAGCTATTTGTACACATACATAGTTAAATACATGGACATGAGATGAGATCATAGTTAAATACATGGACATGAGATGAGATCGAGCCCGCGATCAAACTGATGGTGCGTCAATGTCGGGTTTGTACATCCCAATGAGATGATACTAGTTACCGTTTTGTGTCTTGCTAATCCATGTTTCGGGTAGAGCTACAAGTTTTACCCTTGGAGTGTTTACCCATCTTGTGGGCGCAACACATTCCATGCGCTCAACTCTGGCAGCGCTACCAAGGGGCATGACAAACCATCAAATGAGTGGCCGCTTCAGATTACTGTGGCTGCAACCTCAGTGACCTGACTTCATCCACCTCTACTCGGTCACAGGTTGTGTGAGATTCAGCAAAGTTTTGGCACCGTGTCCCCACTGCCTGAGACAACATCAAACACTACCTGAGCCTACTCACCGTTGTTGCTGAATGCTACAGGGGTGATAAGGTTGAAAACTTGCAAACTGTTGGACTGTCTACTAGCCTCTGTGAGGAACATGGCGTCATCAACGACCCTGACGTGGCACGTGCCCTTGACGCGGTTGGCCTTCCCACAGATGTGGGTGTGGTGGTTGGGGCCGAGCATGCGCCATATTCTGGTGGATCAAAGATGGGCACGGCTAAGAATGCCACCTTAGTTTTCCACATACACAAAACCCGTTAATGTGCAGTGAATACATGGTTTTGTAGCTTGGGGGTGAAGTAGGCAATACACAGGATGTCAGAAGGTTAGTTAGACTTTTTTTCATTTTCAGAACCAAATCTATATCATCTCTTTGGGAAATTAACATTTTACTTATATTGAGATATACTCCCACGATAATACAATCAAAAGCTCCTAAAATTATGTAATGTCCCCAGAAAAGAAGCTACTCATTTAGCGAAAAAACAAATATACCCAAGGAATTCAAACAGACTATGACATATATATCGAACCTAGAAAAATATATATCACACGTTTAACCAGTAGCGCATACGTAGAAAATCATATTTTTACCACAAATGATTTTGACCAACCGATGCTCATGTCACTGCAAATTGTGCTTGACGGGTTGTGGTCATGATTACCTCAGGTTGACAATAAGAAGCAAAGTTCTGGCACTAGCAAATTTATCTGTCGTGTGAACTTGCTAGGATGCCATCCTCATCGTTGGCTCTGTCAGCAAAGCGTCGTGAACGGCACAGCCGCTATGAGCAAACACATTCCACATGCTTAACTCCATCAGCGGCTTTGGGTGGGGTGGGGGTTGGCCATGCCATCACTGGGTCGTATGTGCGGCCTCCCCGGCCGCTGCATTGCCTTCGTGGATTGGTGGACAGCGCATGCCATTCCCGACAACGTACAGCTATCATTTGAATCCACGAACGCCATGGTGGCACGTGTTACCCTTCGAGAATAAGGGATGACATCTGCTCGTGCACTTGGAAGCAGCAGGCAGGGCAATCTGACGCAGGTAATTGTTTCCCTCGTGAGCCACATGAGACAACATTCCAGGCCACCGAAGCCAAATCACCGTCGCTGAATGGTATAGGGAGACAAGGCTGCACATGGTGAGTGCTTAATAGGCTCTCCACGAGGAGCATGTCATCGTCGTCAGCCATGTGGCAAAGCATCCTCTCGAGGTAGATGGCTACCCCATGGAGATGCTGTGATGTGGTCGAGGCAGAGCACACACTGCCATATCCGGCAAACCAAGACAAGCATCACTACCCCCGGGGGGCGGGGGGGGGGGGGGGGGGCGGGGGGCGTGGGCGAGGGTTGTGGGGGCTTACAGTGACTGGAATTGGAAAGTATAATGATGCATACACCGTTTTGTAGGTTTGGGGTTAAGTAGGCAGGACACAGGATGTCCGGAGGGTATTTAGACTTTTTCATTTTGAAAGCAAATCTAATTTCTTTGGGCATTAAAATTTTTTATTCTATTGAGATTCTCCCTCAATAATACAATCTAAATCACCTAAAAATCATTAAATGTGCCCATAAAATAAAATACTAATTTCTCAAAAAAATAAATATATACAAGGAATTTACACATAAATAATGACATACTAAACCTAAAAAAAATGTATCCTACACTTTTAATCTGGTTTGTATATAAGAAATATGCGTTTGGTACCAAGCAGGGCTCCCAACCGGTGAGGTGGATGTCACATACAGGTGGTTGATGAGTGGGGGCCTCCCTGGATTAAAAAATGCTATTTTTTGGCCCATGATTTCTAAAAATTGGTTTGTATAGATGGCATAATATCTAGCCGCCCCAACAAATGGTCAGCTGGCCGTATAAATCTGATTTGTAGGTGCGCTTTGACAATCGACTCCTACAAATTGGACAAACCTGCCCTATAAGCCATCAGGAGCCAACCCTACAGAAACATGTGTAGCAGTGAAAGCATGTGGGTAGCTACACATTTGTTTGAAGCACAAATAATATGGGTTGCAAAGTTTGACAAAACAATTACTAGTTATGGGGTTTCAATAAGGAAACTAAGATCTTGTTTATGGGAAGTGCTTGTTGATCGTCTCAGTGTGATAACAAAATAAGACAACATTGCTTTCCCATACAGAGCAAAGGAGGCAACTTCACTCCCTTGAATTCATTTCTTATTTTCTTGCATACCTTTTTTGATACTGCAGAGATTATTACCTGCTGACAAATTAGTCTAACGGAGCATGGGACACAATGGTGTGATGATCGAGCACTATTGACCCAAGAAACTTAAAACGAGCCACACAATCACACGAAAGTAACTCTAACGAGAAGCCAGGTCCCGCAGCTTTAGTTATGCTAACCAAAGTTTGTTATTACAAAATCCCGAGGGTATGTTAATAGTATACGAGGGGAAATTAAAAATTATATTTCATCTTCACCGTGAATGTCGTTGCCAGCAAATCAACACCCTTAGAATCCCAAGCACTACAGGAATTCGTCCTCCATTTATCCCTGGATGACAAGCGCTCCAAATCCTGCAGATACATAAATATTGGAAAAGTAATCCACTTGCTCAAGTAGAGAATATGTTTCAAAACGCAGGATCAAGAAACAATTGCTAATAATCATTAACCAAATAGGTTCATTAGAATGGATGTCAGACAAGTGTGGATAATTAAAATGAATTAGACTGATAAACATATCGAAGTCAGTATTCACATAGGTCCACTATCAGAACATCTTTGTCCAAAGGATTGCATCTGAAAATTCTTCCAGTTTACGAGTCTCCTAGACCCCATGTGCATGTTAGCAAGACAATGCAAATTGGTATCGAAAATGCAGAAAAAAGGGTACTTCAGCTCTCTGACATAACAATCACTGTACTGCTTTACATCATGACAGAGTAATACAAGTCTGACCAGTGAATATTGTCAAACTGCCAACGGATCCTACCAAGAAAGGATAGTGGTTCAGAGATTGAGACACGAAATATTCTATCTCAGCAAATTATACCTCTTCTTTTTCTTCCATGCAATGAGCACTAATTAAATCTAGAAGACTCGAGATATAAACATGCCCAAAAAAACCACTTAGGTGAATGGAATTGTTATGACCGGCATCTACTACCAGAGGTGAAAGCCCATTAGTGGCTGAAGAGGGCGCCAGCACCAGGGGACAAATAGCCCATATTATTATTTATTGCCTATTATTATTGAGAGAGATTTTTTTCTTATTTTTAAGTAGATGGAAAGGATAAATACTTGTAAGACGTTTGTGATTGGTTCAAGCAAGCAGCAGCACATTTTGTTCTCGGCTTCCATTAGGGAATTGGGAAACCCTAGCGTCCCTGGATTCTCCTCCTTGTGCCGCACACTTAGGAGAATGGAATGAAGCCAGCACTGATAATTTCACTAATGATAGAGAGTCTATTCCAACATAGACCATATAATATCCATTACTAGAACTGCATATATTTTACCTTAACTATGAACACCGCTACCTGCACATGAACACCATTCTCTTTTTATGCACTTGAGTCCAACTGCTAATGATTACCAACTAAGTTCGAACAGAAGAGCAGCAAGAAGGTTGACAGGTATTCAGAGGGCATACTGTTAGGAGGCGTGCAGTTCCACAGATGAGAAACTTTTGGGAAGGCCCCAGACCAGCCATGAAGACTCCGGCCTTTGGAGATACCCACATAGAATACATAATATTCATTTCTATGGGTGTGCATATATTTTGCCTTAACTATGAAGGCCGCTGCCTGCACATCAACAACATTAGCTTTTTAAGCACTTGAGACACCCACCCTTGACACCTGAGATATCCACCCTTTGCCCATCATCCTTATCGGGTGCTTCCAATGCTGCAGACACATAAACACATTGCCACATGGGCATAGTATCATCAACTGTGCTAGTAATAGATTTAGTCAAACAAAAAAGGCTTTCAAGTAAAGTTCAAGGATTAATGACTAACTCTAATGTACCTAAAATGTAAGGAGGACTAACTTATTATAATGATCCAGATAGGACATAAGACAATTAATAGGAGAAGACGAGCTTAATCTACTCAATTTTCTCTTCAGTATATAGATATCACTAACCACATTTCAGTAGTGTTTTAGATAGACAGTGGGGTTTTCAGAAAGACAATGGGTTAATATTTGAACAGAGAAAGGTCTTGTGTGGTAATGTGGATTTCCTAGACAATGAAAGAGAAACAAGATGAGATTAATAGGTGCAACTGAAACCGAATATATCAGATTGAAAGTTGCAATTCAGTTTTGATCGATGAATAAAACAGCTTTTTGTAAATGTTTCATTGTATGATTGCGTAGCTCATAATTGTTGAGCACAGATTCACAAATAACCATACTAGGATAAACAATGCCATGGCGCCAAAGACTAAGTACCTGGATTACAGAAGTTAATGTAGGGTACCGCGCAGCAGATGATGCGGCCCTCAGATACCTTCTTCATCAGTCCAGACGTCATATCAATAATAAAAAGCCCACCTTTCACTGCCATGAAAGCGACACAAACACTTTCCGCGAAGCCAACCAGAGAATACTTGAGGTGATGCGAATCAACAAGCGGGAACAGGTCCTTGAGATCAATGACTTTGCATAGCGTCCATCCTTAACATCATCACCCTCACCCATTGACCACAGGCATAGCTCAGTGGATTTCTCCACCCTTGCGAATCCGAGCCGACCATCCTCCAGAGTTGTTCGCTCAATTGCCACAAATTCTGTAAAAAACGTATTGGTACGCACATAAGGTAGCCTTATCACAGACATTCGTTGCGTGCCCAAATCATACTTAGCGATTCTGTCATAGCTATGTAGTACAAAGAAAAGTGCGTTCCCTGAGAGAGCAGTGCGGTCCCAGATGAAGTTGTGTCCGGGGTGATCGTCATAGGTCGGCTTGCTCCATGTACCAGACTCGGACGAGTAGATGCAGGAGAACATGTCTTTGGGAACCCTCGGACACCACCTGTCCGTCATCCCATCATGAAAGATACCGTTGTCTTCACTACTAAATGAGTCATCATTGTAATCAAGAACAATGTTGTCATCCTCAGTGCCCACGAAGACGACGATGAAGGGCCCTCGGTGGCAGCGCAGAGCACGGTGGCTTTCATGCTGCTGTTTCCTGAGAACCGCGGCTTCCACTCGATGATCCCTGATTGGGTCCCAGACGACGAGATCCCTGTATTCATTGTTGTGGAGGAGGACGCGGCCGTGGCGAGCCTCGAACGACCGCAGTCCGTGGTGATCGGCGCGGGGTGGGCGGCAGGATGAGGTTGGGACGAATCGGGCGAAGGAGCTTTCGTCATCCCAGATGGCATCGCACAGGACGCCGAGCATGGGCGGCGTGGCGCCGTGGACCTCGAGTCGCCTGCGGCGGAAGGCCGGATCGGCGACGAGGCCGCACCAGCGCGAACGAGACTTGCGGGGTCCTCGGGCGGAATGCGGAGGAGGACCTCCTCGACGAGCTCGTGCGGCAACGCCGGCCTCGCGCGTGGTCGTGGCGGCGGCATGCTGCGGATCCGATCTGAGCGCGAGGGTTTGGTTTAGTTGGCGACTTGTCCGACACGAGCCTGCTGAAGGCCTGAGTCTCTATTTATTCTTTTGCCGCTACTTGTGCACGCTAGCTTTTGGAAAATATCGATACAAGATGCCTCGGACACGTGAAAGACCATGGAAAGGTCACTTTGTTACCATAAACTAGACTAGAACTGTATCACGGTAGGAGCAAACGACGTCAATCCGCACCGTCCATATCTAGCTGCTCCTTTCGCCTATCCATGCTAAACGAATGAAGCAATATGGCATGGTCGAGCCCTGCAACCATCGGGCCTGCCTAGGCACAGCCGCCGCAGCTGCCGGGCACAGCCCCTGCTGCTGAAGGAGACGGTGTTGCTGCCGACTAGCGCGGGCGTGTAGAAGTGTTGTCTTTGACGGAGCCGGGTTCTGCTGGCGCCGCCACGACCCTTGGGCATGGCACTGCAGGTGGTGGAGATATCGCCAAGTTGCCGACTACCACAAGCAGGGAGACGTGTTTCATCGGCGAGGCATGACTGAGCACAGCACGCTAGCCGCCGTCCACTACTGAAACCTGTGATTTGCCGTGTGTAAAAACACACGCCAAATCCCCAGAAACACACACCAAATCATTTGCCCGACTGCGGCAAAGGGAGATTTGCCGAGTGCCTTTTCTCGGGCACATGGCAAGCACTCGACAAAGAAAAGTGACCGTCACGACACTGGCCCTGTTGACGGCAGATTTGCTGTGTGCCACGTGGCGACGGCACACGGCAAATCTTTTGATTAAAAAAAAGAAAAAAATTTGACATGTGCCAGGTTGCAAGACACTCGGCAAATCTTCTTTTTTAAAAGAAAAAAATTTGCAAAATTTGCCATGTGCCAGGTTGCAAGACACCCGGCAAATCTTCTTTTTTAAAAGAAAAAAATTTGCCGTTTGCCATGTGACAAGACACTCGGCAAATCTTTTTTTTTTAAAAAAGAAAAACATTTGCCGTGTGACACATGGCAAGGGCGCTCGGCAAAGATTTTAATTTTTTTAAAAATGCTTGCCGAGCGCCGCCGTGCCAGGTACTCGGCAAAGAAATTATTTTTTAAAAAAAATCTTAACAAATAAACATAAGCAAGTCTCAATTTCACCCAGGCAAGTCTCAATTTCACCCAGGCAAAGGCCCAAAAAGGATATTCCAAGTCCTAGCGAGAATTATTCGTACCAAACCCAATTAACAATTCTGATATCGGCAAGCAAAAAGCATTACTTTCACCTAACACAGAAACTGAAAATTTCTCGTACAGGCTGCCTCAGTGTACAGAGTTTTTTATTTCAATTAACCAAAAAATTGTCGGAGACCACATAACAGACTACGAGACCAAGAATATATTAAGGATATGAACCATATATGGCATTGGGAACATTTTATTTTTCTAAGGACATGCATTGTGAACATTAGTAGGACAGGAGCTCATCTGAAAAAGACATCTAAATGCCTTGAGAGTTCATACACATGGCTTGAGAGTTCATACACAGAGTAGTTCTATGCCATGGCAACGTCAGGAACTAAACATGAAGCGCCTACCTGATTCCTAGCAATTGCTCTGAACTTGCCAGCGAGGAGATGCTCGTCCCTCTTGCAGCAGCAACTGGTCAGATTGGCCAGCCGAACCCTGCGCAGCTAACAGCCCTCGCCTCCTCCTGCACTCATGGATAGCCATTCAATCTGACGCCACAAGAGGCAATGCCAGACTCTAGTCACAGATGCCCATGTATGCTAATTATGGCATGTATATCAAACTTACAGCAAGTTATCAACCATACCAAGTATAGTGTGTATTAAGAAATATCGATGAACAGGCATGCATTTGTGAAAATAATATATCCAAAAAATGACTTATACTCAGGCACTACAGTATATTGGAATCTAAGAATCATACGTAGCTAAATAGAGGAATAATAATAATTAATTTTTAAAGAGGACCATGGCGACATTTGGAACAACTCACCTAGAATTAAGCATGTTGACATAGGCTGCATAAAGTTTGGCAAACTACAGGAAGGTAGAAGAGTAAATATACCAGTAGCATCCAAGTAAAATGTGATGTATTTAGATCCAAGAGGTAGGAGTCACATTGCTATAATGTAGGAACTTAGGGTGGCAATCTATCATGAGAAAAAGATAACTATATTTTTTTTGCTAGGAATCTAGGCTCTGCAAGTAGAAATTTTAGTATTCACACAACCCAAGCTAGACCACTGAAACATTCTTTGCTAGGAAACTTACATTAATGACAGGAGCGTTGTTGGAAGTGTAACCATGCTCAAATTTGACTGATATGTGCCCTATAAAAGAAAGCTACCATTAGATATGTGCCCTATTCCTTTGCTGCAAACTTACATCAATCTCGACATTACCTATAAAAGAAAAATAACTCAAAGTGCAAGAAAGCTACAATTAGATATGTGCCCTATATTGATAATTAGATAGGCTCCGTTTGTTTCTGATTATTTCCGCTCTGATTCAACTGATTATTCACTATTCCTCTCTCACTATTCATCACCTGATTCAACTGATTCATCTGATTCTGAAGCTGAAACAAACGTACCCATAGACAGGAAAAGGACTGTATTTTTAGTTGGAGGCACAAAATTATGCAGCTCCAAGAATGATTATGACTATTATGTAGTATAAGTGTGTAACAATAATTCAATATCCTTGTATCCACAAAAGCTCAAGCTTGCAGGACATTTTATAGGTAATTGAAACACAAAGATTTCAGAGCTGAAAAAGGGTACTCATAACTTAATAACAGTAAGGCAAATATGCAATGAACTCATGAGGCAAATGCGCGGGGCGAGAATAACAACAGAAAACAGAAAATAGGAATGCTTTTGTTCTAATTGTCAAAGTGATGTCAGCATGCATAGGTGGTGCCTTATAAATTGACAAATTAAGGCCATCCAGTTCCCAAGCTTTTATGTACAGGATAAGCAAAGAAAGCACCAGAATTCGAAATGTAAAGCATAAGGAGAACATTCAGATTTTTTTACAGAGATTGGAAGCTGAAGCAAGGAACAACATGTATCATTTAAAATATAATATTGAATCACAACAACCAAAACTGAATTCATAGTAATATTTGGCTGGCAGCCCTTGGACAAATTTCGGAAGCCTGGTATGGTTGAATAAGAGCACGATGTAATGGTAAAATTTAACTACGAAAAGAGCAACAGAACAGGTATCAGAAATTTGTGAGAACATGATATCCATGAGACCTTGTAGCCGATCATCAGAATTGCCATGCATCAGCTAAATAAAAATTCTAGTATTCTGGTCATCACAAATTCCATTTGTACAGAGTTGCGTGCTTCCCAACCTGACTGTCGATGGATGGATGAGATTAGCATGCACAACTGAAAGCTAGTGTAAAAAATCAGTAATTCGTAGCAGGCCTTATAGCAGAGCTATAGAAATATATGTTGCAAGCATCTGATGAGGAAAGTATGCATGGCTCAATGTTCGGAAAGCAGGACGAATATACAAAAAGAATGGACCAACTGAAGTGACAGTCAACAAGTGGATACATGGACATGTATGAATTTTCAGTTAGGGATTTACCTCACTGCAAGTAGCCTTGTCAAGGTAGAAATAGAGCAGTCATTTTTTTTTTGTTGCCTCACACAGAGAGGAAACTGAAGAAACATTGTGCATAGCATCATCCTCTTCTAGCTGTTTATGACATAACTGATAAATAAAGAAGATAAGTCATCAAGCTGGAAACATATATGCTACAGGTTTGCATTACTGAACCGCATATGGTTCCACATGGGTATCCTAAAGGGCGTACCCAGTGCCGTAGGCTCCCGCACTGCGGGTTCTGGGGAAGGGAAAATAGCCAGCAGCCATCCCTGCACAAATGTGCAGAGGCTGGGGCTTGAACCCTGGACCTCTTGGTCACAGGCGGTAAAGCTCTACCGCTTGCACCAGGGCCGCCCTTCACATGGGTATCCTATGGAAATGAAAACAAATGAAAGTTACATGAGATGGCCTTTGGCAAGAGCTTTGGTGAAACACAGGAAATGACACTACAGCACCCAGTTTTTAAAATCTGACACTACAGCACCCAGTTTTTAATATCAGAATATACAAGCATGTTCCATGGTAGCCTAGTCTTACGAAGAAAAAATTTGCTAACCTAAACATCTTTTCTGTTGGATATAATAGCTTGCATTCCAATAATTTTAAGAGAGATAATATTCTTTGAGGCATGACCTGCACATTCTCGAAGTAGGATCAAAATGCACTACAAGTACAGTTCCCTTTTTTTTTTTACCTAGAAGCTATCATAAGACTCCTGCAAAATATAGCACTTGTCTAGCATGATCTGCATATTCTCTGCAAGAAGCATCAGGAACTTGTCACAAAGCACTGGTGACCTACAATGGCAACTAACATCTTTGTCAAGTTCAGGGAAGTACTACAATGTAAGCATGAGTAGAAACATAACTCCGTCGTAAATAACTATAACTTAATATGAAACCAATTTAAAACTAATTGAATTTTACTGCACACCTTTTCCGCTCATCTAGAATTCAATCCATAAGAATCTGAACTAAATTATGCATGAGATAGAAGTATCACATTATGTTTAGTTGGTATGAAGCATAATGGTTGTAACCAAAGGAAATTATTTTAAAGATAATCTATATATGTCATGCACTCACAAATAAGTTCACATAGTTTTCAACAAAATCAGGTTCTCATATGAACAAATCTTATATGGCAGCAAAACATAAAGCGCTCGTGATGTATAATCCGAACCAACTGCGGGTGACAAAGGCATGTATATACTTGTAAAATTAGATCAGATCAAGATGCAAATGGCCAAATAGCTTAAGTTAGGGTTTGGTTGCTGGCTTTTGCACAACAGAAGAGAAGAGAAGGAGCGGGCATACCTACTGGAGGCTGCCCGCGGCGCCGCCAGGCCCCGCGCTGCGCCGTGCCGGAGGGGAGAGGGAGGGAGTGGAGGCCGCCCCGCCGCTCGCCGTCGGGCCTCGTCCTCGGCGCCGTGCCACCCCGCCGCCGGGCCGGGCCCCGCGTCGGCCGTCGAGGTAGGGCGCGCCGTGGTGAGGAGGGGTCGCAGTGCCTGTGGGATTGAGCCGCCGCTCCCCGGCGCGTCTGCGGGCCGCCGCGCGCACGTGCCCCAGCCGGGGTCGAGCCTCCGCTACTCGCTTCTGCCCGGCCGGTGAGGGAAGGGGCCGCCGCGGGTTGGGGCCAGGGAGCCAAGCTCCAGGGAGGGGACGCCGTCTCTCTGAGGCCTCGCGCCGGGAGGCGGCGCCATCGCTCCTGGAGATGGGGGCGCGCGAGGGGGAGCGGCGGCGGCGGGGTGACCCGAGGAAGAGATGGGGGCGTGCGGGGAGATAGAGTAGGGTTTCGGGAAATTGGGCCGGTGGCCCGTTTTGGTAACCAGGCTTGCCGAGTGCTTCGCAATGGGACACTCGCTAAATATTTTTTAAATTTCTTTTTAAAAAAAATATTTGCTGAGTGTCTATGATAAAGACCCTATTTATCGAGTGCTAAGTCGGCGCTCGATAAATATTTTAGTTATTTTTGGTTTTTAAACCAATTTTTTTGAGGGGCACTCCTCTCCTACAGCATTTATAATTACATGTTCAAGTTTGGTCTATTTTTAAATATTTTTGCTATATTTAACTTATTTACTTTGTTTACTTGATTTTTTTTATAATT
The DNA here is from genome assembly GCA_023333625.1 of Bothriochloa decipiens. Classification (NCBI taxonomy): domain Eukaryota; kingdom Viridiplantae; phylum Streptophyta; class Magnoliopsida; order Poales; family Poaceae; genus Bothriochloa; species Bothriochloa decipiens. Next base: position 64,087,727 of record CM041631.1, read on the forward strand.
TAAATTTGAACCGTAGGTGCATGAAATAATAGAATTTAGGTATTAAAAAAATAATATTCCTACTAATTAGGGTATCTTGACGCCGTATCCAGGAACTTACACGAACTTTGGAGCATCTTGTTTATGGAACATGACGAGCGACCTCCGAGAAATGTGTATTTAAATTATATAAAATTCAAATAAAGTCTGAAAATTACGAAACTTGTCTGGATATTATGTTATCGTATATGGAGGCTATGGTAAAAAATGAAAAAATTTTGAGCAAGTTATGATCTCGGATACCTAAAACCCAGACATCATGTGATCACAGTTGATCACATGTGAAGATGTCTGGTTTTAGACATCCGACATCATAACTTGCTCAAAACATTCTAACTTTTTTACCATAGCCTCCACATGCAAAGATACGACACCCAGACAAGTTTCGTGATTTTCGGACTTCGTTTTGATTTTATATAATTTCTCGTCATGTTCTGTGACAAAATGCTTCAAAATTCATGAGTTCCTAGATACGGCGTCAAGATACACTAAGTAACAGAAATATTATTTTTTTAATTAATAAATTTCAATATTTTATGCACCTGCAGTTTAAATTTGGATTATGTGAAAAAATTCGAGTAAATAAAATTAATGAAGCAAACATAGCAAAAAAAAGTAAAAAATTGCCTAAATTAGAACATGTAGTTTTAAATGATATATTAAGCCTGAAAACAAAATGGTGACAAAAACCAAAAAATTGTCGCGTGTCATGCCTGACACTCGGCAAATAGGAGATTCCCCGTGTGCCAGGGTTGGGTGGCATACGGCAATTTTATTAAAAAGTTAAAAAAATTCTTTACCGAGTGCCGACGGCCGGCACTCAGCAAAGATTGACGGCAGGAGGCCGCCATCAAGCTCCCGGAAGATTCTATAACACCCTAATTTTTTGAAATTTAAAATATAAATGAATTTGAGTTTATTTCTGCATAGATGCTTAAATTCATGGGCCAACTACCTTTGTTTTATTAATTACATTAAATTATGTAGCACGTTAGAAGCCATGCATTGTTGCATTCATGTTGCTGCACCGTTTTTGGTTGACATGTTTGAGCTTGTTGTTTGATTCTTGCTTTTCTTCCTAGCTACCAACATGCTCTAACTTATCCTCACTAATCCTAGACTAACCAAACCTAGTCTAACTAGCCTAAGCCAGTCCCTAGTGGACTCTGGCCAACCCCAGCCTCTCCTGGCCAAGTGTGGCCAGCCACAGCCGGCCCTGGCCAACCTTGGCCAGCCATGGCCAGGCAAACCACAGCAGCAGCCGGCCAGCAGCGGCCACGGCCAGCCAGGGCGGCCAGCTGCGTAGCCAGCAGGCTGCTAGGCTGCAGCACAGCCACGCGCCCGCGTGGGCTGAGCCCCGCAGCGGCCCAGCCAGCGCGCTCCGCCCGCGCCGCCTTGATGGGCCGACCGGCATGGCAGGCCGCCCGCGCACCGCGTCGCCGCCCTGCGTTAGCCCTGTGCCAGCAGCTTGCGTCAGCGCCCGCGTCGTCACCCGCCCGCCCGCCGCTGACAGGTGGGGCCCACCAGGGTGGGGCCCACAACTACAATGTCATCTCCTACCCGGAGACGGCACTCAGCCGGAGCCGACCTCCGCCGCATCGCGCCGTGTCCGTGCGGTCCTGCATGCGAGCCGAGGTCCGCCGGGCTCTATAAAGCCCACCGCCGGCCTCCCGAGCCGCTATCGGAACCCTAGCCGCCACCCGGAGCCCTCGTCTCCGAAACCCTAGCTCGCGCGCCGCCATCGCCGCCGCCTCCGAGCTTCGCCGCCGCTTCGTCCCCGCCGACAAGAACCCGCCAAACGCATCGCAGTAAGGTGAGCTGGCCGTTGGTGCCCTTGGCTTGCCTCCCCGTGCCCCGCAGCGTCTTCTCGCCGAGATCCCATCGCCGGCCATGGCGCCGCCCGCATGGGCCACCGCCTCCGGCTGTCGGCCACCGCCATGGACCCCACATCCGGGCCCGTGAGGTTGTGCCGCGCCTCCCCGACCGCTCAGCGTAGTTCGCCGTGCACTGAAGCCCCCGCGCCGCCGCACACCAATGAAGCGCCGACGTCCTGGCCGCCGCTCCAGCGACCCGGACCGCCGGACGACCGTCAGTCCTCGGATCTGAGCCGAGCGGCTCAGATCGGTTGTTGACCTCGGTCAACCATGGGCTCAACGGGGGACCCGTTCTGCTGACGTGTCAGCCGACGCGGCTGCCACGCAGGTGCCACGTCAGTGCCACGTGTTTTCTGACCGCGTCAACGCGGTCAGGCCGCCGACAGCCTTGGCATTTTTGTAGAAAAGTCCATGCTATTTTACATATTTATGATTTAGTCCTTCGCAGTTCGAAAATAATTAGATTATAGTCCGATTTTCTGCGGATTAGCCCCTAGACTTGTTTTAGCCATAACTTTCACGTTTTAACTCCGATTTTAGCAAACTTATACTTTTTGGAATCATCTCGACGAGTAGAACAGTTCTATGCCATTGTCTGCTACTGTTGAGATGTTTTGGTGTACTACTCTAATTAAAGTATGTTTTCTTGCATGTATTATGCGTGTGTGATGATTGTGGCGTATAGAGAACGAGACGTGGGTGAACGAGGATCAGCAGAACCCGGAGGACTATTTGCAGCAGGACATTAACCAAGGCAAGTGCAGACATTCCTTTGAACATATTGCACCTATTCATGTTTAAGTAAATACATTGCATGTGTCTTAATTCGACAAACCCTAGGACTTACTAGCCACTTTACCCAAAGATATCCTATGGGGTTTTAGTTATTAGGTTTTAGGTTGCTAGTGCTCTATCTCACCTTTCACCATGTAATGAAGATAAAACTCGCTTCTTAAAATATGTTGGAGCCGTGGGCTCTTGGCTTCGGCCGTTGGAGAAGTTGATGCGTGTCCGCATCGTTAGTTGGCGGTGAAAGAAGGGGGAACGGATGTCAGTGGGCTCGTAGCGACGGGGGCATCCGTATCTCCTCCCCCTTGCGGTCCTTTCGTGGAGCAGCAACCTAGGACTTCCGTACATCTCCAGGCTAATGGGCTCTGGCTTGGTCGATTAGCAGGACCATCATGGGCAGGGTGAATAGCTTACCAACGGGTAGCTATAGCTATGGTCGCTGGGGTTTATTTACAAGTTGTAGTATGGGAGGGGCTAGGGATCCGTGTTGGGGGCGGCCTCAAGGTGAAGTCACCCATAGGCTTGGACTCAAGGCTGGCGAGTTGTTACTGCCTATGACCCTGTGAAAAGCCTCGTTGTGACCTCTGCCGGCCTATCTCGGTAATGGGCTAAGAGGTTGGTCGCCTCGGGCATAAAGAGTAATCACAATCTGGAGTGAAAGTGTTCACCTCTGCGCAGAGTTAAAAAATCGGTATATGGTCCGTGCTCACGGTCACAAGCGGCCCAGATCCTCGCATGATTAGCCAAATGGTTTAAGCTATGAAATCGTGGTGATGTTGTGAGGTTGCTACCTTGGGTTTTATCGGGGTGGCTACCCTGTGTTCCCTTGAGATGGCTATCTCAGGTTTAATGTTGTTAATGATATATGTTTATATCTATGATGCTAATTGACACATTAATTATTACTCGAACCTTAATAAAGGGTTGGGTGTTTCAACCAAGTTGATTAGAGAATAGGTTGCAATAAGTTAAATCTTAAGATTACATTAAAATGCTACCGTAGTCTACCTTTCAGTTTTACCTTGTACTAGCCTTGCATGTCATTACTTTCCGTCTGTACTTGCTGAGTTTCGACATGGAACTCACTCTTGCTATTTTTTAACCAAAGGATGCTCAAGTGATGACTCGGATGGTGACTTTCCTGAGAACTATCTGGGGTACTAGGCGTCGTGATGCTGCCGTCGACCTTCCTGTGGAGAGATGGAGTCGCTACGTCTACGTCGTTTAGTTGTTATTCGCCTTGGACGATGTGATTTATATTCCGCTTTACTCTGATGATAGTTATATAATAATGATACGATGTAATCGTTATACTATGTTTTATTCGAACACTGTACTTTTGAACCATGTAATTTGTCGTTCATGTGTGTAAACTGTTCCTGGCGTACATGAGCTTTTGCCTTGGTTTCATTCCTTCAAAATCAGGGTATGACAGATTCGCCGTGTGTCAGGATTTGCCGAGTGCCCAACACATGGCAAAGAGGAGATTTGCCGTGTGCTAGGATCTGCCGACTGCCTGGCACACGACAAATCGCCTCCTAGCCGTGTGTCAGGATTTGCCGAGTGCCTAGCACACGGCAAATCTTGAATTTTCCGAGTGTTTTTCTTTACCGAGTGTGGCCTCGTAAAGAGGAGATTTGCCGTATGTCCGAGTTTTAGCACTCGACAAATCCTTTTACACACGGCAAATCTCTGATTTCTAGCAGTGATCATAGTCGGAACAAGGGTCTAGCGCCTGCGACAGCCTGCATGGATGGAGGCAGGGTGCTGCGGTTGGCGCACCTTGTCATCGTGGTCGCCGCCGCATGCATGGATTTCTCGTAATGGAGTTTTTAAGTGGTGGTACTTTCTGATTCCCGCGACCTTTCAGTGCTACAAAACTAATTTTCCTTTTTTTTGTACGTGATACTGTTTAAGACTGCTTCGCCAATTGTGCTTCGTAAATACCACTGTACAACTTTTCGGGTTCAACTCCTTTTGTGCCTGACATCGTTTATTTTCTTCAATTAGAGTTTGTAGGGCTCAATTCTTTGGCTAATAAACACGGAGCAAAGCTGAAAACCATAAGTGGACCGGAGCTGTCATCAACAGACCGACATAAACATAGCTAGATCGGAGTAATTCATTTTTGTTCTTTTGAGCCTAGAAGAAAACAGTGAAATAAGATGTGGGCCATCAGCTCATGGAGACTCTTGCCACACTCATCGTCCATTCAAGGAGCTCCTGGCAGCGGCGAAGCTAATCATAATTAAATGGCGGTATACTTATTTCGTGGAAACATAGGTTTATATCGGGGAGTATACATATAGGATATAATTTTAATCAAAATGACATGTTCCTTTTCAAATTTTAAGGGACACAGATTAATGTAACAGAGTATTGTACACCGTGATGATGGCCAGCGGTACCAAGAAAGTTAACATATATGTTTGTTGTCAGCACCTTGGACCTGGTGCAGGCCCCTGCGTTGCCGTTTTTCGTTATTCCTGGAACTACTCTTCTTTTCCTAGATTCTTTCTAGCTTCATTTACTGTTTTCTTTTTTTAGATATGCCTCTGAGTGCTTAGATTAAGATTACAACCCATACTCAGTATTTACTTATTGAGATTATTTACAAAAAAAGGTTGACTGCAGCGGGGTTGTCCTCTTACTAATTAGAGTTCTCCTATTTAAATGGGCTTTGTTGCGGTGTGAGTTAGACTAATTTCCATTCTATACAATATCTCCAAGGTGCCTTTTGTGGACATATATAAGGGTGTGCACATTGTATTTTGATTAATTTTGTCATTGTATTAGGCATCTTTATACATGGTTTGGGTCCACCAACAGACTGCTACTTGAATGCTCTTTGATGGATTGCCGGTTAAACCATAACCGTGCAAATCGTCATAGCCTTTCTACATATTCGGTAGCGAGGTCTATCTAGCAATGCCGGTTAGCCTTACAGCCCTCACGTAGTCTTCTAAACTTTCCAGTATGTGAACCTAATTTTACTTATTTAGTCCATGCGTTTGGTTTGTTATCCTCAAGCTCTGTGCTAGATGACAGCCACAATGTGAGTTTTTTTTTTTCTATGATTAGCTCTACAAAGATTCTAAGAATCGAAGATGTTTTTAAACATGTCCACACATTCTCTTCCTTTGTGATTTTGCTAATGCACTTTCCATATTAACTGTAACTGTTCACTAAGCGAATATCCTTGGAGATGTCCATAGCAATCCATGTAATGTTTTGTGCCTATATATTCAAAAACATATTTGCAGGTTATGCTCAACATTGTATGAAGAGGAGCAAGGAACTCTTCTTCTGTTAAACTGATTATCCACTGCTGCTTCAAGGTTATAAATTCTACGTTTCAGGTTGGTTCTGTCCTATTAATCATTCTATGTCCACAAGCATGCAAGCCTACAAAATTTATCCTTCTATTTGCTTCGTAACTGATCTTACACCGATTTCTCGGTTTTGATTGTTAACCAGCAAAAAAAGATGGTTACTCTACTCCCATGTGTCAGTTTAAATTGCTGCCCAGCAAAATCGATGTTCCATCTATTTTTGGTTTTTTCTGACAAATACTACATGGAGACTATAATATTATCTGAGCTCAGCCACTCCTACACAGTTGTTTCTGAGATTGTTATTCTGGCCACATGCCATTGTAGAGTAAATATCTTCTTGACCCATGTACAAAACACACTGGTCGGTACCTACTTTGCGGTTCAACATACCAGCAGATCCTTTATATTCATAGCCTCCAAAATTGATTATAGTGTGCCCCTTATTATGTTGGAACCAACTTTGGTAAATTTATGCAGCATGGACATTTTCTTAAAATAGCGATGGTTGTCTTGAGTAACCACCTTATAAAGTAAAAAAAAAATCCCAACATCTCGTTCCATCCTTTCTTTTGACATATGGTTATCTTACACTTTATTATATGGATTTACAATGCTATTTGTTATGGGAAAATTGTTTTTGATTGTCTGCTCCCTGTTCTCTATTCTGCTGCAGATTCATGGGAGATGTTCATTTAATTCCACCAAATGAGTTACGAACCAGTTTGAGCTTCAGCTCTGGTAACTATCTGCGCCTATCAATATATATACCTTCCTCCTATTTCTCTTGCTAAACAGCATGCTATTTCTCAGTTGGTGTACATGCTACATACTTAATAATCAAACTGTTGTAGAAGCAACTTTTAGTTGTGCAAGCAACATGAATTGGTCCAGATGATTCTATTTCTCACTAGATGTTGTTGTGCCTACCTATGAAAGATCAAATGATGTTGCTTCTTGTTTAAAGATTTTTTTTTTAAAAATGAGCTTTTGGAGTTTCTTGGGCTTTGGGTTTTTCCATTTACAGATTTCTCAGGATTCCAGATTTTGCTACCTTTAGTTCAAGGTTTCTAAAACTTGCAGATTCATGGATAACCCCTTATCACTGCTGTAATTAATCTACTGCGTCGTCAATGTGGAGGGCATGGCCATTTCTATAAATGAACAAAGCTATATACATGCAGTTCAAAATCTTTTTAAAAAAATAAAAACAAAACTTTACCGTGTGTTTTGGATGGCAGCACACGGCAAATAGGTAAAACTTTGCCGTGTGCCATAGGTCGTGGCACACGGCAAAATATATAGAAACTTTGCCGTGTGCCTCGTTTGACACATGGCAAAATATATAGAAACTTTGCCGTGTGCCTCGGTTGACACACGGCAAAATATAAAAACTTTACCGTGTGCTAAGTCAAGCACACGGCAAAATTTTTATATATTTTGCCGTGTGTAATACACGGCAAAGAAACTTTACCGTGCAGAATTTTGCTGTGCGTACTTTGCCGTGTGCTGCACACGACAAAATATTTTGCCGTGTGTATCCCTGTCTTTGCCATGTGAGTCTCCAGTAGTGATAGACGAGCCATAAACACACACGAAAGCAAACGACAAACCAGCTCCAACAATTGTAGTGATGCTATAACCAGAGTTTGTTCTAACATAAACCAATTACTAACTCTGAAGGACGTTGCCAGCACATCAACAGCATTCGAATTCCATGCACTACAGGTATCAGTCGTCCATTATCCTTAGATGGCAAGGGCTCCCAATCCTGCAGGTACATACACATTGCCTTTAATCTGATTTCAAATTGAGAATATACTTCAAAACACAAACTGCTAATATGTTGCAAAATGAACTTTGAGGAGCAATAAATAACTGCTAATAATCATTTACCAGAAAGGTCTACAGAACTAACTTATCAACCACAGATCCCGCACATGTAATCACTTGATCGATGAGAAAAGGTGAACTTAAAACTCCAGCTAACCTCACTATTGATTAACTATTGATATCATTAACTACATTTCTACGTTGCTAAGTAACATTGACACTTCATTAGCATTCATAGTGCGAATAGGTTTCAGGTAGATATTTGAACTGCTGAATATTATGTTAATAATCAATTATTCACTCAATGAAAGAGAAAGCATATCAAATTAACAGGTGTAATTGCACCACGTACATCAAACAGACAGGTGAAATTGCATTCGAAAAGCACAAATATGCATGCAAGTCCAAAAGCTTGAAGACAAACAAACTGTTCTGCTTCATATTTATTGAGATTTTGGGGAAAGAGAAAAACAATATGACTAGCACAGAGTGTCTGTATGAAAATCAGTGTGAATATTCAAATAAATTGGACCGACAAGAAAATTAAAGTAAGTATAATAATGAAGTCTAAGAGCTTTCATTAATCCTTTGTCCATAGGAATACATCTCAACATTCTTGCCAGCTGAGTCTGCCAGACCCCATGTGCATATTAGCAAGACAATGTTATATGCAACATGTAAATTGGTGCAGAAAATGAAAAAACAGAGGTACTAAACTCTCTGACTTAACAATCACTATACACTGCTTTACATCATACAGAGTAATGCAGGTCTGGCTAGTGAGAAGTGCAAACTGCCAACAGATCCTATAGAGAAAAGGTTAGCCCTATGTATTGGGATTAATTAACAAAAAATATTAAACCTAGAATTATTACTAATTTTGAACACAGTAAGCATATTATGAAAATGATGCTCCTAGTTGGTTATTATGAGAATGCAGGTACACCTGAACAAGAATCACAACAGATAAATAGATAGTGCCAATATAATAATTTGACAGTAGTGACCCATATGTCTGCCCTGGCTTACGACGTACGACTGCTATTGGTTCTCTGCCGTTGGAAGTTGAAATTAATTACTGCATGATGTTAGGCACATAGCTTTCAAGGTGCACTTATAAACCATGAGTCCAAGTATTTAAATAAGTCAGTCCAATAATTTAAATATGTTTATTGAGGGAAATCATCATTCATCGTGAGTTTACTTTCCATATAAAACAATATGCTTTGTATAAAAAATAAACAATTGTACTTATGCGAAACATCATATACATATCTGATCTTACAAAAAAAATTTAAACTATGCTTGCATGGCACACAGGAGGCAGCCTTAAATTACTATGATCTCATGAAGTACTAGCAGCAATCGTACAAGGAACTTTGGAAGGGAGCAGGAAAACAAGGCAAGCTGGTGAAGCAGATATAGGAGAATGGCATTTCTTCTGCTAAAATAACATTCCACAAAGCAACTGATGTATGTATCACGTTTCAGCATCAAGTAATCCCCAAAACCAAAAAAAGTTGAGTCATTAAACAGATGCAAGAAAGATGCATTACACAAATGCAAGAAAGAGCAGATCATATGCTGAACACAAATTGTTTTTATTGAAAAGCAATTGTGTATGCTGCACAAAAACACACATCAAAGCGAATAATTAGTCAAGCAAAACAGCATGGGATTAAAATTCACACACATATGGTCTGTCCAGGTTTTTTTGTAGTAGTAGGAACTAGGAACATTGGTTCAGAGTTTCAGATACGAAATATAAGAGTCGATCTCAGCAGATTATACCTCTTCTGTTTTTCTTTCTACTCTAACCAATCCCAAGTAGGATATACTGCATTGCTTAGCTGCTTCAAATAATTAAGCACTCATGAAATCTAGAAGATATAATTATATATAAACATGCTAAAAAACACTGGTAATTTAACTAATGGTAAAGGGTCTGTACCAACACATATAGGCCACATAATATTCATTACATGCATATATTTTACCTTAACTCTGAAGATCTCTGCCTGCACATCTACACCATTAGATTTTTAAACACTTGAGACACCCTCTGTTGCCACTAGAGTAGTACCCACCCCTCTCGTCATCCCTAGTGGGTGCTTACAATGCTGCAGACACATACACACATTGCCAGATAGTATAATCATTTGTCTATGTACCAAGAAGTCAAAGAGTAGTAACTTATTATACAGATCCAGATAGGATACAATATGAGAAGATGTGCTTAAACTACTCCATTTTCTTCAGGATATAGATATCACGAACCACATTTGAACTGTAAAATTCCATGTTATAAGGTAATGGATTTCCTACTCAACGAAAGAGAAACCATATAAAATTAACAGGTGCAACTGAACCCATACATATCAGATCAGAAAGGTACAATTTCATCCATGCATATCAGATTAGCAAGTGAAATTGCTGAATAAAACAGGTTTGCAAAACTTTCATTTTATACTTGCATTACTCACAATTGTTTAGCACAGCTCGACAGATAAGCAGACTTATCAGGATAAAGGATATCGTCATGGCGCCAAAGACTGAGTACCTGGAGTGCAAAAGTTAATGTACGTAGGGAATAGCGCAGTAGATGTCACGGCCCTCATATACCTTCTTCATCAGTCCAGACCTCATATCAATAGCAAAGGTCCCACCTTTCACAGACACGAAAGCGGCACAAACATTTTCCGCAAAGCCAACGAGACAATGCTTGAGGTGCCATAAATCAACCTGTGGGAACAGGTCCTTGAGATCAATGACTTTGCTTAGTGTCTATTCCTTAACATCATTACCCTCACTCCTCGACCATAGGCATAGCTCGCTGGATTGCTCCACCCTTGCAAATCCGAGCCGACCATCCTCCAAAGTTGTAAGCTCAGTTCGCACGAAGTCATACCTGCTATTGGTATGCACATAAGGTAGCCTTATCACAGACATTTGCTGCATGCCCAAATCATACCTAAGGATTCTGTCATCAGACTTTTATAGTACGAAGAAGAGTGCGTTGCCCACGTGGGCACTGTGGGACAAGGCAAATTTGTCACCAGGATGATTGGCATAGGTCGGCTCGCTCCACGTGCCAGACTCGGACGAGTAGATGCAGGAGAACATGTCTTTGGGAACCCTCTGGCACCACCTGTCGTTCCCATCATGATAGATATCATTGTCTTCACTACAAAACACGTCATCTTCGTCAAGAACAATTATGTCATCCTCGGTGCCCACGAGGACGACGACGAAGGGTCCGCGGTGGCAGTCGAGGTGGTCACAAGAATTGGTGACAGCACAGAGCACTGTGGCTTTCATGTCTCGACTTTCTAGGCACCGTGGCGGTGTCGGCAGCTCCACCCGCTGGTCCGTGATTGGGTCACTGTCGATGAAATATCATCGACAGTCTATCACGGGGCTCCCCGAGGTAGTAGAAGATCGGTGAGGATGCGCTAGGATCTATGTACCAGAGGTGAAACACAAAACGAACAACCAGGATTTATCCAGGTTCGGGCCGTGAGATGCGTAATACCTATGTCCTGCGTTTCTATGTGTATTGTATTGCTAAGTATGGAAGAGTACCGGGTGCAAGATCGTGTCTTTGAGGGGGTCCCTGCCCGCCTTATATAGTCAGGGAGCAAGGTTACAGATCTAGGGTTCTGTCTATGGTCGGTCATGATGCTTCCCGACTTGGAGAGTACGATGAAGATCCTAACCGACTAGGCTTCCTTGCATGCCAAGCAGCATCTAGGCTCCGCGCAGCCCATCGACCAGGACAGTGACGGACCACGGGCTTCGTCTTGTGGTCTGGGCCGTCTGATCCGAGCAGCCCAAAGTCTAGTCATGAGGGTATAGGTGTTTATACCCCCACAGTTAGTCTTCGAGCACCATGTATCTTGAGGGAGTCGCCGTCTTATCTTACGCCGAGCAGTGAAGATGTAGACCACATAGTGCTACCCAATGAAGATGCTGACCATGTAGTACCGACCAGCGAGGGTGTTGACCAGCTTCATCCCGAGCAGTTCGTAAGTCTGCTTCTGACCACTTCTATCAAGGAAGGTGATCTGTTGTAAGATGCGTGTTGCTCTTAATAAAAAGAAAGAACTTTTCACGTCCATGTGACTTGGGCCCATGTTAACACGTGACGCAAAGTATCACTGGAATGCTAACATGAACTGTCAAAGAAGGTACGAGTACCAAACCAAGAATGGATAATAGGCCAGAGACACTGCAAAGTGACGTGGACCCTTGATAGAAGATGGTATATGTTGTATTGAGCTTTTAAGAAAAAACTCAACATAGCACTAACTAGTTCGTAGTCAATGCTAGGTGACCAGTAGGTGCCCCCTAGGCAAGACCTTGGACGGAGCATAGGCTCAATTGGGTTAAAGGACACTAAAAGCCAATGGTCCATAGGCGCTGCCAGGTGGCAAGTAATGCGCAGTCCTCAGGCATGACCTAAGATGGGGCACAAACTCGAGAGACACCGAGAGCTGGTGGTCCGTAGGTACTGCCAGGTGGCAAGCCGATGCGCAGTCCCCGAGCATAACCTGGGACCGAGCACAGGCTCGATCGGGTCGAGGGACACCCAGAGCTGGTGGTCCGTAGGTACTGTCAGGTGGCAAGCCGATGCACAGTCCCCGGGCATAACCTGGGACGGAGCACAGGCTCGATCGGATTGAGGGACACCGAGAGCTGGCGGTCCGCAGGTGCTGCCAGGTGGCAAGCCGATGCGCAGTCCCAGGCAAGAAAACCACAAGAAACTGTAGTCTACGAAAAAATAGTGGCAGAAAAAGCAGTCTCCAGAATATTTTTGTAACGTATCTGGAATAATAATGGAAGGAGAAAAAATTACGCAGATAATCTGGAAATAAGGACCCATGATTATCAGTCGCGCGTAATTAACGGGTAGGGTCGCAAGAGATACGGGGGTAGTTACTTAAATAATGCCACGGCATACGCGTGTGTATGGGGACCGGGATGGCCCACCTAGAGTCGAAGCACTGCGTCCACATGAGTGAACAGGCCGCCCTAGAAGTCAAAATGGCGTCACCCGAATGGTATAAATAGACAGCCGCCCGCTGGGGAGAAAGGTTCCGCGTCTCATTCATTTCCAACTCCCCACTTCACCCACTCTCTCGAGCGCTCCGCTGCAACCTGCGCACATGAAAACGTGAATCTCTGTCGCTGCTGCACCATCCGCCGCCGCATCAATCCACCAACTCCGCTCAACACCGCCGCGCACCAGCTCTCGGCGTCACACGAATGGAGTTGCTGCAGGCGCTCGCGGAAGAGGGATTGCTCCCGTCGGCGGAACTAGGAGTCAGGCGCGCGCCGCGAGGTGAGGACTCCCCTTGACCCGTGGATGGGGAATTTGTGGTCTTTAAGGATTATTACGCGGGGGTTGGGGCAACCCGTGAACGGCTTCCTGCGGGATCTGTGCATCTTTTGGGGATTTCAATCTGCAATCTAGACCCCAACTCCATCCTCTCCATCTCCATCTTCATCGCCTACTACGAGGGCTTCCTGGGTATCCCTCCTCATTTCAATTTGTTCCGATACTTCTACCTGCTGAGGAAGAAGGGAGCGAAAACTGGGGGGTCCACCATCGCGGGGGATGCTATCTGCGCCTACATGATGGGATGAAGCCGCACTGGCTGGACATACTACATGCGTCGGCGCAAAAGAATTGGTTTGCACGCTGATTCTATATGAGCCAGAACGTGGAGGGGAGGCGGGTGTCGTGTGATGTGGAACAGGTCCCTGTGTTCAATCTGAGGTGGCGGACAGACCATCTTTGGACGAGATGAACCAGGTGAGGGAGTTGCCGCAGCTGATTGACACCAGGAGGGTCAATGGATGCCTGGTGGCCGGGACGTGGTTGGTGCGTCGGGTCCAGCCGTGCAAGGAGTGGGTGAACCACCTGTTCGAGTACACGGGATAGACCGACCCGTCTTGGGAGACCTAAGAAAAAATCACGGAGGGGATGCTGAAGCGGTGGATGTCTTCTCTCTTTGAGAAGTTTGACCCGGCCAAGAGCTACCCAGAGCCGCATGCCGCAGCGTATTGCTTGTCCCGACCACCACCACAAGTAAATTTGTAGTATTTTACAGTTAGATTTTCATCACTGTGATCTGTAATGTGTGAAACATGTTGTGGTCTGTCTGACAGACATTGTTTGAACAGGACTGGGCCGTGTTCTTTTCGGCCGTGCCAGTGGAGCAGTGGCCCTAGGGCCCTGCCCTAGACGACCAGCGAGGGACAAACAAGGCCACCTACGAGATGAGGGTCAGAAAGATGACCGCCCGGCCTCGCAGGCCAGATGTCGGGTGGCGGGGAAACAACCTTTGTCCGTCACCGACCCCAAGAAGAAGAAGCCCTCCACCCCGCTGTCCAGAGGTAAGCTAAACCTGGACGGCGGGGAGGGGGGAAGTAGGAAAAGGGATGCCCCGACCACCCTGGAGTCATCGGACTCCAACAACCTCCTGACGCTTGATGAGCACAGGAGCAAACATCAGGCGCTGACGCCTCGGGGGAATGGAGTCGAGGCCCCCTGCGACACCAACCAGGAGGTCCGTGCTGCATGGACCGCCACCGCCTCCTCCCCCTTGGTGAAGGGAGACCACAACGTCGACTCAGCCAGAGCAGGCCAGGGGGTCAGTACCGCCGCCGCCGACACCACAGCGCGCGCCGCACGAGGAGGCGATAGCCTAGGCTAGGGCATCCTCGTCACCGAGAGGCCGGGATTCAGCAAGGAAGCCAACTCCACCGGCATAGCCTACCGGGAAGGGCACATCCAGCAGGGCGCCAGGTCCAGTCCTCGAGCACGGCAGTGGGGCAACAGGCGGGGCCCCAGGCGCTCCTGGCGGGGGAGCAATTTCCCAGTATTGGGGATGGTTCTGGCAAGCGCCAGTGTAAGTGCCAGTAGTATGTGTGTTTTTTGACTTGCATGGTTACGATATGCAGTTGTAACGTTCTGGATTTGTTGTGGTGTATGCGCAGGCGGGCGTCGTCGAAGGCGTCACAACGTCTTCCCGCCGGCCAGCCCACACCCCAGGAAGGTGCCAAGGGGGTGCCCATCGACAACACAGAGCGGTCCACAGGCCAGCCAGAGGCTGCTGGCAGCATAGTGCTACCGACCAGGTCAGCTGCTGCTCTGTCGGCCCACCCTGGCGAGAGGCTGATGCTCGGGAGGCCTGTGCAGGTCAACGTCGACCGCCCTTCGCGTGCCACTGGTCCTGGTCATGCACAAGACCAGGCGGAGGCATCGAGGACCTCGGCACCCCCTGCAGGAGTTGAGGAGGTGCCCAGGGCACGGCCCAGGGAGCCGCGCACTGACATCCCGACCCAGCGTGTCCACACGATATGCAAGATGGGGAAGAATGACTTCATGGTGTATGAGGAGATCCCAGACCATGACATGAACGCGGGGATTCAGGAGGCCCTAGAGGTTCTGGTTGACCGGATCATGGTATGCTCGTTTTAATGAGTGTCTATTCTTTCTCTAAAAGTATTTGTTCTTAGCAATGTCTCTGCCTGTGCATTCCCTGCAGGAGACTACCCACTAGCGCGAGAAAACCATAGACCGGTTTGCCGTGACCTGGGAGGAGTGCAAGATCCTCCGGGTGGCCAAGGCGCATCTGGAGACACAGGCCAAGGTCTACCAGGAGCGGGAGATTGCCACGGAGGTAGAGGTCGCCGCGCTGCACCGGAGGGTGGCCGAGCTGGAGGCTGATCATGAAGGTGAGACCTGTCGTGTTCTATAGCTCCCAGAGAAAGGGTATTTATGCTGACTGATGGTATTTTGCCAGAGATGAGTAAGAACAATACCGTCATGGTGGGGGAGATCCCTTGCCTGCTGGACCTGAAGACGGCAGCCGAGGAGCAGGCGAAGGAGGATGAGAAGCAAATCGCCGAACTGACCGGTAAGTGGAACGATTCAGAATCATCTTAGTTGGTCAGTTGCATACTGGACGGACCAGGTTACGCTAACGATCATGTCTGTATCTTGTGTAGATATGAGGGATCGCCACATGGCCCAGTTCAAAGTGCTAGAGGATAACAACGTTGCTCTTCAGTGGAGGATAAGGACGATGACCGACCACATCAGGCCGGTGCTGAGAGTCATCTTCCCTAGAGAGGCGCATCCCACAGATCCAATGAATGAGCCAGCAGCTGTGGCTGACCAATGTCGCAGGCTATGGCCAGTGCTACAAGAAGTCGTCGCTGGTGCAGGATGCTTTGTGGCCGCCACCGTGCACGTCGTGGTCCACGCCAACTATCCAGAGGTGGCGCTGTCGGCGATTGAGGCTGGGATCCTGGCGGAAGTATCCGACGAAGCTATTGAGGACCTGCGGACCACGCCTGGCCTGACCGTCGCCGTCAGTCGAGGAGATGACGCTCATCGAAGATCCTGCGTCAGGCGAAGGTGGTTAGTAGGCTAAAATAATGTTTATATGTTTAAACATTTGTTTGTAAGTGTGCCGAGCACTGGGTTCTCGAAACTTTTACCCTTTTGATGATGCAGACATGATGACTTTTTAATTAGGCATGTTAAGCGGGTGTCAACATATATGTCATTTTTCAAAATAATATATATAGTTGTAGGAAAAATGTCGACAATTAAGTTTTGTCCCTACTCTCGAAGCGGGCTAACTCCATGGGTGACTAGGGATGCGCTAGTGAATAGCATGAGAGCCAGGATCGCTAGGTACCTAGTACAGTTTAGAGAGCAACTGTCAAATTTCCTAGTGCCATATAGCGCGGACGGCTGTGACACATCAGTCGAGGATCGAAACAGCGCCTTGTCAAGCCATTCTCGGAGTGCGAGGAACAAAGTTAAATTATGACTTATCCAGGGTGCATTTATGACAGATGGTGTAAGAAAGTAAAGCTGTAACAGGAGAAAAAAGACAAGAACTTTATTAATTCTTAGAGAGCATGAAAACAGGATACATATCTTATTCTATGGGTAGAAGCGTATGAGCTGGTCAATGTGCCAAGAATTTGGCTCGTTGACGTCCTTCACGTGCATAGCCGGTAAGATGTCAGGCGTGTGACAACCTTAATCTTGAACGGCCCCACCCATCTGGGTGACAGCTTGTGTAGACCATCTGTGTTCTGTATTCGTCGCAGCACCGTGTTGCCGACCATGAACAGCCTCCCTTTGACATTACGGTTGTAGTAACGGCGCAAGGAAGCTAGGTATTTGGCTGTAAGAGCACATGTCTCAAGTGCTTGTTCCTCTTTGGTGATGACATCGACTTCCCTAGCGTTGTTAGAGGCATTTTCGTCATGGTACGCGACACGCGGTGATTGGAAAGCTATCTCGGCCGGTAGGACGGCCTCGGATCCAAACACCATGAAGTACGGGGAGACTCCAGTGTTACGACTGGGCTAGATACGCAGGCCCCAGACCACGGCAGGCAATTCTTTTAACCATCGACCTGGTTTGAGTTCTCTATCATCTTGGTAGACTTGTTTGCGTAAGGCGTCGAGGATCATGCCATTGGCTCGCTCCACTTGCCCGTTAGCCGGAGGATGGGCAATGGACACATATTTGACCTTTATACTGAGGGGTCGTTGCAGAAGTCGAAGAACTCGCTGCTTGTGAACTGGAAGCCCAAATCAGTGATGATACTATTTAGTATGCCGAACCAGTGGATGACATCGTCTAGGAACTGCACCGCCTTCTCGGCTGTGGCTTTCTTGATGGGTTTATATTCGATCCATTTAAAAGATTTGTTGATTAGTACGTATATGCATGTATGGCCACCGGGCGCCTTCTTAAACGGGCCAATCATGTCTAGTCCCAGCATGAGAAAGGCCAAGCGACCGGGATGGTTTGCAGCTCATGTGCGGGGACATGAATCTACTTGGCAAATATTTGGCAGTTCTTATATCGGCGTACATACTCCTCTGCATCAGTGACTGTTGTGGGCCAGTAGAAACCTACTCGGTAGGCCTTGCCAACCAGCGTCTGAGATGTAGCATGGTTACCGCAGGTGCCAGCATGGATGTCTTTCAGGAGTCTGATACCCTCTTCTTGGGTTATGCATTTCTGAAAGATATCGGCTCTTAGGCTTTTGCGCATCAGCTTGCCATTGACCATAAGGTAGGCGCGGGCTCGATGGATCAACTGTTGAGCTTCGATCTTGCCTTCTGGGACAAGGTGGTCATTCAGGTATCTGACAAAGGGCTCTCTCCAGTCTGGCCAGAGAGGCACTGCCTGCTCGGCTGTCTCGTCAGTCGGCAGCCGCTCATCACCGTCATCAGATCCCTGCTGGCGGGGTTGGGTGCTGGTGCGTCAAAAGTCTCCTTGGGGATCGAAGGTTTTACTATATCTTGGACAAATACGCTCGGGGGTACCTTGACGCGAGAGGAGCCTAACTTGGACAGCTCAACGGCACCTTTGTTCTCAGCGCGGGGAACGTGGATGAACTCCAGCCCATAGAACTTGTTCTCGAGCTTGCGTATCTCGGCCCCACAAGCATCCATCTTCTCGTTAACAACATCCCAGTCCTTGTTGACTTGGTTAATGACCAGGGCAGAATCACCGTACACTAGGAGCCATTTTATGCCTAGCTCGACTGCTATACGGAGGCCGTGCAGGGCGGCTTTGTACTCGGCCACATTGTTGGACGCCTTGAAGTGGATGCGCAAGATGTATCAGAGCATGGCTTTGGATGGAGCAATGAAGTAGACACCTGCCCCTGCTCCCTTGATGTTCAAGGGACCATCGAAGTACATCCGCCAGTGGTCGGCGGTTGTATCAGCAAGGGGCAAGTTGATATCTGACCACTCCACAATGAAGTCGACCAGGGCCTGAGACTTGACTGTCTTTCTACTACAAAATTTCAGCGTGAACTCACAGAGCTCTAACGCGTATTTCACAATACGGCCACTGACGTCTCTGTTACGCAGGATGTAACCGAGGGCGGCTTCAGTAACCATGGTGATAGAGTAAGCCTGAAAGTAGCGGAGAGGCTTCCTTTTGGTGATCAGGAGCGCGTAGAGCTTCCGGATGTGGGTATAGCGTTGTTTGGTTTCGTTGAGAACCTCGCTAACATAATAGATTGGACACTGTACTGGGTAAACGTGCCCTGGTTCTTCGCACTCAATCACGATCACAGTACTGACCATGTTGGTCGTGGCGGCATTAACTAACCCATTTATGGTTTTGTATTTAGGCAGGTTGTTTGCGTGGGTACGTACTGGATGATACCCCGCGTGTTGCTGTGGAAATTTTATCAAAATATGAGAATCCATGAAGTTAGAATTTAAGAAATAGAGCTATGGAAAATCATGTTATAGTATGGTTACCATAATCTTGCTAAACTGTTAAGTAAATAATAAAAGGTTAATTTTTTGAAGAATGTCCGAAGGCAGAAAATAATTAGGACAATACCATGCACTTATATGCCTCCTATTCAGTAAGTTGCATCACAAGATGAGCATTTAGGCATCGAATGTCATCACCGGGACCTCATGCCCTGCATGTGCCGTAGCCACGTTCCAGAGCATATAAAAATAACCAACAATAACCCTTATAACATTATAGATGGTAGTAATCACGTCTATAATGTTAGTCCTTACCTTAAGGCTGATCTTCTAGATCCTGGAGCGAAGCTGTTGAAACATTGTCCGGCTGGAAAAGTCAAGGAAGAGACGAAGATGCTTCTTAGCATCTTCCTTCCGGCATACAATCGATCAATCATGGCATTAGGAGGGACCGGGACGCGATTTCTGAACGCGACGACTCGGAAGCCTGTGCGACGATGGCGGCCTGGGTCGTCGTCGCTGCTGGATTCAGTAACTATAATAATACTATAGCGTGCAAATAATCATCATCGACCTATGAGGATGTACTGTACAAGTCGTGCATGTTTGGGCTAGCTCAGCTGTCCAGTCCATCATCGTTCTCGATCAGCAGTGGCTCAACGCTCAAGGAAATGCAGGGGCGGCTTCCCTCGGCCGTGTGCGCGCCTACCTAACAAATGATCAAGGTCAGGTTCACACGGACTTTACATGCATTATTGTCCGCCGGCATTGCTTGTGTTCTCTGCGCGCCTCTGGTGTCTGCCGGCCGCCACTGTCTGCGGGGTAGCTAGGGTGCTAGAAGACTACAACCACAAGTTCACAAATGAGCTAGAGCTAGCTTCACTACAGCACGTTCCGAAATGACTTGCAAGTCTTCGCTAAAAGACTAAAAGTCGTCTTCTCTCACCATGCATTATTAATTATTAACTGTATAGCACGTGTGTGGGTCTGCAATTTGGACTATCCTTCCTATGCAGTCTCCGTCCTGTGTCTACTTGTACGCCATTCGACACCTTATCCAGAAAAAAGAAAGGCCACATCGAAATGCTGCTCTTATCTATAAATGATGGTTGCTCTGTGGTATGCTGGGAAAGACCGGTTTATCCAACTATCCAAGGTTAATGCATCAACACAAAAATATTTGTACCGGTCCCACCTTTCGATGTCTGTGTTCTGCCTAAATTTTCCATTTGTCCCTCAAAACATAAAAAGAAATGATTGGCTTTATATATAGTTCCTTATTCAAAGGTGGCACTAATATTTACTACTTCTTGTCTTGGTTAGTTTAGTACTACCAGCCAGTGAAATATTTTGGCATCTTGCATAACTATGCCCGAAACAAGAGAGGTCAACAGTGCACATCTCCCATGACTAATTAGAGGAGAAAATAGACTTGGGGCTCAACTGTGCACGTCTCCGATGCATCTCTTCTGTCCCCATTCCTTGTGGATTGCCCCTCTATCTCTTGAGCTTGTCAGTACCACAAAAACGTTTTTTGTACCAACCAAAGAGTACATGCGGCTTGCCCAACTTCCTTTGTAGGGCATCTCAAGCCGGCTCTAGAAGTGTAGCGTGTAGTAGTGTCAGTGAAAATGGTTTCTGTTCTACTCAATTCATGCCAAATTATAAGACGTTTGACCTTTTCAGTCCGAAGTTACACCATTCGCCTTATCCCAAATATAGCTTATCCTTCTAAGGTGACACTAACACTGACTACATGCATCTTGGGTTAGTTAGTTTTGTACTACCAGTAAAATTTTGTCATCATTCATAACTATGCCACAAACAAACAAACAAGACGACACATTATAGAGCGATCAACAGTGCACATCTATCATGACTAATTAGAGAAAAAAAATAGAGACGGGCCACAATGCAAGGTTGTCATCAGTGTTAACAATGATTGGCAGCGGATGTATTTCTTGCAACTTGACTAGGATCCTGAAGCAATGTGGATGTTTATCGTGTGATAAAAACATTCATTCTGTAAGGCGAGACAATGGATCCTGAAGCAACATGGTTTGTCCAGTGTGTGGTACATAATTGTTTTGCTACATGTAGAATTGGTTGCAATGTTCTCACACTGAATGTTTATAGATGTGATGAGTTGCTCTGAATGCTTTAACTGAATATCATTTGCCTATAATTGTTCTATCATTATTTATTTTGATATGAACATACATCATGTATGCGTAATCTGCCTTTTGATTTGCCGAAATAAAAGGTAGGCAATAGGAAAGGCACATACATCATGTATGCACTAGAAGGATTCCCTGGGCGTTGCCGCAAGTATGAAAAAAGAATGTAAATAATTTACAATGTTAATCACTAAAAGTTAGAAGATATATATGCCTGCAAATTTTGCAGATCTCCTATTTGTTGAGGACGTACCCAACTAAGAAAGCTTACCTATGTACGTATCTAAGGTAATTGTATTCTAGCACCACTCTATTTTCTACATCTAAGACTCAAGAATAGAAAGTTGGAAAGATCAGGCATATTCTCAGCATATCCACAGATAGTGAGGCATCGAACTTTAGAAACAATCATATTTATTTGTTGGCACTATAATATCATCTCGGCGGGAATTTTGTATCATGCATAAACCAACTTGTAAATATTCAAGTTCAAAATAAAAAAGAATTATGGAAGGAAAATAGTGGAACTGATTGAATTACTGTACAGTGTAGAGGTTTCACATTTCCTTTCACTGGATGCCTGGAGCCCTGACAATGTGAGATATATACGGAGTATTTTTTAGTCCAGTAGTACTGCAGTAGAAAATACAACAGCATGGCCAACGACCCCTTTAGCTTCACCTCCAACTTTCTTATGCACGAGAAAATTCTCATATCTCTCTCTTGCTTCCTGGATGAACTCTCTAGCACAAAATTAAATCCAACAAATCGATCTCCCAATCCCCCATAAAATCAAGATTGAAAAAACAGTGAGGAAGGGGAGTATGCACTGATCCACCGCCTGCTAGCTCCATGCCTCCATGGAGCGGAGAGTCAGATGTGGAGGAGCATAGACCCGCGCCCGCCATCTGGCAACACCACGCAGCAACAGACCGCTGGTGACAAATGCACAAGGCAGCGTGGCCTTAAACATGGCAGCGGAGGAGAGGAGGAAGATCAACAACATGGCAGCGGAGGAGAAGAGGAAGGTCAAAGGTGCTAGTACCGCCTAGAAATGCCTGCCATGGCTGGTAAATGTTACTGATTGTAAATATATTCATGTAGCAGGCATAAAACACATGAGCACGGAAAGGAATGGTTCAGGTTCAGCTTTACAGAGGTGCAGCTCGTGGCTGGGAAACAGAAGAGACAGAGACGTGGCTCTTCAGTTCTCTTCAGTTCGTGTACCACCACCAGCTTTGGGAACAGAGGGTCGCAACACAAATAGGAGATGACACTTCATAGAGGACGGGCCTTGGGGTCCTCAGATGACGTGGCTTTACGAGATCGTAGAGAAATATCTTAGTGGTTTTGTCTATATAGGAGTTATAGATATGTTCGGGTCCAGCATTCCCTGTTTCTAGTGTTCTTCAGGTAAGCCCGATGTATATGCAACTTTCATTTCTGCCTTTGCTGTTACTTCTACTACAGACTATCCTTGTGCCATTTGTGTCAGGCTTAACTAATTCAGGAGGATCCATTATTGTGATCTGTTTGATACCGTAGCGTCTGTAATTGGATCCAAGTGAGCGAACATACCCAACCATGTTTGGGTGATGCATGTTCATATACTTGCAGATTTATTTTTCTTGCTTACCTAAAAACAACAGTTAGACAATTTGAATGACTACTGTTTCAAACACGAGTTAATAGTATTAAAAGCTTTCCTTCTGTACATAATTTCCTCAATATTCACTTCCCATATTGCAATCAGTTAAAATTGTATCATTGATTCCTCTTCTGAATGGTCACATTCATTTAAAAAATATTATTTGTTTGATTGTTTTCCGTAGGCTAATCACACAACCCGTGAGCCCAAGACATGGGTCTTATTTGGTACAAATACGATGTCGTAAGTATGCCATTCCTAGCCATCAAAGTTGCCACCAGCTGCTCTGATCATCTCAACTCTAGCAGATACTGAATGATCAGGTATACATCATGTTCTCTCTAATCTTCTACTCCCTGTAAACCTTTTGCTAAACATGTCTTGCTCTGTAAAGCGGATTTCAATTAGCATCAGCACCTGCAATTTAACTCAATTCCTATTCATTTTATACATTTAACTCTACAATTAGCTTTTATAAATTACTTCATTCCACATGAAGACCATAATACAAATTCAGAAAAATGGAAGCCTATTGTTATGCCCACCTATGGGCGTGATGGTGTGTGCCCTCTACCAGTAAGCATTATTGCATTACATCCTTAGCTTTTGCAATGATTTATTTTTTCATTGTATATGTACAACTCTTTTGCAGCGACTATTGTATGCAACAAAACATATTTTTTGCAATGTAGACACACTATCGCAACCATCAACTAAAGAGTTGCAATAGCATCTTAGTATTGCAATGACAATAAAACTATCCACAACGCAAATCACCTCGTGGCAAAACAGTAACTTATCGCAACTGTTTTATAAATGGTTGCACTAACTCTTACTTATTGCAACGATCTTTGTACTTAGGGCCACGAAACAATTTGCGTGGCAAACATTTCACCTGTTGCCACCAGAACAGAAATTGGTTGCAATAACACCTATAATTGCGACCAAATGGTGTTGTTGCGACAAAAAAGTGTGACATTGGAATCAAAACTTAGTAGTGTCTCTATTCGCCTCAGGAAATGTAGCGTGTAGGACTGGTCGCTAATGTATTTTACATCGGTTCTTTTAAATCTGGCAGTGAAAATGGTTTACCTTCTACTGCAGATGAACCAAAGAATATTACTCTTGAGGTTAATAATATGTTTCAGTTAACTATTCGCTGAGCCTACGTGCACTGCTTTGTCTTACAAATGAATTATTTATATCCTGGCCGCAAACCGGACACCTCGATGATTATCACAACATATTTACTGCTCACGGGTCCTTGCGGAATTATTTATGGACCCCAAATATAATACTATTGGTAATAATAGAAAATACTGTACCTGGCGATCGGATGCCTCGATAATTGTCACAACCAATTTTACTTGTCAAGGGTCTGGATGGAAGTATTTACAGAACCAATTGGCAGACCTCGTATTTCACCATAGGGTATGCGACAATATAATGGAAAGTAAAAACAAAATTGAGGCTGGCCATAAAATAGAAAGAGTATAACAACAGAAATAAGGGTGTCCATGGGATTGAAACATACTAACACACATTTGTAAATTACTAACGCAAACGATTGTTTTGTATAGTACATTGTTAACTAGTACAACCCCTGGTCCAACACTCTGGAACCAAATGATACTATATACTAGTATAATAATCCCTGACTGGACACGGATCCATACGGTACAACACAGCCGTTCCATTCTGAATGCACTTATTAGCTGTCACACGGACAGAATTATTTATGAGAGCATCTTGTACAGTAGGTAACTGCAGGACGCTGGTCGTCGTTCTTCCTCACGGATTTGTTGTCATTGCTGTGGCATGAGCTTTGCGGCAAATGGGGGGTGGACAGAAGATGCGCGGCGGAATTCTGATTGTTGGAATGCCCTTCTGATCTGGGGCTCCAGGAATATCCACACCTGTATGTAAGATTGAGCAAGTTTGAGAGCTACGACGAACCCAGCAGATCGACCAATTCAGAAGCTACTACTACATGTAAAATAAGAATTTGATATCTATATGAGTACTTGTCCAATAAGACTGTAAGGGGAGGTACATCTCTTGCTGGCTTCGATCGAGGAGCTAGCTAGGTCGAGGGCTATTACTTACCGCGGCCAGCAGCATGATTGTTGCTTGTAAGCTCAACTACACGGCCAGTGGAAGTATGCATCATCGGCACATCACTATCGAGCAGACACCACCTGGCTGCTGGCAAGTGCTAGCACGCAGCAACCACCGAGTAAAAGGTACTTGATACCCATCGTGTAATGTAACTCTACACTGCCTTGCTGATGGGGTGTTGTATGCATGACTTATTATGAGGGCCTGCCATGGGTGCAAACTTACAGGCGACGCCGGCCCTATCGGATTGCCGTACCAATAATCAAGGCACAGTCGAATACCACGTGCCTATGGCCGGCCGCGGAACCCACCGAGAAGAGGGGGCCATCACGTGGTAGTCTAGGTCTTTCTTTTTTTTTGCGATAATGTGGTAGTCTAGGTCTAGGACTCCAAATTTCTCCAACCATAAAGATGGCGGGTTTTAATATCTCAGTTTTATGTTATCTCTCGTTAGCTCTTTTCTATTTAATATCCATAAAACTCTCGTGAAATCTCCTCTAAAGTAGGCCTAGGTGACACCATAGGATTCAAATTATCGCACGATAAAGGTCATTGTAACTCTTGGCCCACCTATAACTGTTAGGTTTAGCTATTTCTTCGATTTCTAAGTGTAGTTGTACATGCTGGAAACCTTTTTGCCCGGGCACTACATGCATCGTTTTTGTACAACACTATTTTTTTCAACTAGATGATACCCCGCTCATTGCTGAGGGAATTTGTAGTGTTTTACCGGGATAAAGGGATTCAAAGAATTCAAGAATTCATGTGTCATTCATCCATTGTGACAGCATAGAGAGTAGGAATGGACAATAATATGAAATAAAACTGTGAAAAAACTGAAGATAAAAATGGACAATAATATGAAATAAAATGACAAAATAACATCTATTAGTTCATTGTTTCAAAATAACAGTGTTATATTCAGAATTTAGTATATGTCGCAGTAAGAAAAATAATTGTAACAACTTGCGAGGTATATATACTATTTGGAAGCTGTGGATGTCTATGCTGCTATCACTAACGTACGTACATTTGGAAGCTGTAATAGCATCTTCAGTAAGAAAGTGCTCTTCCTAATTTTGTCTTGAAATCACTATTCATGGAAGAAGATAATCCATCTTCACTGCATACTGAGAAACCTGACAAAATATCTTTAACTAAAAGTGTTTATTCCTTGATACAAAAAGTATGTATGTGATGCTTATGAGTTTATCCCTTGATACAAAAAGGATGTAATGTGATATATGTAAGAGAAAAGCATCAAAATACCTTGATCAAAGCATCAACACCTTTTTTTTAAAGGAATGGCAAAAGCTTTGCCGCCAAATTTTATTAGACGATTAAAAAGAAAAAAGAAACTTTACAGCAACCAAAAGGTCCAGTCGGTGTTATCCTATTGCGTTGTATTGATAAGTATTGCGTTGAATTGTGTTTACAAGGGGTACCCTCAGCAGCCCTTTATAGCTCAGGTTCTACCGCGGGTTCTTTAGATCCTAGTCAAATACAAGGAACGAGTCCTAGACTAATTGTTATGGACACTTTTCTATTATAATCCCTCTAGAAATTTGAAATCTATACGTGTGCTCCGTGCTCTAGATTATCAGGTGGTGAGACCGCTGATAGGGCCCACGGTCCCATATTCTTTGGTCATAGGGACCCTATGGGTTCCCTATCAACAACAGTAAAGGACCCGAAAAGTAAATTTGAGACATCATGAGAAGTATTGAGAACAATGCATGTAGATGATTGTATACGGGAAGGACGGAAGGAAGAAGTTGCTAAGCAGCATCCTCAGCGCGCACTTCCTTGACATGCAGATTGCGCAGGAAAGCTTTGTGAGGAACGTGGAGTCAAACTGATGCTCGATCACTTCTTCGTCTGTTCACCTTTTGCATCCCTATATATTGCAACAAAGTACATCTATGTGAGCGCATGCCAAGAGAGATCCTTATCAAGTGTGCCTTGTGCTAGAATTGCATGTTTTTTTTTTTTTGACCCAGGGAGTAGGTGAGTTTCGTTCTCCGTTCTGGTCTCAAGCAGGGCATCGTCCGGTGTTGTTTTCAAAAAGAAAAAGACATATCCTTCCTTTCCAAATTATAGTCCACTTGACTATTTTGGTTTATTCATTTTGCTAAGTACTAAGATAAATAATATATATAGATACATAGTAAAATGAATGAACAAAAAAGTTAAAGTGAACTATAATTTGGAATGGCGGAAGTAGCACCGTGCATATTGGTCAGATCAGTTGTTTCGGATAGTCCATAGTCTCTGGATTGGTGCAGCGCTCGGCGGAGATCAGATTCAGAGCACTGTGGAATCGGATGGCCGAGAAAAATCTAATGACAGGAGCCGAAGAATAAAATGAATTTATTTGGTAGCAGTGGACGTTGATTTACATTAAGGAAAAAAAAAGAGAGCAGAGAAGTCCAACACAGTCTTCAGACACGATGAGCTTAGATATCTGGACGTACTCTACCTAGACCTAGTGTGGTTGCACGTAGGAGAGTACAGTAAAGACGGTCTGGATGATGGTGCACAGCACAGCAAAGCCACCGAAGAGCCACGCCGCCACAAGCCACGGGTTGCTGAAGCGGTGCCTGACGATCCAGGCGCGCCACCTGTAGCTGCGGTGACGACAGTGAGCCTGCAGCGCCGCCTCGACTGGACTGAGGTAGTGATCGCTGCGGGGGTCGAAGGCGAGGCCGTCGGCGAGCCGCCGGAAGAGCGCGCACACCTCGCCGTCGTCACCCAGCAGGTGCTCCACCACCCCGCGTCTGGACAGCAGCGCCACGTCCTCGGCGCTGCCCAGCAGCTGCGACATGAACACCACGTATGCCGTTACGTAGCTCGTGTGGGAGCTTGTCGCCGTACTGTTGTACTTCTGCTCGTACGCCAGGACGTTCCGGAGGATGTAGCCGGTATTCTCGTCGATGTCCTGGAGCGCTACTGACAGCACGCCGCTGTTGAACGCCACGTCGAGCATGGGGCGGCGGCGGTGCTGCGCCGATCCTGCTGCTTCCGGGCACCACCGCCGGAACGTGACGCCAGCCTCGTAATAATCCGTAGCTCGCCGGAATCTTCCGTACTTGCCCGTCTTATTGTTCCTGATCGAATTCATTATTTATTAAGAAATCAAATCAGCACTATATACGATCGATGTTTACAAATTAATAAATAAAAAATACTTACAGAATTCCCGTGGGCGCATCCATGTTTACGCACGTTGGCTTCAAATAAACATGGCACATATGGACCAAATGCTGGAACTGCACGTTGGGCGCCGACGACGGGACTCCACCAACCAATATTCTGGCGGCTTCCCAGGCTAGCCTACGGAGGGGTGTCGTCGGCACAGCAGTCCCATTCCGCAGCTCGTATATCTTCTCGACCACAAAGAACGGGATCTGGTTCTCCAGCATCATGAGGTCATGAATGGTCATGATCAAGTGCCGAGTTCTAATGCTGCAACCTTGAGATGGAGATGGAGAAGCAGTTTCGGCGGCACCATGAGCTGCGGCTGTGTCGCCCTCATTTGCGATCCGGGCGAAGAATTCCAACAGTACTATCAGCTGGAATGCATCAAGCAACAGCATCCTGCAGAAGGAGTCCGGGTCCATTCCAACGTTGTCTTCATAGCAGCTCCTCGCCTCTGCCTCCATGGATTTAACTGCCTGGGTGTACTCCAGAACCGATGGCTGGCCACCTTGCGGGATGGACATAGCCAGCACAGAAAGCTTTCTCTGTTCATTGCGTCGCATTTCTTCAGTGGCGTTGACGTGGTATGGTCCTATGGATAGGAATGCCGGCAGGTATGTACTCATAATCTTGTCAGCAGCAGAGTGATGCAGCTTCTCGCTGTTGCACTTGGGCACACGGAAGATCGTCGCTCGCTGAGATGAGCCACTTTTGTTGGTGTTGCAACGAATTTCACGATCGATGACCTCGGAGAGTTCGATGATGTGACTATCAACAACGTAGTCGTCGTTCTGGTCACCGTTGGCATCCGCACACATTTGCTGATGATGATCTGCATGCATGTGCGGTCGTCTCAGTTCTGAATTCAGTTATTTCAGGAGAAAATAATAGTAGGATGCATTTCTGACTCTGCTGAGAGGACGGACGTTTTAAGAAGGAAATTAAGCGATTTATGGTTAGACTAAAAAATTAGCAATCGTCACATCATATAGGAGACTAGCTACTAATGCATCTTTTTCTAACTGTTTCAGCTTAGTCTCAACGCAGAGACTGATCACATTCTTCTAATTTCAGTGACCAAAGCTGGTCTCAACATATGTAATAAGGGAAAAGAATGAAGATGTGCATCTCTGTCCTCATTATTTATTAATTTGGTAAATGAACTTTTCCTAAAGCAAGTTTTAAATTTCTATATGGATGCGCATATACAGTGAGGGCCGGTGAAGCTATACTCACCTTGTGCCGAAGCCGGATCATGTGCAAGCGCGCCTGGCATGGTCGATCCTTGGCGGACAGGCGATCCGTCGGCTCATAAGCTGGACGAGAGCTTGTGATGAGGAGGACGGACGTACATATAGGCAGCACACTATCCATCCTGTACGTCCCTTCTAAAGCCAACTCTCTCCAAATTATTTAAATATCTGCACCTTTCATTCTGAACTATAAATTATTCTAGCATTAGGGTTTAAGGTCCAGATTTGAGGTTTAGAGCTTACCATTACATTGTTTAGGTTGTTTCTATAAATATTTTATACATACATGACGTCAAGCGCGCAGCACAAGAGCAGCACGTGGGTTGCTGCAAGTTGCTTTCCGGGGGCATCTCCCTCTATCTCAACTTTGATATTCAAATGATGCCCAGCCGGTGGAGTTGAGATGGCTTGTAAGAGTAACGTTTACTAATTTTTAAGGACTTCTCCCTTATCTTTTAGGAGTACATGTTTGTTTGCCCTGCTGACTAAAGTTTAGTCACTTCTTTTTAGTCTCTTTTACCCGCTCGGGGTGACCAAAATTAAAGGGACGAAATAATGTGTCGGTACTCAAATAATGCTAGTCGTGACCAATAATGTGTCTTCAAGCATTTGGAAATTATACAAGGTTTGTTGATATCTAGAAGAGTACTATCTGTGACTGTGTGTGGCTGCCTTCTTCATGGTGCCACTACCGTTTGGGTGTAGCATCATATCGACGGCATGTTATCCGCCATTCGCTTGCGAGCTGCCAGCAAGACATATAGGCCGCTACCAATAATGCAAGGCGGCGAAGACCTGGAGTCCACGCTTGCATAGATTATATTAATTATTATCGTATAATAATAATAATAGATTCGCCAATATCTCGTTTCATTCACTTCACTGGTGTATGTCGTTGACGTGCAATGATTATTTATTTTATTTCCAGATTATCCATCGATCGCCAAATTCAATTCGCGCCAGCTGACTCATTTAATCTCTATCGGTCCAGCAGGGAACGAATCAATCAACCATTCTGCGATCAATCAATCAAAGAAAAGACGCATGCATGCGATTTAAAAATGGATATACGGTATATGTACGTATATCGCTTCCTGGTATATGTACGTATATACGGTACTACTCGCGACCAGGCGGAGCCGTACGTCGATTTGGACGGCCCACTCACCGTCTCACCAGCACGACTGAACACCACACGTCTGTCTCAAAGCAGGCTAAATGATAACTCTACGATCTCGACCTCTCACTAGCTAGCCGCTGCCTCGATCGCTATGTACGCACCAGTACACGTACGTGTGGTGCACACCTCACTAAACGCATCGTCACGCCGGCCGTCTCAAAAAGACCTTCTACGGCCATATGTCTTATTTGAATTTCTTACATAGATATCATATATTTTATTACTACTTATTTTATTATTACAGAAATTTTAATAATAATTTATTTTATTTTATTTTATAATTTATATAATATTTATAAATAAGACAAATGACCAAATACGATATTTGAAAATAAAAAATTTATGGTCTCTTGAGACGGAGAAAGTAGATGCTCAATCTATCAATCCATGCTTATGTTTAATAAAAAGAAGTTTAGTCACTTCTTTTTAGTCTCTTTTACCCGCTTCGGGGTGACCAAAATTAAAGGGACAAAATAATGTGTCGATCGGTACTCAAATAATGCTAGTCGTGACCAATAATGTGTCTTCAAGCATTTGGAAATTAATTATACAAGGTTTGTTGATATCTAGAAGAGTACTATCTGTGACTGTATGTGTGGCTGCCTACACTCAATAATTGGTTCCGCGGCGGCCAAGTCCAGACCGCTGCAGTGCTCCACAATGCAGTACCGATGACTTGGTCAGAAATGATGGCTCGGCCCACCAGACAACAAACACATGCAGGACGCTGCACTAACTCCAGTCAACACGCGGCCGCCCATACCACCGAGTTAAATGGGGCAACAGCGTTCACATGGTCGCACAGCACTGCCTGCTCGTGAAGCAACAGTACCGCTCCATAATGTTGCCGCCAGCGGCCACTCGCACACAGGCTAGCCTTTTTACTGTAGCCGTAGCCCAGGGCATCGCACAACAGCTCCATGATTGTACGGTACGAGAACTCCAACACTTTGTCCGTGATCCATGGGCATGTTCGGGTCCTTCACGTCCCGACCATCTTTCAGTTTGTCGATATCTTTATCAAGGGTCTTTCGTCCTTGACCTTCATCTAGTTTCGCTCTAACCTTAACATCACCGATGGCTAGTTATGTCTGTAGGAGGCTCGTGTGGGTGTTTTCTTTCGTGTCCAATCTATAACTCCGCTGTGCCGGTAGTTTAGATTACGGGGTATTGGAGTATGAGTGTATGAGGCTCATAAGATCCATATATGATATGCTATATAGCTATCTTTCTAGGGTTAGCGAAAAAATCTAATCATAATTTATAGCATGTACCACCGCTACCACTGTGCTCCGCTGCAGCTTTGCGTGTTCTTGTGATCCTAGCTCGGCCAGGTAGGCTCCTGCACTGTGCGGCGCCGGCAGGTGTCTTGGTGAAGGCCCAGCACCAGCAGGGTCGGGTGAGGTGTCCGTCGTTTGAAGCGCCTGATCGATGGTCGATCGCGCAATGCGTTGTGTGTCTTATTATACTCGTCGATTCGTCTATATAATTCTTAGTTATATATATAAAAAAGAAATATGTTAGCAATAAAGCCTCTCGTCAAGTCTGAAAAGCTCTCGCTCTCCAAGTTGGTCATCGCGTGATCGATGAATGATGATGGATACCTTTGCACGTGTATGTATTATAAGAGTAGTCGGCCTGCATGCATGCTGTTTCTAGAGAGCCTCTCCTCAAGTTCGATCAAGAAACATCACGTTGTCCTGTTTTGGATCTGGCTAAATTAATACAGGTGGTGACCAACGGAATCTAAGTTTATATTATGATTACTACGTTTGGCGGTAAAGAGTGAGGGAAGAAGATGACAGAGCAAAATGCAAAAGATTATTTCGTTGTAAAATGTTACGACAGAGAAAGGAGAATGGTCGATAACTGCGCGCTGCATCCAAAATGGAATCTCGATGTGTGAATTCCAAAGTGCCATATTATACTCGTCATGCATGGCTGCATGGTGTTTATATGATTCTTAGTTATATATAAAAGGAATATATTAGCACTAGATATAAAGCCTCTCGTCAGGTCTGATTGATCATTCAGAAAAAGCTCTCGCTCTTCAAGTTGGTCATCGCATGATTGATGATGGATATCTTTGCACGTTGCGACGCATTAGTATAGTGATATAGTCGGCAAGTCTAGAAAGCCTCTTGTCAACAGTCCGATCAGAAAATATCGCTTCTGCAAATTAATCATCGTGTTCTCCTGTTTTGGATTTTGCTAAATTAATACGAGTGGTGATCCAAAGATAGCTCGTGATCGATCTAAACAGGATCCAAGTTTATATTGCTACATTATATTTTTTTTGAAAGAGTATATTGCCACATTATATTTGGCTGTAAAGAGAGGGGGGAAGAAGTCGACAAAGCAAAATGCAAAAGGTGACGATCAGATAGCTAGGCCGTACTCGCTGCCTTGCTGCGTGCAGTGCTATATATATATTGCTCCAATAACCTACTAATACATGGGCAGTAAGCAAATCCATCATCTCACAAAATCAGTTTTGATGCCAGCTAGCCTTGGTTACTAGTTGCCCTTACAAAGTAATCTACACGTTCGCAAACTCTAGATTTCTTTGCACCGGACCATAAATTCATCATCAATTCGTCTACCAACCATAAAACAATCCATAAGCAGACTTGTTAAAATTGGTGGCCCAAATAATTGAGTAATACCATCTATGTATCCTTAATTTTGTATTCTATTTTAGACAGTATGGGGGAGTACCGGGTAGGCTGTCAAAAGCTATCTGGAAATGCAGGGTGCCTCTGAAAATTAGGTTTTTCTCGTGGCAAATCTTAAATAACAAATTGCAGTGTGCTGTAAGTATAGTGAAGAGAGGCTGGAAAGGGGGAGAAGACTCTTGTCCGAGAGACGGCGGAGAATGTCAATCATATTTTCTTCACTTGTCATCTAGCTAACATGATTTGGGTATTCCTAAAATCCATTTTTGAATGGGAAGAATGGCTCTGTTCTGTAGAAGAACTCTCAGCAACTTGCTTATCGGGCAAGGGGCCCTTCCCTGTTAAATTGACACTCTTCATTTTCGCAGGGTTCGCTTGGTCGTTGTGGACAAATAGAAACAAGATGGCCATCCAACATGGATTCCCGAAAAATCCAACTGACATTATGCATGTTGCGCTGTCCTTTCTGCAGAAGTGGAGCTTGTTACTGAAGGAAGATGAGCAGCTTCGGATCCTGGACTTCAAGGATGCTGCTTCTAACTGGATGAGGTCTTTTGCTCCTGCTAATTCTAGTGAAGGGTAGTAGTCTCTTTTATCATGTCGTGTGTTTCATTGGAACTGGTATCCCCAGTCTGTATCGGATTCGTGTTTGCGCTTTCTTAAAAGCTGAGGCTATGCCTCCTTAAAGAAAAATTTGTATTCTATGGCAATCCAACAAATCAAACAAGCAACGGTTACAAGTCTCTTGAAGTACATGTCGATGAGGTCATCTTCCTCCATCCAGTCACGGTGCCTCCTCTTTGTCTGGCGATTTGGTTCGTGGTTCGACATTGCATCACGTTCCATCTAACAAAGCAGAAAAGCTAGAATTGGGTTGCTATATACCAATAGCACAAAGTAAAGGGATCATCTACTTTCTACAAACAAGAGCCTTCTTGAGTATCTTTGGTGAAAAAATAGCAGCAAACAATGGACTACCTTTGATAAAATGGAATTAAATGGTAGGTCTTGTAAAAAAGAGTTGGTAGTACAATCCTTTCACTACCAATTTCTGTCTCGAACTAGAAGCAACATAGGGCTCTCGATTTAAGCCTCGAACCAGTAGTAAAAAAAAGCCAGTTCCAGTGAGACAAAGGCGTTAATAGATATCTATATGTCCAACAATATGTGTCGTTCTTTAATTTGTTGGAAAAAATAGTGTTGTACAAAAATGATGGATGTAGTGCCCATGCAAAAAAGTTTCCAGCATGTACAATTACACATGGAAGTTGAAGAAGTAGCTAAACCTAAGAGTTATAGGCGGGCCAAGGTACAAATACATTTATCGTGAGACAATTTGAATCCTATGACATCACTTAGGCCTATTTTAGAGGAGGTTTCACGATAGTTTCATTGGTACGTTTGTTTTTTTTAAAAGAAAAGGTGCGAGAGTAGGGTCTTATTGGACAGTCCTACTGTTGGACCACAGAGGTTGCTTTTAACACAAGAGAGTCCCAAACGCTAGACATTAAAATCCCCGCTGACAAACCCGCCGCCTTTTTGGTTGGAGAAATTTGGAGTCCTAGACTACCACGTGATGGCCCCCTTTGCTCGGTAAGTTCCGCGGCGCCCATAGCACGTGGTAATCGACTCTCTTAATTATTGCTACGGCAATCCAATAGACCCTGCGTCGCCTATAAATTTGCACCCAGGGCAGGGCCTCATAATAAGTCATATAAATCCAACACTCCATCAGCAAGGACGGCCGGCCATTAGCTCGGCAAAGCAAGATAGACGATGGGTCGAAAGTACCTTTTACTCGGTGCTTGCTTCGTGCTAGCACTTGCACTTGCCAGCAGCCAGGTGGTGTCTGCTCGTGATGTGCCGATGCATACTTCCACCGGCCATGTAGTTGCGCTTACTAGCAACAACGATGCTGCGGGCCGCGGTAAGTAATAACCCTCCCTACCTAGCTCATCGATCGACGCCAGCGAGAGATGTGTAACTCTCCGGACAGTCTTGTTCGAAAAGCACTGGTCTTCTTATTCTTAGTTTACATGCATCTGGCAATATAGTTTCTCAATTGGTCGATCTGCTGGGTTCGTCGTAGCTCTCACACTTGCTCAATCTTGCATACATGTGTGGATATTACCGGAGCCATAGACCAGAAAGGCATTCCTACAATCAGAGTTCCGCCACGCATCTTCTGTCCGCCCCCGATTTGCCGCCAAGTTCATGCCACAGCAATGCCAACAAATCCGTGAGGAAGAACGACGACCAGCGACCAGTTACCTAATGTGTACAAGTTGCTCTCAGTAATTCTCTACTGTTATTGTCAGATGTTCTCCTAAATAATTCTGTCCGTGTGCCTGAGTGCATTCAGAATGGAATGGCTGTGTTGTACCCACGTCGGGATCCGTACGTCTCCAGTCAGTTTTTTTTATTGTTACTAGTAGTATCATGTGGTTATTATGTAAATAATTCCAACCAGACCCTTGACAAGGACAATTGGTTGTGATAGTTATCGAGGTATCCGCGGTCGCCAGGCACAGTATTTTCTAGCACTATTACTGTTGCATTTGGGGTCTATAATAATTCCGTCAGGACCCGTGAGCAGTAAATTTGGTTGTGAGAATATGGAGCTAGGCAACCAGTCTGCGGGAAGGATACAAATAATTCATTTGTACGATAAAGCAGTGCATGTAGGTTCAGCGAACAGTACTTAACAGAAACATATTATCTGGTCGAACGTAAATCATTTTCACTGCCACCAATGAATACGTTAGCGACCACTACTACATGCCACATTTCTAGAGGGCGGCTGTAGTTGCTCTGCACATGCGGCTGGACTAGCCGCCTCTATCTGCTCTTTTGTTGCTATAAAAACATTTCTGTAGCAGTGAGACGAGCTCAAGAGATAGAGGGGCAAGGCAGAGGGATTGGGGACAGAGAAGAAATGCATCAGAGACATGTGTTGAGCCCTATCTCTAAATAGTCATGATAGATATATGCACTGCTGACAAGTCTATAATGTGGTGCCTTGTTTGTTTTGTTTCTGGCATAGTTATGTTTCTGGCATAGTTTATGCGAGCTGCCAAAATGTTCCACTGGTAGTACTAAACTAACTAACCCAAGATATGATGTATTCACACTACCCTAGACTTAGACATAAGTGTCGGTTCAAAGCCCCTCATCAGTGCCAAATTTTGAAATGGCACAACCTAGGCGACACTGATGTGTTTTTCATGAAATTCTGAAAATGGGCCTAAAACATAATAAAAAAAATTAAATCTAGAGAGGCCGCACCACTTTTCGCATGATTTACTGCTGGTGGGATTCGAACTTCTGACCTCTCCACTACGGGAAACAGAGGTTTTGCCGACTGCCATATCGGGGGGGCACTCGGCAAAGAAGCCCTTTGTCGACTGCCAAAGGCAGCACTCGGCAAAGACTTCTTTGCCGAGTGCCTGGCTCTCAGCGAAGCTGGGCACTCGACAAAGACTCCCTTTGCCGAGTGCCGAGCACTCGGCAAAGTAATGTACTCGGCAAAGTTTTCCACGCGCAAACGACGTCCATCGCTGTTATCCTTGCCAACTGCCCTAGCGTTAGGCACTCGGAAAAGATAACGTCTTTGGCGAGTGCCATGCCATGCACTCGGCAAAGAGCCACGTGGCATGGACTAGGCCCAGGCCGGCCCTCTTTGTTGACTGCGACCCTGGGCACTCTTGGAAACTACCTTACTGGCCAGTCTTGTCTGTACGCCACTGTCTTGATCCCACGCACATTACTAAAAACGTGTGCTTTAACATGCTTGACACCTTGATGAGCACCAGGGGGACAAAGGCAGATTCGTACGCCACACGCAAGGACATGCAGGTCTTGGGAATCAAGCTAGAGTTATATTCTATCGAGCTAGAAAATGGCCAGTATGAACTTCCAGTTGCGAAGAGGAGGATATGCTTATTTCATTCTTCGATGAACTGAAAGTCCTGATGGGCTACCGTGCAAACGCAAAGAGGAAAGTGAATAAGAGAGAATACAAGTTCATCTATGGAACTATGAAGGCCTATGACTGTCATGCCATTATGACTTAGTTTCTCCCAACTACCCTTCGTCGTATCCTACCCCCAAATGTCCGTGCTGCAATCATAAAGCTGTGCTAGTTCATGAATGCGATCTCGAAAAAGGTCATTGATACGAGCACTTTAGACAAGCTACAGGAGGACATAGCCAAAGCTCTCTCTAGTTCAAAGATGCATTTCCCACCAACTTACTTTGATGTATCAGTCCATCTTCTCATTCATCTTGTTGACCAAATAAAAGCACTTGGCCCAATGTACCTGCATTAGATGTTTCCTTTTGAAAGGTTGATGAAAGGTTTCAGGAGGTATGTTAGGAATAGATTCAGACTAGGAGGGGGCATGGTTGAGGGATGGTCAACGGAGGAGGCCATCTAGTCCTGCATATATTATCTGGACATCAACAAGGTTGGAGTTCCGGAGTCCCGTCACCAGGGAAGACTAGGTGGCAAAGGAACACTAGGAAGGTAAATTTGTACAGTAAAAGATAGTGTGTCTTGGACACATGCTTAGTTCGCTGTTCTCCAGCAAGCCAGGGAAGTGATGCCATACATTGAAGAACACTGTCAAGAGTTGCTAAATCAGTATCCGCTCAGGTTATAGCCTTGGCATCATAAAAAACATAAAGCAAACTTTGTTGACTAGTTGCGACGCCGCTTGCTTACCAAAGCATTGGGTAATCAACTGGATAACTTAGCCAGGGGGCCTTCGACTACATTTGCTAAGTACCAAGGGTATGAGATCGACGGATTCACATTTTCACGAAAAAGCAAGACGAAAAGAGTGCAAACCAGAACAGTGGTATTCATTTCAGTACTGAAGATGAAGACGGCAACGTGATTGAGACGTACTATGGTTTCATAGAGGAGATATGGGAGCTAAGGTATGGCTTGATGCCGATAGCCATTTTTTGCTGTTAGTGGGTCTAGCTTGACGAAATCAGGACCAACGATGGCGAAGGGTTCACTACAGTTGACCTAAAAACACAGCATACAGAGATGACCCCTTCATCCTAGCAAAAGATGTTATGCAGGTCTTCTACACATGAGACAATGTTAACAATGCTAGAAGTGTAGTCTTTGAAAGCAAAAGAAAGATTGTTGGTGTCGATGGAGTGACAGATGAAGAAGACTATAGGGGCTACCAGGAAATGCCTACATTTGGGGCGAACATAGCCCTACCTATCATTGAAGAGGGTGACGAACCGGCTTACATAAGGCGCGATCACAATGAGGCCCTCATTGTTAATAGGCCAAAGGATATTTAGAATATTGTTAACTATGTAATCAGTATTCGGACACTATTTACAATCTATGTACTCTAATTAATATTATTTGCGCACCTCTAAATTGTAATATGGTAGATAAAGTTTATGCTTTCTTGATTTATTGAATTTCATTTCTTATTTAAAAACATATTAAAGAAATAATAACAAGAAAAAAATTAATTATTTGTTTTCAATTATAACAACTAAAACAGTATAAAAAAGTGGAGGGTCTTGTACCATCACACATCCTACCCTAGCTCAAGCGGTCACGACCGTGATCTTTGAAGCCTGAGCCCTGGGTTCTAATCCTAGGGCCGGCCAACTTTTATTGTTATTTATTTTTATTAAAAAAACACTGCCCGTCCACCTTGGTTCAAATCCAAGGCAGGCAGGAATGGCCCGGGGGCCCACTGCGGTACGCCAGAAGCGATGTGAGCCTCGTCCGCAGTGGGCTCGGCTTTTTAAAAATGCCGAATCAGGCCCAAAACTACCGGCTCAAGGCAGGACCCGGCAATGATGACAATAATCACTGCCAGCTCATTATAGAACCCGGTAGTGAAGCTTGGGGATTCCTTTTTTATTGCTTTTCACCTTCAAATGGAAGCGTGTTCCCTGTCACCACCACAGCAGGAGCACTGCTCTCACCTACCATGATAGGGGTCTATAAAATGGCCCTACTAGAGCCTCTCAAGACATATCTATGTTTTTGTTATTTTCCTGCTTATTTCTCCATCTGATTCTCGATTTGTTAGTACATGTCTTCTCTGTGGGAGGAAGCCCTCCACATACAAATATAATTAGGCATCATAGTAGTCCACAACAATGGTGCACACAATGGGTGCTAGAAGAATTCTATTGAAGATGAGATGAGCCGGCTGTTGGGATCCCCAGCGAGGTTGACAGAGCCATCTGCCGGGCTGAATTGTCTAGCCGATGTGAATCATGTGCGCTGAGGATAGTACATTCATTCCTTGAATGTAACATCTTCTAGAGGCATGTTGTCATTTGAGGTGGTATGAGGTTCAAGGAGTGCTCTATGCAACTTCCTCCAGGGGCAGTGTTAGTACTGTGAAGGCTGAAGGCTTGCAAGTCCTATGACTATGCTTGCAAGTCCTACGACTGCGCTTGCAAGTCCATTGAATCTTCATAGCAGAAGAAACCTTACGGTTTTCGTCCTACAACCCCGGCAAACATCGCCATAGGCAGGCCATTTGCATGCGCTCAAGCATGAGTTCTTTGCAAAGCCTCCTTTATCATCTCAACCGGCATAGCTCGTGACCACCTCGGTGCTTCTTCGACCATAGATGCTAGAAGAAGTCTACTGAGGTGGTTAAATTTTAATGTGTTTATACACTTTGATTGTAACATTGACCTATATAGAAAAAGGTCTTTCTTATTGTATATGTAATTTTAGTTTATGGTCATTGTTATCGTATATGTAAATTTCTTTTGTACTCTATCTAAATAATAGAGTAATATATTTATTTAGATATATTTATTCAATATATTAGAGTAATATATTTATTTAGATACATATAAATCATAAAAATATTATATTTATTGAGACGTAGTATAAGAGAAATATACGATAACAAAGACCTAAAAATAAAATTACATATATGATAACAAAGACCATTTTCTATATAAGTCAATGTTACAATCAAAGTGTACAAACACATTAAAATTTAACCACCTCAGTAGCATTCTTCTAGCATCCATGAACCTCAAAAATGCTGAGGTGGTGATGAGCTATGCCAGTGAAAGTAGGAAATCAAGGAGGCCTAGAAAAACCCGTGCCTGAGCGTGCCTGCCCATGTTGCTGTTGGTGCGGAGGT
Organism: Bothriochloa decipiens; assembly: GCA_023333625.1. Classification (NCBI taxonomy): domain Eukaryota; kingdom Viridiplantae; phylum Streptophyta; class Magnoliopsida; order Poales; family Poaceae; genus Bothriochloa; species Bothriochloa decipiens. Next base: position 64,128,283 of record CM041631.1, read on the forward strand.
TGTCGGTGGGGAAAGACTATATGGCCTCCTCCGGTGAACCACAATCCAGGGCTCACCGTATTTTGCTCAGCGCTGTCACCATGCAGCCACCAACATAGCACCACTAGAGCAACAGTGCACAGGCTCGGATGGCACCGTTAATCTTGTGGTGACCCCTACAGTCAGCGTTGCTCTTTTTTTAGTAGAATTCGTATAGCACCTCTATTCTGCACCATTTTGGTGGACTAGGACAGGCAAAAGATATCTGTATGTGTAGGGCTTTCTCCCATAGAGACCCCATTTAAGTGGATTTTCTAGATCGTGTAGTGAAGTAGTGTGTGTGAAATGAGATGGAGATAGGGGCTCTATTTATAGGACTGGCCACCGTGGTGGTAGGTGGCAGCAGCAGTGATGCACCTGCCTCAGACTTTGCATGCATGCATGCAAAGTCTGCCTAGGTAGGTACATCACTGCCGGATCATAGAAGGCGCCGACAGTGATCCTCACTATCACTGTCGACCGGTGGTAGGCGCTGGCAGTGATGAACTGTAATTACTATCGGCTCCTTCATTGAGACGACGGTGATGTTATTACTCCTCTATAAATAATGGGACCAGCCACATGCATATTCCACCCATGCACACTGAGTTCCATTTCTCATATTTCCACTCTCACCTCTCATCAAATCAACTTTCTCTCCACGTGGTTTCTGGCAATGGCTCCTGGATATTACTTTGGTATATATATACATATTTCTATATATTTTTTGCATTTCATTGTTTAGGTTCATGACTTATTACTTGTAAGGTATTTTTGTGCCTATATTTATTTGTTAAATTTTATCCATCAGGTTTCATGCACAACGTAGCACCTCCGCTACCGCCACCACAGCCATCGATTTCCATGAAGGCGATGAGCCATTTGCTCCAAATGTGCTCGTTTTGCGATTCCCTGCACTAGCTATTGTATCAAAAGTTTTCCAACATCTTATGTTTTTTACGCAATAAATAAGAATAATTAGTCTAATATGATTATTGCATTGTATTTTTTATGTCGCAGTTCATTGACCCAGTACGATGGCTACATGATGCAACTAACTTGTTCCTTGCTAAGCACTTCGAGGAGGTCATGCTCCCGGTTCCCAATACTGAGCGCTGACAGTGTAAAATTAGATTTACCATCCCTTCGAGGAGCCAAGCCGAAGATGCTCCCGGGCACAATATCCGCAAGAGGGGGGCAGAGGGCGCATCCATCAGGAGTGCCTAGCAATCTACCATCGGCCTCTGTTTAGACGCACTTCGACATATAGGATATAATGTGACTGATTTCTCGTACTACAAGGAGATTGCTTTGCGTTTCTCTAGTTATACTGCTGTTACATTTAGCGAATTTTGCACGCAAAGCAACACCCATGATGTGGTAAAATCAGTTTATATTGATAATTCTGTCATGTAGATTATTTGTTGTTTATTAACGTAATAATATTAATTTTATTTCCGCCACTTGCAGATTACGCTCCAGGATGCTACCCATTCTTCATGTGGCTTGATGGCCATTCTAGACCAAGCTACAGATTATTTCAACTACGACTGGGATTGGGTTCACACCACTGGTCAGGCTACTACAGATGGCAAATAATTCTACATAAGGTTCACTTACAAGCACAGTGAGGTTTCAGTAGGTTATGTCTAAGGTCAACCATTCAATGTGTTTCACGTGGCGCGGGAGAGTGCAATCATACGGGCACTATCTTATATCGATACTGAGAGGGGATGCACAATCTATAACCAAAACTGGCACATATTTGTACAGACATGGGTCCAACTGAATGGCGGGTTACCCTGAAGAGAGTGAATCTGATGATAGTGACTAGTGTTTATTTTGTTTGGTTTGCAAGGTTGTAGTTTAATTTGGTTTTAATTATAATTTGTATGTGTTGTGTGTTTCATTATGTAACTCGAATTCTACATTCCAGATTCATATTGGTCTTAAACTTTTTCTCAGGCTTGCTTATGCCACATATGAAGCATTCACCAACTTTAAGATTTTTCTGAAATGGTTTGCTACTTTCCATGGTTTAATTGAATTTTTGCGCGACTTTACCAAGTAATTATAGGTTGAACTAGGTCTACCCTTGAAAAGATCTGAAACAGTGCCAAACTTCTATATAGGGTCTTTTGTGCCATAGGACACAAGATTCTATGAAGGTTGGCTTAAATTCTACTTTTTATTCATGTAATTCACCATATTTTATCTCACTAAGCACAAAGAAAATTATAGTAATTATAATAATTGTCAGAAAAATCTAGTATCCTGTGTGAGATCATAATTTGGGTTCAGATTACTGCAAAAAAAATTTTAAGGCATTCCGACATAGGCAGTGTCTATATGCTTCACAAAGATATATAAAGCCATTACTTGAACTGTGACTATACTCTTAGGTTCTCACGGATTCTGTGGCTCATATAAACTTCGGTGTCATATTGGTCTGAAACTTTTTCTCAGGCTTGCTCATGCCACATATGAAGCATTCACCAACTTTTAGATTTTTCTGAAATGGTTTTCTACTTTTCGAGGTTTAATTGAATTTCTGCGCGACTTTACCAAGTAATTACAGGTTGAACTAAGTCTACCCATGAAAAGATCCAAAATGGTGCCAAAGTTCTACATAGGGTCTTTTGTTCCATAGGACACAAGATTCAATGGAAGTTGGCTTAAAATTCTACCTTTTTTATTTATGTAATTCACCATATTTTGTCTCACTAAGCACAAAAAATTATAGTAATTCAAATAATTATCAGAAAAACCAAATATCTTGTGTGAGATCATAATTTGGGTACAGATTACTACTAAAAAAATTTCAAGGCATTCTAACATAGGCAATATCTACATATTTTATAGAGGTATATGGAGCTTTTACTCGAACAATGACTATGCACATAGGATCTAAGAGATTCTGTGGTTCATATACACTACGGTGTCATATTGGTCTCAAACTTTTTCTGGGGCTTTCTCATGGCACATATAAAGCATTCACCATGTCTGAGATTTTTCTGAACTGGTTTGCTACTTTCCGTGGTTTAATTGAATTTCTGCGCAATTTCACCGAGTAATTATGGTTGAACTAAATCTAACCCTAAAAAGATTTGGAACGGTGCTAAACTTCTACAGTGGGTCTCTTGTGCAATTGCAGACAAAATTCTATGGAGATAGAAGAAATAATGTATGGGGTCCAACATGTAATGCACCCAAATTAGTCTCATTCAGCACACAGAAAAATAAAATAAATAAAAAAGTGACTGGAAAAAACCTTATATCATTTGTGGGGACTTAGTTTTGATATAGATGTTGCAAAAAAAATTTGAAGCAAATTTGGATTAGGAATAGAAAATTTTATATTTATTAAAATTGTAGAAGTATTAGAAATATATATACACACATATATCACTGCCGGCTTGAATGCACACCCGGCAGTGATGTTTAAAAAACAAATAAAACATTTAGAAAAGAAAAAAAAATGCCCTGTCAGGGAATCGAGCATGGGTCTGCAGGGCTGGAGCGCAAGGAGTTAACCGCTGGGCTAGCGAAGGATTAGTGTTCTAATAACTAGTTAAGCTTTTATTGACCAAATATTTGTAAAATATGGAAAAAGAAAAAAAATTTACCCGCTCGGGAATCGAGCACGGGTCTACGGGGCGGGACTGTGCGGTGTTAACTGCTGGGCAACAGGGGGATTAGCGAAAGATAACGTAGTTAAAGCTTTTTAAAACAAGAATATTTGTAAAATACCGGAAAAAGAAAAAGTTTGGCCCGCCAAGGAATCGAGCCCGGGTACGCGGGGCGGAAGTGCGTGGCTTTAACCGCTGGCATAGCGCGGGATGTACTTCTGATTGGGTTAAGTAAATTTACTTAACTGATCTGGCAGTGATGATAGCTATCACTGCCGGGTCTCGGCCGGCACCGGCAGTGATATGGGGAGTATATAAGAAATCCGCGCCGGGGCCAAAATTTTTCCTAACTCTTTGAACCCCAAGCGCGCCATTCCTCCACCTTGCCGGAGCACCGTGCCGTGCCGACGCAACCGCGACACCGTCCGCCGTCCCCGCGACGCCGTCTGTGAGCCCCCGCGACGCCGTCTGTGAGCCCACTACTCCACCGACGGCCGCGCGACCCGTGGCCCCATTCCCGAACGGCGCAACCGCCACCTCCGGCGCAACCAGGTCATCCGCGCCACCGCTCCGGCGCCACCCGGTCGTCCGCGGCGCCGTCCAGTGTTTCAACGAGTGTGTTATCCTCCTCTTCTTGCGGGTCATGCCATTAGGAGTGTGCGGACGCAGTGGTTACCGCGTCACGAGGTAGGTGCCTTCCTCCCTGCCCCCAACCTGTTCGACGAAATGCCTTTGAACATGGGCGCCGCCCGCCGTGTCCAGGAGCACCACCGGCGGCCCTTCCTCCAGCACCACTGCCCATGCGCTGACAAGCACCACCGCCAGCCCCTTCTTCCAGTGCCACCGCCCCCCGCGCTTACGAGCACGGTCGCCCGCCGTGTCGAGGAGCACCACCGACGACCCTTCCTCCAGCGTCACCGCCCCACGCTGACGAGCACCACCGCTGGCCCCTTCCCCCAGTGCCATCACCCCTGCGCCGACAAACACCACCACCAGCCCCTTCCTCCAGCACCACCGTGCTTAATGCGGTAAGCTCCTACCTCCCTGCCCCTACGACGACTTTGCGGGGATGGTTCAGAGAACCTCCAACCGATCAACTCCTTTGCACCACCATCAAGGTAACCTTAGTCAGTAGGGGAATCAAATGAGAGAGAAAAAATAGAATATGGTAATCAGTTAATTCCAAGCGTTTAACTTTGAGAACTCAAGGTACATTTTCAAACCTGCATTTAGAATTATAAGCCCACCAAAGGTGACAATGACAATTTATAAAGGACATCATTCTACTTAAAAAGTAGTTCAAAAATGTAATTGTACACTGAGCAACCCATCTAAATAGATTTGGAGTAGCCACACTAGAGGCAAAATTAGTGGATTTGCTATTAATTAAGTTCTGAAAAAGAATTAATGAACATGATAGCATCTAATTATGCAGGACAAATTCACATATATGTTTGCCTCCTAACTAATGGTTAATCCTATTCACATAAGATGATAGCATCTAATTATGCATGACAAATTCACATATATGTTTTAGCTATTGAGAATAGCAGTTGATGATGTTTTAGTTTAATTGAGAATATGCTTGATGATTAAAATTGATGATCTTTTACTTTACTTGAGAATAGTTATTGATGATGTTTTACTTTACTTTAGAATAGCTATTGGTTCGTCCATCCATTGTGTCCTGTTACTATTAGTGTAACAAAAATATATTGTTAGTGGATACCTTAAATACTTTTACATGTATATATCTCAAATGATGATTGTGAACACTTCACAAATAAAACATTCTTATATGTAGTGCAACTATGGCATACTATGTTGTTCATGTTGGTCACAATCCCAGGGTCTATCGAACCTGGGAAGAGTGCAAAGCTCAAACACATCGCTACCCTGGTAATGAGTATAAAAAATACAGTACACATGATGAAGCTTGGAGGGCCTACCATGATTGGAGGCGTGCGAACCCTCAGCATGAGCAGCCATTGGAGATTGAAGAGCAGGCGCCGATGATTCCACCCGCACCGGTGATTCCACCCGCTGTAGCTGTGAAGACTAGGACAGTTGCTGTTTGGTCTTGGAAAGATGCCATGCTTGTGCTTATGGCTATTGTCATTGCTTCTCTTATTGGGAAGTTGATGTAGTTTTGTGCCCATAGAGCAGTTGGTGTACTTATAAGCTAGCATGTGTTCAGTGTGAGCTTATTATTACTCTTTGCACTAAGTCTTTGATATTTGTTTTATAATAATCGTATAATATTAACGTATGCCAACACAAATTGACCGCGACCATGTCACACCCATGGTTCATCACCGTATTCTCCACAGCCGAAGAACCAACGAGGCACATGAAGCACCGCAAGATGTGGGTAACATAGCGCCGCAAGATGTGGGTAACCTAGCCAAGACAATGAGGCCGGTGAGAACGTGCAGGGAGATGTGAGCCTGAGCACTTGCCTGAACCTAAACTATGACCAAGATAACCAAGCTAACCAGGTAAATTAGGTGTGATTTGATGAAGCAGCCATGTCCGCTAATGAATTGAGAGGGTATTAACTTACTCATTTTCTCCAGGACCAAGAGGAACCTATGTCGGCCGATGCACCAGAGAGGGCTCAGGTAATACTAGAGTCAGAACCAAGCGTGGCCTGACAAAGCTTGCTCTCGATAAGCAATATCGGATCGCAACATTCGATGAATTTGGGATGCCGTGCGAACCGAACATTGCTATGATGAAATACTCTCAACCATCGGCATCCTTGTTCGGGACTTTGTCCCCTTGAAGTACTGGAAGTGGGGTGGCGACGAAAAAAAGGACTTGACAGTTGTTCCTGAAAGTGTCAAGAAGCAGATATGGGATAAGCTCCCAAAGTTTTTCATTTTCCCTCCAGAAGACCAATATGAAAAACCCTTAGGACAGAAGAAAGCCTACAAAAGAATGGCGGAAGCCTTCAAGACTTTTAGGGGGAACTGTTACAAGAAGTATATTGTCCAAAATATAGAACCAAATTTTGATGCAGGAGTGTTGTCCCAGTAGAGGGCCTACTGGAAGGACTTGAAGGATCACTGCGCCTCTGAGGAGTTCCAAACACTTAGCATTAGGAATAAGTAGAACTCGGAGAAATCAGATAATCCTCATCATTGCGGATCCCATGGATATGCCAAGCTGTTGCCAGTTATTCAAGTGGAATTCGATAAGCGGGACTAGCTTATTGTGGAAGGTGTTGAAGTTGAGACCGCCGGTTGGGAGGAAAGATCTTGAATATACTGTATCAGGACGAATTGCCATCACGATGATGATGAGAGATTTAGCTTCTTAAATCATCCAAAGAATACAGATGATCTAGAGGTGAGCGAGCTCATCTCGAGGATCTCTGAGACAACTAGGGAGGTGAGGCAAGGGGTTCACACTTCTGACAGGGAGAATGACATGCTCACCCAAGCACTTGGGAACAGGGAGCACGCTGGGCGCACTAGAGGAGTCAGTGTTGTTTAATTGGTTTCAAGAATTCCTGGAAGAGGTCAATAGTTACCAGAGCCACAAAAGAGCTAAAGAGTCACGAGAGGAAGAGATGAGGAGGTTGATTAGGGAGACAGAAGAGAGATTGAACACCAAATTTAATGCGATCGTTGATTCTAAAGTCAAGGAAGCTTTGGCATCTTGGGAAAGATGGCATTGTACATTTCGTAGCAGAATTGGGGTCGCAATAATTGTGGGTTGACCCCTTTTGGCAATGAAGACGAGAATGCTCCTCATCCACTGGACAACATCAGTGAATTGGTCAATGTCAAGTTGTACATCCGGCAGCAATGGACAAAAGACAAGGTAGCGACTGGCTAGGCCTAGCCTGTTGGTGATGGTCCATTAATGGCAGCTAATTCCGCAGGGGTTCGCCAAAGTGACCATCGACGCGATACTTGACAAGAAGTGCAACAAGATATTGATCGACCACCCTACATCACAAGACAGGCTGAGACTTGTCCAAAACAAGGGAATTCATGTGGCCTGGCACAAGATCCTCATTAAGCTTGACCACGAGTTGTCCTCGGACGAAGAGGACGAATGCGACTCCTCGTCCCACTGCTCAGCATCTCCGAACAGAGGACATAACTATCAGTTGCCATCACCCTCGAGGACGGCTCCTTCTCCTCCTTGTCAAGAGACTCCTCCCCTCCTACACCTCCTCCTTGTCAGCAAACTCCTCCTCCTCCTCAGCTGGCTCCTGCTCTACCTCCACCTCCTCCTGCTTCTGCTACTTCTCTTTGCTCTGCATCAAGAGGGTTGAAACAGATCACTCCCCCTCCCCCTTATCCTACTGGCCCCTCTAAATCTGGCCCGGCAAAAGGAAAGATTTCTACTCGCACTGCATCAGGATCTAGAGGACAGAGTTCCGTTGGAGGCACGCAAAAGGTCCTTGAAGTCAGTTACCCAAGCAGAGCAAGAGAACAAGAAAAGGCCATTCAGTGACAGCATTACAAACATTATGCAGCAAAAATGGACTCACAATATACCGAAGGAACAATATCGACCATTCTTTAATCTAATTGCCTCACTTGGCCCTGAAGAGGAATGAATATGAAAGGCATACACAAAACAAGTACAATAATTAATGTGGCGATGCAGAATACCATGAACATGAACGGAGAATAAATGAGTTGGTTGAATAGAACCCCGACCAAACCAGAGAGTACTGGGCGGATGTCTATTGGGAGTCAGTGGGGTACGCACCATTGGCAAAGAAGTTTGTGCTTGTGGAACTGTTGGTTTCCGACGACGAGTACGAAAGGTTGCCCAACCGGCTTCAACAATTGCATGATTATTATATTTGGGCTTCACAGAATTTCGAGTCGGGTTGGTTTGCTTTCATTATCCAACCGCCGGATGTTTTCAACTCTCAAGAAGAAAAAATACGATGTTGATTGGGAGTGCCAATTCCAGCTTTACTTAAAACGCAACCTCGATGTACAAACACTGTGTTTGTAGACTTTGTAAGTACCATACACGTGTCAAATCCCAAGTAATACGCTTTTGAGAAACATATTGTTTAATTTTGTGCACTTTCCATGTTTTTTATGCAGGTTAGTTGCACAATATTGCAGTGTAAAGCGTGCATCTTAGCACATAGGCTTCTTAGACCCCGTTCGAGTCAATCATAAAACCTGCAGCGGCAGCGTCAAAAATTCCAGAGTGGAATACGTGATAAAGTCATTGATTCCAATTTTTGAAGAGTTCGTGGACAAAAAGAAAACCCACATACTTCTACCCTATAACTTCTAGTATGTGTTCTCAACCAGTGGTTTTTATGCTTTTTTTTGTCCAGATTATTCGTTAATTATAATTTTTTATTGCAGCGATCATTATGCCCTCGTTTGTGTCAATCTTGATAAAAACCAGATCGAGGTGTGGGACTCAAAGAAAAAACAACTTGAGGACCTACAGCCAGTGCTAGAAGTGCTGAATGCGTAAGCCATGCTAACAACACCATATTCTTCTGACCACAGATAACTTTTTCTAATGATTCTCCTTTTAAATTATAATTTTTCATAGTGTTCGGAGCAAGCATAGACGTGGGAAGTAAACACCATTCAAAATTGTTGAAATGACCAAGATCCCGTACCTACAACACGCGAATGCCAACCATGAGTGTGGGTTCTATGTCATGTGGGCCATATTCCGTTATATTGGGTACACTACAAAAGAGCCAGATAAAATTATGAGTATAATCCTCATTTCATTTATTTCTTTTATCGAATATAAAATATGGTGTACTGATTCAATCTTTGCCTCCATCTTTTTGGAACGACGATGCAAGAAATATAAGGACAAAAGGCTGAGTCAATTCGAGATCGAGAGACTTCAGTGTGAGCTAGCAAAGATCCTCTTGGCACATGTTTTTTCAAAACAAGGCCAGTTTTCAATTGCAAGAGCACGTAAGTACAAGAAGCACCGTACACAAGTGAACCTCAAACGTTTGTTGTAATAATTAATTTTCTTATTTTATTGTTGAAGATCTTGAATCGAACCGATGAATGTAAGCGTACGAGATATTTATATTGTATTGTATCGTTGATTGAGAACTTTAATTATAATTGGTAACATTATAACATCTACAATAAATTGAAACATTAAATAAAAATATTATAAATTATAAATATAATTAATAGTATTAATAATTATAATAATAATAATAATAATTAATTAAATAGAAAAAGATTACTGTCGGCTCGCAACAAAAGCCGGTAGTGTTGTCTCACTTAACACTGTCGGCTCTAGCCACAGGCCGGCAGTGTTGGCTGAAACAACACACTGTCGACTCGCATGTTGTCGAAGGCAAAACTGCCGGCTGTTGCCGCAAGCCGGCAGTGTTGAGTGCGAAGACACAGCCGGTTTGTGCCACAAGCCAGCATTGTTGAGTGCAAAGACATAGCCGATTTGTGCCACGAGCTGACAGTGTTGTTCTTCTGTATCACGGCCGACATATGCTACGAGCTGCAGTGTTGAAACCACATCACTGCCGGGGACATATTTCTTACAGTGACGTGCCCCCCACGTCACTACCGCTTGGCCACTACCAGAACAGATTCCGACATAGAGGTTGACTCGAGTAGTGTTTTGGAGATGTCTTGCCTTCATATAATTACCTGACAGGAAGGTTGCACAAGTTCTAGTGCTCGAGTGAATAGTCTTGACGTCTACAGATTTGCTGGTACGATCTGCAAATCATTCAAATCTTTGAAGATCAGAGCAACTCAAGCACAATGGCTCATCCCTGTGTCTGACCGATGAGAAATAAGAAATCAGAAAGGCAATCTTCGATCATAACTAATCCGTTCAATTTCTTAGCCTTCCTGTTCTGACTCTGTTTCAGGCAAAGTTCTATCATAACTAATCCGTTCAATTTTTTGGCCTTCCAGTTCTGACTGTTTCTTGAGCAGATTCGTGGACTAAATGTAGGCATCTTTAAATACCTTTCTGAATGGACATTTCTAGAGCAAACTCAAACACCAGAAAAGTGGTGCTGCTCAGAGCCTCTTGAGTAAAAGGTAAAGCCCACCGTTTCCGCCATGAGGAGCTGATTTACCTCCTGATCAAGGGAAAGGCCTATTAAATTGTTCAATATTTTTTTTACAAAAAATACAGTTGGCCATTAAATTCATCGGAAACTGGATACCATAGGTGGCATGTATTGGCAGTGCATGGATTGCTATTAGTATTTAGAAACTCGGGACTAGCGTATATCTCTTCTCGCGTAATGGATTGCTACCATGTTGAAGTTGCCCTTTACTAACCACTTCTCGGTGTTCTTTTTATGATGTGCAGTAAACCTTGTGTTTTGCTATTGCAATGTTTCATATGTATTTTGAGAAACCTTCGAAAACCTACTATTGCAAACGGCAATTGTTTCCGTCTTTCACGTTGAAAATATTGTTGCTTGAATTGGATTTTAGTACAAATCCAATTTTGAGACCTCCACAGGTGTGTAATCAGCTAGCTGCCAAGAAAAAGAAAACGAATTGCCAAGAAAAAGAAAACAGCTTATATCTCAGGGTACAAACCTTTCAATAGTAGCAGAATTTTTGCATCTTCAGTTGAGCACTAAATACAGAATACAGATAACATATATCTTTTATCCAAACACAGAACACCACGATACTAAAGCTAGTCATAATGTTAACAAATAGAATAGAGCCCTGAAACACCTTACGTCGGTCAACTGGACAAAGTATAAACGTCCGACATCAAATTTCTGCGCCGTCTCTTTGCGACTCTCCGTGTCTTGGACCTAGAGTTGTCGGTTTTTGGTGCGCTTGCTATTTCAGTGCTAAGTTTCCGCACACCATAGTATGCAGAACCATGTGCAGAGATCCAGAGCGTTCCATAGTCCGTCAGTTCTGGCTGACTGGTTAAACGGCCTATAGCCTCTGATCTTGCCATTTCAGTCATCTGTTGTATGCCACCATCTCTACGCTGTTCTTTGATCCAATCACCTCATATGCATGACTCTGTTTTTGGTTTTCCTGCACGAGATGAGGCACGACAAATGCTGCTAGCGCCAAAGATGGTAAGCCACTCAGGGCATTTCTGTTCACTTCATGAGTTGATCCACGAAAGTTGTACTCTAGCGCTGAAAAGTTGCTGTGAAAAGCTGCATAAATGACTGACTCTGGAAGGATGTGTGATAACTATGATGAAATTATGTTGGCAGCACAAAGCCCCTGCACATTTCTTTTGCAGCATATAGGGTCTGGGCGCAAAATATCACCGTGTCGGATATGCTGTCGTTGAATGCCAACCAATGGAGGAGTAGATGAACTATTGGAGATGTCTTGTAAATTTGGTAGAAGTTGTCCCATTGCAAAGTTAGTGTCTAACTTGAACTGAGATGCCAATGACTGCAAGTCGTAGCATCAATCCTTCCCTGGCATCTTGTGATCCGCATATTGATATTGTAGCTCCACCTCTATGCCACGACCTACGCGACATATTGGTCACACACAACATTTGTGGACTTGGGTTCCTCGCACCCTTCCATACCCAAGGGTCTTCCCTTCCAGTAGTTGCCTGACGAGAGGGTTGCAAAAGGTGTAGTGTCGTAGTTGACAGCTTGACTCTACATCTCTTACAAATTTGCTGGCGCAATCTTCAAGCCATTCAAATCTTTGAACATCGGAGCAACTCAAACATGATGATTCCTCCTTTTTCAGACAAATGAGAGATGAGAAGTACAGACTTCGACCATGACTGTATTTTCAATCTCTTGGCCTTCTTGCTCCGACCGTGGCTTGTGTTTGTCCAGCAGATGCGTGGCCTCTATGTAGGCATGTTTGAAAAACTTCCTAGGACGAAGCAGTGAGATGTCTGTGATTGGTAGCTTAGCAGATAGCTCAAGAGCAAACTCCAATTCAGAGATTGACATCTTAAGCCTCTCGATGATGTACGTTCCAGAGCTCTTGTCCTCTCGCTTGCCTAACAGGATAGAAGAGACTCTGCTCACGGCCACCTGAATAACCCACCATTTATGCCATGAGGAACCTGTACATGCAGTCTCTTAGAGAAGTGGTTTACCTTCTGATCAAGGAAAGAAAATACACAAAAGCAGCCTTGCTAAGCCCACAAAAAAGAGCAGTTTTTACTGATGGAACGCAGACAAAACAGCTCTTACCTTGGTGACTTGTTGTCTCACCAACTGCCTACCCCAGTCTGGAAAGAAATGGATATCGGCTTCAGAAACAGAACGGATCAGATATTCGGACAAGGTGAAGGATTATATTGATTCTTAACAAACTGAATGAGATGAGGCTTGTTAAAGAAAGCTACGTAAGGGAAAGTGGTTGATATATCACAGTCAGCTGGAAAACTGCACAAAATTTCATACGAGACTTCTCCACGACTGGGACATTTATGTATTCTTAATACGATGGTTTCACAACCTGTAAACACGTTGCTTAGATAAGGTTCATGCATATGCAATATTTATTTTGGTCGTTGGTCCTAGTCAAACTTGATGACTTGAACTTTATCAAATCAGGCACCATAATTTTTACTGGAAAGATAAATAAAATCAGAAGCTGCATGATTCATCGCTTCCAGAAATTATCTCTAAGCTAATAGGTAAATAATGGAGCAAGTTTGTTAAATAAAATAAATAAATGCCCTAATAAGGCGACTGTACGTGAAGGGAAAGGGGAGTTTGACATGGTTTGTGCTTGCTTGCCGTCACAGGCATTCAAATGACACAATCATCTAATCATGTTAAGAATCCTGGTCGCAAAAAAAAAATCATGTTTAGAATCCACAAAGGTGATTCGAGTATTCAAAACATGAAATAAATCAGTGGGTAGTGGAGACAAACCTATAGAGCAGTTTGTGGAAACCTTTGCATGGATTCACGATACATGTTCATAATCATGAGAAAAAAATACAATTTTTTCAGCAAGATTGCAAATTCTGGAAAACCATTTACTGGTGGCATCCATAAGAAAACCCATATTTACATATGGGAGTTAAAAAAACTTGACTTGCGGCAAGTATGACAGCCCCCATGCATTGCATTAAGAAAAAGACATAACACAGGATGAGAAAATCCCTGAACCCCTGGCCCCCCTTCCCCCCCTCCCCCAATACACATCTGCACTGTAGCCCATATATGAGATAACCACGACCAGTGCCGACCTAGGCTTTGCCCAGGACGTGAGAAAAGTTGTTGGGTTCCTCTAACCAACTAGACTAGAGGTCCTTTACCCACATAGGGAGTTTTAAGTGACACTAGTGGAGTTAGTTGACCTTTCACACAATTGGTTCATAAAAATGCCAGTATAAATCGAAAAGTACCGCCAATGTAAACACTTTTGTACTAGTGAAGGTTAGTCAATAGTCACCCATTTTTTTGGCTTTTGGATTCACAAATATTTATATTTGTACACCTTATTAGTGTCTTAATTCTGTTTTTGGATCGAGGAGCTCCGCGCTGTAACCCACCCACACAAGTCGGTGTTGTGAGCCATGGTGCCCAGCTTCATGGCGCGGGTTGCGCTGGTGGCTGACCTACCGCCACCATGCTAGCAGCTCACTGGCATGGGCGGTGGCACCTAGGTTTTGCCCTATACCTATCATGGGCCTGCTTGACGACATGCATTTCGTCTTCTTCTCACTTCTCCATTGTCCGCCGCTGCCACCTCCTCTAGCGCTTCCGTAAGTTAATGGTTTCATTTTCTAGTTACTTAATTATTGCAAACAACTAACTTGTTACTTAATTTGTTTAATGAGTTAGTTAGTTAGAAGCAGTTATTTTTCATCACAGTGAGCCATGTGTACATAGCATCCTCCATCGCATGGGCTTTCCGATATTGTCTGCTTGACATGTTCGCAGCATCCATTGTCAGCGATTGGAATGTTCTACCTTGTAGGCGTTAAGGACGAGCACCATCTTCCAACCCCAAACAAGGCTAGTCAGATATGGTTAACAATGATCTCTATGTGTCTTCGTGGGATCACCAGTGACTAGCCACTGTTGTTGGATTGGCTTCCTAGGGCCGAGTAGTGCTACAACACGTCACTTTCACTGCACCCTACGAACAATGCCATTCTGGGTGGTCTATGGCTGCTTGCCATCAGCCCTTGCTACGCCAGAAATCTTTCTCTGCACCGGGCAGATTGGATTTCCTGCAGCAGGCAAATGGGTTTCCTGCGTAGAAGGAGCCGCGGTAAATCTTGAGTCTAGTGCAGCGGGCGCTAGTGCCCGTTATGGTCAATCGATTTACCACAGCGGGCATCTAAGGAGGGCCAAAATTCATCACTGCGGTAATTCGTTTGTGGCGTATTGCCTTTTTCCACACCCCGCTGGTACCGCGTGCTCCAACTGTTCTAGCAGCCTGCTTCAGGAACAAGGCTAGTTCCTTGAGGGCTGAGGTGCAGACCGTCTCCTTCAAGCACATGACTAGGCCAAGCGACACTATGACAGCCACTAGTGGGAGCTAAGCTTCAAGGTGTCAGAGTGGGTTTGGACCTGGCTCCTCCGCAGCACGTGCACTCCTTCCTTCCTGGGTCACATGGCAATCTCGATCAGCCCCAAATATGCTGCGCCGTTTTAGGTGGCCGAACGCACATTGGCTCCATCTTTCAGAGGGTGTCCGCATCCATGACGTCGGTGTCTTCAAGCCATTCATGGGACCCCACCATCTGCTCCGCTATAGTCCTCTCACACTGCAATCCCACAGCCCGCTCGAAATAGAAAGCGACCAACTGACAACGACCGACCTTGCATATAGAACTCCCACGATTTTCAGTTAAAGATGTATTCCAAAAAATCCTAAAACTTCTATCTCGTTCCAGAAAAGAATGCTTTAAACCAAATCACTCAGATTGATGTTTCCGACAACCGATCTATGAAAAAAACTAATTTACCATCAATTATAAATCGAGCTGATGGAAATGATCATCGATGTAACACAAGTTAACAAATGTAAAAGAACAGAAGGTCCATAACTGGGGCTTACAGTCGCATAAGAAACTAGCCAATAGAATGCTAGATATTCCAAAACATCATCCATGCAAGATTCCAACCACAGACTTTGTTTACAATGATTTTTAAGAGAAAATAGTAGCGACAAGACAATGGCAAAGCAGCCGCGTTGTAACACGATGCGATCTCTGAAAAGATTGCACAGCTTTTTTTGTTTTGTGTGTGTTAAACCCTTGCACACATCTGGTGAACCCTTCCCAGCCCAAAGTCATGAAACCTCGCATCGGCTTCACGGCCCACCTGCGTGCCATGGCGTCACCGGTGGATCTGATGCCCGAGCTCATCGATGAGATCCTACAGCGCTTCCTGCCAGAAGAGCCGGCATATCTCGTGTGCGCCTCCCTGGTCTGCAAGCTCTGGCGCGGGCTCCTCTGGAACCCCGCCTTCCGCTGCCACTACGTCGCCTTCCACCGAGCGCCGCCGCTGCTCGGCTTCCTCCACACCTTGTACACTAGCGTCCATCGTCAACCTCGCCCTCGCTTCGTCTCCACCATCAAACCCTCCCCATTGCTCCTGTAGGCATTCCTCGATCATGGCTGCCGCCATGGTCGCGTCCTATTCCGCCCTCAACATGTTGAGAGGGAAACTTGTTGTCATGGAGACCGCTTCCGGCAAGAAGATGTTCCTGCCGGAGACCCCACTCCAACGATGGACCATGGATGGGGTGTGATATTGGCACAATGCCCTTCACTTAACTAGGTCTTCCAATGGGCACAACAAAACCAAGGTTTGAAGACTTAACCCCAATGATGGACAGAGTAGAAAGAAGATTATCGGCTTGTTCCACATGGCTATCATATAGTGGCAGATTGTAGATGGTCAATTCCTCCATTACACCCATAACCACTTATGCCATGTGCACCATCAAACTGCCAAAAGGAGTGATTGAAAATATAGACCGTGCCAGAAAGCAATGCCTATGGAGGGCTAATTCAGCCAAAAAGAAAGGTGGTAATCTTGTGGCTTGGCCAGTATGCATACTACCAAATGAAAAAGGTGGATTAGGGATAATCAATCTTAGTCTGTAAAATGATGCATTATTGATAAAACATTTGAGCAAGTTCTATAACAGGAAAAACATTCCATGGGTCAGAATGATCTGGGCAAGATATTATTTAGCTAAGGTTCCACATGCTGCTAGAGAAGTGGGGTCCTTTTGGTGGAAGGATGTATTGAGGCTAAACCTGCTGTTCAGGGGCATTGCTAAATGTCAGATTGGTGATGGAACCACTATATGCTTGTGGGATGACCTCTGGGCTGGTGAAATTCTATCAAATAAATATCCGAGATTAGCCTCATACTCAAATAATGAAGGGGTCTCCGTATATGAAGTCATGCAAGCTATTGATCTGGACACTATCTTCATGTTGCCTCTCTCCAATGAAGCCTTTCAAGAAATGAGTGATCTACAAACAGAGCTCCAAGAACTCTCGTATGATCAAGACAACACTGACAAATAGGTTCCCATATGGGGTAGCAAGTATACTTCAAAGAAGTTTTATTCCTATGTTTTCAGAGGCATACAAGCTCATCCAATGTTCAAGGTCATATGTAAGTCAAAATGCACCCTGAGAATCAAGATCTTTGCCTGGCTTATACTGGTCGATAGGCTCAACACCAAAGCAATGCTGCAAAGGCGACACCTCAACATCCAAGGCACCTCAGTTTGTGTTATGTGTAACTCTAGGGAAGTGGAAACTATAGAGCACCTGTTCTTTGACTGTCCCTTTGCACAGGAATGCTGGCAGCGAATCGGAATCAGTTGGAATACCAATTTGGACACAATAGACAAGCTCAATCAAGCCAGGCTTTCCCATAACATTCCACTGATCATTGAGGTAATAATGATTGCAGCACGGGAGCTTTGGAAGCTCCGAAATGACAAAGTTTTTCAACGGTGTGACCCTGCACTGAACATCTAGTTTTGTAATTTTAAACATCAATGTTCCCTCCAATCTCTTAGATTTAGTGATGACCTGAGGTCGTCATTGTGTGTTTGGTTAGATACTTTCAGCTAAATCACTGTATGTAACTCTACCTCTTTTGTTTTAAATTAATGAAAATGATCTTACCTGTGGGGATCTCCCCCACAGTTTTTTTGGTCAAAAACGATGTACCATGGACTACACGGCGGCGGTGCTCTGTGCTGTATGTGGTTGCAACCACCTCGACTACGCCGGCAGCCAATTCCTTGTCGTATTAGTGGGGTTTAACTTTGTGGCAAGGGTCCTGCAGTCACACATGTACTCATCGGAGGCTAGCACCTGGAGTTCATCTGCTGATCTGGGTCCTGGTTTCCAGATCATCGAAAAGCCTAGCGTCCTCATCGGTGATGATATCTACTTCCTAGCTTTCCCGTCCCTGGCAGTTCTGATGGTCAACATGGAAAAAAATCACTTATCCATCATCAACCAGCCAGAGGCGCAACATGACTTTGAATGGATGAATGTTGTTCTCGTGGCAATGGAGGATGGCTCGCTAGGTTTGGCTGCCATTCTGGGTTCAAGACTTCACCTGTGGTCATGGAATGTCATCAGTTTGGAGGTATTAGGACGATGGCCACGATGCAGGGTCATTGAGCTTCAGACATTGATCCCCTTTAAACACAGATTAAGACTTGTTGGTTCCGTAGAGGGATCTGGCATCATCTTTGTGGCCTCAGATGTTGGTATCTTCTCACTAGAGCTCAAGTCATGCCGTGAGAGGAAGGTTGATTTTTATGAACCTAGAGAGTATGAGGACATTTCCATCTTTCCCTTCAGGACCTTCTACACTCCAGGTATTATGCTAGCTACCACTTTTTTTCATAGATATATAATCGTGGACTGTAAATTATCTATAAATTTGTTTAGTTTCTCTATATTTTTTTGACCTTGTTGAGTTCTTTCTGATTGAAGATATCTATAGTGGAATGTAAATTAAGGTTAACATATTGAAAATGTATATCTATGTCAAAATATATTTGTGTTGTTATATCTGCAGATTGCATAGTTTTTGCCATTTCAACTATTAAACATTGTTTTTAAAATCAGTGACATGTTCTAGTTAGGAAGTAGTTGAGCTTTAATTTCTTTATTTTTATCCCACAAGCCAGATGTTGATGACCAATTATTTTGACCTCCTGTGGCTGTTTTGTGCCTCAGAGAAGCCTAAACTAACCTTTGGTTTGGAATTGAACCAACAATCCTATGCTGTTCATTAATGGCTTTTTAGCTCAAACATTTATTCTAATTTTAGGTACCACTACAGAATAGGCACTCCAGTTCTTCATCTTAAACATCTCAGCTGCGAAACATTTTTAACTTGTATGCATTACATACTTTCAGATGGTGCTAGCAGCAAATTGCGATTACCATTGGGGCCACGCTAATCACTGTTGAGCGAGGCAAAGTAGAAAATGGACATCAAGTTGATTGTGCAGCCATAAACATCTAGCATGGATGGTGCTTTTAAATATCTAGCATTCGGTTGGGTAGTTACTTATGTGAGTGTAAGCCACCATGGCCAGTTATAGACCATTTGTTCTTCCTCCATGGATATGGTCATGATTCATGACAGTGAGGACAATGATCCAGGTTTATAATAATCAATCTTTTCCTTTTGTTATTGTTATATTAAAGATTTGCAGGAACTCGACTTTGAACTGATGCTAAATTAGTTCTTTTGGATGAAGTGTAAATCCGCTATTTGGTTTAAAATATTTGTTTCTGGAACGAGGACAGAAGTTTCAGGACTATGTGGGATACAACTATAACTTCATTTGCTCAAATATTAATCCAATTTCATGTTGAAGATTTGCAATCCATTTTAAGCACACTGTTAGAGTGATTGTTCTCTTGTGGACTAAAGAATGCATTTAAAATTGTTTCTTGGTGTCATCCGAGTGGAAGAGATAAATGTTCCGGGTTGTCCAAGAATTAGGGGCCGTTTGGTAGAGATTCTCTAGCAGCTTCTTAAGTTGTTTTATGACTTCCTCTTCCAAATGGGTGCAAACGAAACTGCTGCTCATGAGGACCTCCTTAATTCACGCTCATAGGGTGCCTGTCTCAGACGAAGCTGAAAAAAGAGCTTCCACTGGCTCCCTTCCCACCCGATGAGTATGATTCGCACTTTCGCTCCTACACCGTGCTCATAGGGAGGCCGTGGCAATGCAATGTCATATAGACAGATTAGCAAAGGTCGGCGGGATATAAATCATCAGGCCATGCGTAGACCGCAGCACATGCATGGAGGACAGGGACACCGTGGCGCGGCTGTGAAGAGCTGCTGAAGCGCGCGCGAAGGACAAGGACGCTTGGGCACGGCAACGCAAAACTTCCCGAGCGCGGACACATGTAAGATGGGACCTTGCGAGGTATGGAGCTTCCTATACGCCGCCATGCAGAGCTTGCAGGGCGGTAAGCGAAGCTGCCTGCACAGCCCCGAGCGAAGCCGGTAGGGTGACCACGGGGAGGTGCAAGGATGACGTGTGCGCGGATCTTGACCATGAGTTACAGAAAATAAGGATAAGCAGAGGAGGAAAATAAAGGAAGAAAAAAGAAAAAGAGTAAATTACACTAACCATACCAACACTTTTATCTACTACGAGTAGATGTTTTACTAAACGTTTCACCAAAACAGCTTTCTCTACGCTATTGAAGCTGAAACTGGAGCCGAAGTACAAAAACAAACTGCTACTGACAGATTATATATACTGCATGTACATAGTTACTTATTGATCCGATTAATGTTATAACTATGTTCAATTCACAAAAAATATTACTAGTATGTTCAATTGTTTCTGGCTGATATTGAATTTCAGAGACACGTCACAAAAGTTCTTTCTTGATCACGCAAAAGGTTTGCGCGTCTTCCTAAGAGAGCTTTTACATGGGGGTGATCAACATGTTTTCATTTTCCCTTGCGCCACCCCAGAGCCGTTTTGTCTACTCGTGCCAATGAACAACTAAGGCTCCTTGCACCAGCTGCAACCCAAAGATCGGCTTAATGCTCAAGCATCACAAGGAGTTGCGGCACCGTCACAAGGAGTTGTGGCACCTTGGTATTGGCTTCCCTAAAGTACATGGCATTTCATTCCTTACACAGCTCCGAGGCCATGAGGAGGAATATGGAGTCAGCCCCCTTGCGTTCATCACACGCTCCCTCCTTGTGAACCACCAAACACATCACAAAAGCTAGTTCTTTGGATGAACAGTCATGTATTTTCCATGTGTGTAAATGCTGAGTTGATTGTGGCCACATGTTTCATGCATACTTGTTGTGAAACCGTATCTAGTTATGTTTGTGACTAATTGACTTCTAATGCTACTATCATCATTCCTTTGGCATGTGGCTAAAAGAACCTTTAGATACCACATGCCTAAATTTGAGATGGTATGCAGACCCAAGACTCGGGGGGTCGGGTATTATTGACACCAGGACAATGAATGACTGTTTGCTGGTTAAATGGATCTGGAAAATCCTGCAAGAACCTCATGAGCTATGGTTTTAGACTCATCAAAGCAAAATATCTAGAGGGGGCAACTTCTTCTCTGCTCCTAGTAAAGGCAGCTCTCAGTTTTGGAAGGGTCTTCATAAGGTTAAACACCAATTTCAATGGGGGGCTATCTTTAGAGTGGAGAATGGGATAAATTGCAGATTCTGGCTAGACTGTTGGCTGCATAATGTTGCACTTAAAATTGCATATCTCAACTTGTTCAAGCACGCCAGAGAGCCGGACATAACAGTTTGTGATTGCTGGGTAGAGGGGGAATGGTATGTTGACTTTAAAAGATCTTTATCTAGTTAGGGGTTTGATTGCTGGCTGCAGCTCAAGGAAGAGCTAGGGGAGATTATTTTAAATCTAGACGAGAATGACTATGTCACTTGGGCATTAGAAAAGAAGGGGAGCTCCTCTACCAAATCTCTTTACCAATTCAGACTATATGGGGGTGTGCCTGGGAGACTAGCTGGAATTATCTGGAAATGTAAGGCTCCTATGAAAAATCAAGTTTTTCCTCTGGCAAGTCTTCAATAACAAGCTTCAGTGTGCCGTTAGCTTAGTTAACAAGGGTTGGAAGGGGGGAAGACATGTTGTTTGAAGGATGGCATAGAAACAGTCGATCACATTCTGTTCAGAAGATGGTTCAGGGGTTCTTGAGAGAGATCTTTGGATGGCCAACCTGTCCAAATTCCATCAATGAACTCTCTGAAGATTGGTTTGCTTGGGCTATCTTGAATAATCGGAATAAGATGGCAATTCAACAAAATTTCCACAGAAACCCTATGGACATAATCTTCATCGCTATCTCATTCATGTAGAAGTGGTGCATCCTCTTGAAGGACGCTGACTGAGTGAAGATCACGAAGATCAAGGAGGAGATTCTAAGCTGGATGGCAAACTTTGTTCCTGCTCCTTTAGTTTCGACAGACATTTATGAACTCTAGTTTGTTGTTCAGGTTTTTTCGCTCCTACGTGAGCTTGTTGCTCTATTATAAACTGGTATCTCCAGTAACCGTTGTTACCACGGCTTTCTTAAAAGTCGAGGCTCGGCCTCTTTAAAAAGAAATGCTACTATCATTCTTCTCTTTACTTCTTCAGGTCGAAAGTAGACGGTTTAAACACATCTGGACAGCTGTCAGGTCCACATATGCTGCGTTAATTAATAATAGAGTTAGAGTATCACAAGATTTATGGAAAATTAAAGTGCCTATGATAATAAAAGTTTTTCTAGGGTATCAAAAAAAGGTGTGATTTTTAACTAAGGATAATTTACTTAGGAGAAACTGAAATGGTGACAAAAATTGTTGTTTCTATCACTGTACACAGGCAATCCAATATTTCTTTTTAGATTGTGCTTATGCCAAATTCTTTTGGCGTGCAGTACATATACTTTTTAGAATTTCACCTCCTAGAGATATAAATGACATTTTCATTAGATGGTCAAAATTAGCAAACAAAAAATATAATTTATTGTTATTAACAGTAGCATCTGCACAGTGTTGGGCAATTTAGATAACAAGAAATAAGATGATTTTTGATAAATATAGACCAAAAATTTTTTTACACATTCTTTTTAGGGGGAACATACTAGCTTCTACATTGGGTAAGACTGTAGCGGCGTGATGGTCTATGAGACCAACTGATTAAAGTTGGAGAACATCTAGAATCGTCAACGCTGCAATTTTTTTTGCTCCAATGAGTGGTTGTCTGCAAGGCACATTAGTCATGTTTAATCAAAACTTATTGTTTTGGTTATCTGTTTCTACGGCTGCAAATTTATTGTTTGACAACCATGTCATTGGCTTAGGGCTGAACTTTTATAATAATTGGTCTAATTTTATCTGTTGATAGAAGAAATCAGATATGAACTATCATTTTTTTTAAAAAAGGTCGGAAGTAGACACAACCAAGACAAGATACTTTGCTGTGTTCCGCAACATGGTACAAGCAAAATAAACATGATACTGCATGAAGGATCAACAAATTCCTTGTTGTATCTAACGAATTAAATTAGCATCACGAGACACTGCACCCACGGTAATATGCCTTGACGACATTACAATATTTGCTTGTGCGAGTGTGATATATGGTTTACATTACGGCTCCATTTTTGTAGTAGAGGCATCTCTTTCCACAAAACGCCTCTAAAAATGGTTCGTGAAACAACTCTCCTCTAGAAATACATTTTTTACAATATTTGACTGAATAAAAAATCATCATAGATTATCTAAATTTATCTAGAATTGTGTGGCCAAAAACTAACTCAATATATTGTTGCGTAATAATTTTTTTTTCTAGACTAAAGGACTAGAGATCTGACCTCTGATGCCCTGGCCCCTGTTAAGAAAAACATCGGATCTGTGATTTCTGGAAGATACGGCAGCAGGTCTTTTTGACTTGTGCTGCGTTAAATCCTCATCTGGTGAACCGTTCCCGACCCATAGTCCGAAACCCTCGCATCGGCTCCACCGCCCACCTTTGCGCCATGGCGCCGCAACCGCGTCCGCCGCCGCATCTGATGCCCGAACTCATCGTCGACGAGATCCAAGTCCGTTCCCCGCCAGACGACCCCGCTTTCCTTGTGCGCGCCTCCGTGGTCTGCAAGCCCTGGCGCCGCCTCCTCTGTAACCCCGCCTTCCGCCACTGCTACGTCGCCTTCCACCGAGCGCCGCCCCTGCTTGGCTTCCTCCACAATAGCAGGATCAACGAGCATGGCAAACACTACATCGCCCCTCGCTTCGTGTGCACCACCACGCCATCTCCTGTACTGCCCATGCAGCCCTTCGACGATTGCAACTACGGCTGGCGCGTCCTCGACTGCCGCCATGGTCGCGTCCTCTTTAAATCCCCCGACGTCGTCCGTCGTGCTCGCACCCTCTTTAATGCCCGCAAGGCGAACGAGAGAACATACCTTGTCGTCTGGGATAACGCTACCGGCAAGCATAAGGAGGTGCCAGAACCCCCATCCCCAGGACTGAATAACCATACTATGGCGGTGCTATGTGCTGTACGTGGCTGTGACCACCTCGACTGCCATGATGGCCCATACCTGGTAGTCTATGTTGGCTGCAACCCTAGGGAGAGGGTTGTGGAGTCACATGTGTACTCATCAGAGGCTACCTCATGGAGTTCGTCTTCCTTTGTGGGTCCTGCTGCAGATTACGTTACTGTCGACAGGCCTAGTGTTGTCATCGGCGATGATATCTACATCGTACTAGCAAGTCGTCGCCCGGTGGTTGCAATGAGAATTCTGAATATCAACTTGGGCAAGAATCACTTATCCATCATCAACCCACCGAAAGTGTATGACTTCCAAGGGAATGCTGTCCTCATGGCAACGGAGGATGGCTCGCTGGGGTTCGCTGTCATTATTGGTTCAACACTTAGCCTGTGGTCTAGGGATGCCATGAATTCAGAGGTACTTGTTGGAGGATGGGCAAGATGCAGGGTCATTGAGCTTCGGACACTGATCCCCTTTAGAAACAGACTACGAGTTGTTGGTTTTGCAGAGGGATCTGGCATCATCTTTGTGTCCACAAATGTTGGTGTCTTCTCAGTGGACCTCAAGTCCGGACGTGAGAAGAAGGTGGATGAACCTAGGAACGACACACCAGGTATCCTACACTTTTCTTTGAAGATATATAATCGTAGACTATACAGCTTCTATACATTTGTTTACTTCTTTCTGATTGTAGATATCTACAGTAGAATGTAAATAAGGTTCAGATATTGAACATGTATATATCTTCGATGAAATTGTTGGATGCTAGAGCGAACAGAATTTGTGACATTATCTGAACTTCTGAAGAACACGTAAATTTTGTTGATGAACCTAGGAAAGACATGCTCATCAAATGTGACATCGCGAGAGATGTAGACCCAGCCTTCAGTTGGATCAAGGCATTTGAAACCTTTATGAATGTTACTATAACCCAAAAATACACAGCATTTAGATCAGAATTGCAGCTTCTTTGTGTTATAGGGATGTAGGTTCGGCCAACACGCACACCCAAAAGGTGCGCAGGCATGTGTAATCAGGATCTTGACCCAAGAGCCAAAGATGGGGAGTATCATTGTCAATGACTCTAGAGGGTAAACGATTTATGAGGTACACGGTTGTGAGAAAGGCCTCATCCTAGAATTTCAAGGGCATAGAAGCATGTGCAAGCAACGTGAGAACGACCTCGACTATGTGCCTATGTTTATGCTCAGCCAAACCATTTTGTTGATGAGCATGAGGGCAAGAAACATGGTGAGCAATGGCTATGCGTTGGAGGAAGGAGTTGAGGGAACGATATTCCCCTCCCCAATCCGTTTGAACAGCAAGAATTTTATGAGAGAATTGATGTTCAACAATATTTTGGAAATTATGAAAGCATTGAAACACTTTGGACTTATGACGCAATAGGCAAACCCAAACGAATTTGTTGTGATTATCAATAAAGCTAACATAGTAGCTATGGCGCCCAACAGAAGTTGGCGTAGGTCCCCATACATTAGAAAAAATTAAATCTAATGGCCTAGCAGATACACTTGTAGATCGAGGGTAAGGAAATTGATGAGCCTTCCCTTGCTGACACGCATCATAGACATGTCCTTTATTTGAATCTGAAACAAAAGGGACACTATGGCAACTAAGGATCTGCTTGACTACGGAAATAAGGCATGCCCTAGCCGATGATGCCATAGGGAGATGCTCGCTTGATGACACCGAGAGCTTGTTTATTTGAGGACAATTTATTTGGTGGTGATGATCGCAGCGGATATAGGCCTCCCTCACACTTGCCTGTTAGGAGAGTTCTCCTCGTCTCCTCCTCCTTTATCGCATAGTGGTTTGGATGAAATTCAACAAAGACATCATTATCATTGGTAAGTTGATGAATAGAAAGAAGATTCTTGTGGGCTTTAGGAAAATGCAAGATATTTTTCAGATGGATATTACTAACAGGGGTGCACAAATAACTGTGACCAACATGAGTAATCTCCATACCTGAACCGTTCGCAGCATGCACCTAGTCTCCACCATGATACTTGCATGGAGTGTCAGCCTCTCTAGGTCACCCATGATGTGATCAGTTGCACCGATATCCATGTACCAGTTGCTATCAACACCATAGGACGATGTCTGCGCGGAGGAATCAGATTTCTAGGGTGGCCTAGTGTAGTTGGCGTTGAAGTGCTTGAAGCAGCGGATGATGGCATGCCCTTCCGTCCCTCACAATTGGCAGAAGATGCCTTGGAATCCACCACCGCCACCTTGAGATTGGCCGCCACCACGACCGCCGTTGCGGATGACATGTCCACGTCCTTGGCTACCGCGGCCAAAGCCGCCGCAACCACCATGGTTATTGCTGCCCTGGCCGACATCGTGGCCTCCTTTCGCGGCCATGTTGGCCGAGGACTGGAAGGTGCCACCATTGCTACCTCCCTTGATCTCCATGCGCTGCTCAAAGATGGAGAGTTGGGTGAAGAGCTCTCCCACTGAGATGGGTTCCACTCGAGCAGTAATAGGAAAAACAACAAGATTGAATTCAAGATGCAATCTGGTCAGAATATAGGTAACAAGCTCATCATCTTCAATCTTTGTCCCAGTCGATGCCATCTCATCAGCTAGCCCTTTCATTTTTGTGAAATACTCACTGATCATGGAGCTGCCCTTGCTCGCCGTAGTGAGCGCCATCCTGGTGATGATGATGCTCGCGCGAGATGGAGAGGCAAACATGCCCTCAATGGCCGCCCATGACTTGGCAGTGGTGACTTCAGAGTTGATCTGGGTGAGGATCTCCTTGGACATGTTGCTTTGTAGGTAGTTGAGCACCTACCCATCCTTGGCCATCTAGGTGTCATAGTCAGGGTTGACGACTGGCTCTTCCTTGCAGTCAGGATTCTTCCGCGGCAGAAATTTCTCTAGCGGCGCTGCCTTGGGGTCAATGATCCTAAGCAGGCGAGTGCCCTTCAATGCGGACACCACCTGAGCCCTCCATGAGAGGTAATTGGAGCGGTTCAGCTTCTCGTTCGTCGGAAGCAAGGTGACGAGCGATTGCAGTGTAGAGGCGGAGGAAGAGATTGGATTGAGAGCCATGGGGAAATTCCGTGAGGAAAAAAGCTCTGAATACCATGTGAGAATGGGCAGAACAAGGTTACCCATCCCTGGATCCTTGGTCGCGTGTTTATAATGGCAGGAAGCCCCTACCGTGGCTAAGGGTACAAGTTAGATTACACCGACTGATCCTATTCTACAAGATCTCAACAACTTTACAACTTGTGTTACAAGATACTTAGGCTACAAGACTAACGCTAGTTTATCCAACTAACTATACACCAAGGTGGGAATGAACCTGGACAAGTGTATAACTCTAACAGTTCCTACTCGCAACCAACTTCGAGGACCTGCTCATGATCCGAGCTCAAATCCACGCTCTCGCCCTTGCCTAGATGGCTTCTCCAAGGTTCGAGCATGAGTTGAACTATTCGTTCCTACGAGGAGGACGCGGCCATGTTGCTGTTCACCACTATCGCTTCCGTCTCCCGCCCACGTGCCTCACCATCTCCCGCCATGGCCACCGCCATGGCCAAGGGCGAGCTCGTCGTTCTACCGTCCTCCTGTGCGACAGAGGGGATAACTGGATAAGGGTCTTGCGGCGGCTCTATTTTCATGCGGTGTGAGGACGGAGATAACAAAGTGAGGCCCACCTTTGAATAGAAACGCACGGATGCCGTTCAAACATGCGGAGACACAGATCAAGACATGCAAAAGGGGACACACAAGCTGCAGCCCCCTAGCTCGCCCTAGTGGTGGCTCCACCTATGCTATTGTCCATCTATGATAAAGTTGTGATCAAACCGTACTAAGGCCTTATTTTTTCATCCATGAAAGTGAAGCTGTAAATGTCACATTGGATGTTTCGTGCGATGTAAGAAGGGTTTTGGGATACCAACAAAAAAAAACTAATTGTAGAACTCATCTATAAACTTAATTTGAGACGAATTTATTAAGAATTAAGATTAATTAATCCATCATGAGCATATTTGTTATTATAGCATTTTGGTGTCAAAATCACGGACTAATTAAGCTTAAAATATTCGTCTCGTAATTTACTCATAAACTGTAGAATTAGTTTTTTATTTCATCTACATTTAATACTACATATGTGTACCGCAATATTGCAATTGCTACACTTTGCCTAATTGTATTAAATGTATGTACATTTAGTCATAAGATTTGCGTGTCCACTTGTCAGCTGTACCCAAACTGGACTTAATGTTCATGCACTGAAATAGAACCAAACTGCAATTTGTAACCTTGTTCCGTAAAAGAGGCATTCAACCAATCAATTTGAGTCATGTTAGATTATATAATCACTAATGACGAGAATTGTTATAGGTCAGAGATGCAGATGAACTATCATAAGTAACTCATCCAAAAAATTAAGAGACTCCACAATACAACATGGAATTTGGGAGAAACATTTGAGTATGTGGATTTACAGTGAAAGACAAAAATATCTGCTAGTATATGATTCTGTACGTGTATTTCACCCATCCATGTTCACTCAGTTTTCTTTTTAATATTAAACAACCAACTACGTGCTATTATATTCTCTTTTTGTATTTTCATAAAAAAAAATCACCTAACAATTTGTCACTAGGGCGCCCATAAACAACCTTATTGATAAAATCCATAATGGGCAAGAAAGAGAGAAGATAGCACGAAGAGATGTATTATTGGTCATGACAATTGCACAGCTGAACAAAAAGACAAGATTATTAACCCTAGCCACACAAGTTAGTATTGAACATGAACATACATATTCAGACTAAACCATCCTACAGTAGCAGCTAGCAGGATCATCTTCAATACTATGGATTATTGCAACTTCGTGCCAGTGATAGTTTGTCCTTCGGAAGATCTGAAAAGATAGAAACCATTAACTTTACAACCATGCATTCTATATTTTGACATTTCAAAATATTTAATATCTGTGGAACTTCTGCATCACATGGCCCAAAAATTAATATTAATACTAAATAATCTTTAAGTTCCTACATATATTTTGAAAATATAGCACAAAATATAGTTCATAAATCTAAACACCACTATTACGGAATTCCGATTGACCTTACATTCCTAACAGATTATTCACAATTCAGAGCTCAAAAATATATGTATAAATCATTTTGTATTTTGCATGTGATTCAATTTTACAGATATAAGATAGTAATTTGCTGCATATTAGATTATGATCTTGCATTGTTCACTACCTATAGCACTGGTTTATCACTACTTGATCAATACATTAATGAACTTTTGGAGACAAGTATAAAAATAAAAGTTTTATAATTAATGTGTGCATAGCAACGAAAGTCACACAAGACTACTATACCTTGCAGTGTAGAAGCTCATGTATGGTAAGATGTTGTCGAACCGGTTGACCTCGGTTTCACCAACCTGCCTGACTTCCTTTGACTTGAGGTCAAGCATGAAGATTTTAGTAGATATGTTAATGAAAATGGTGTTTGTATCCACAGAGAAGCCAACCACACTATATGAGTGGTTTCGTACACGTCTTGGGAGCAAGGTCCAAAGCTCCATAACCCTATGTTTCACCCAGCCACCACCGCTGTCAATAGTAGCATCTTGTCGTGACCACATATGAATGCGATTGCGCGACAGGGAGGCAAGTCCTAGCCCTCCGTCCTCTGCCTTGATGAGAGTTGCGCTCCGTCCTCCGTGTGGCATGCTGTATCTTGGATAGCAAATTTGTACACAAGTCATATTTGAGGATCCCTATGCGTCGCCCAAGTGGGAAGTATAGGGCGTTTCCAATGAGAAGACTTTGTTTGCAAATGCTGTAGTCGTAGAAGCCAGGGAGTTTGATACGATTGGAGGCGGGAGCACTCCATTCATTGGTCAGTGATGAGTACTTGGTCATACATGAGGATACAGCGCCGGCACCATCAACAATGAAAACGTGGAACGGACCACCATGGCAGTCGATATGGTCGCAGCCGTCCCTGGCACAAAGCACTTCTCCGGCATAGCAGTTGCTTCTCCTGTCATTTGGAGACAAACAACAGGGGACGCACATCTGCTGCTGGCCGCCAGTGATAGGGTCCCAGACCTTAAGCCGGGTTTGTGATTGTGAACCCCCTTGGAGAGGAGCAGGAGAAGCACGCGGCCATGGCGGCAGTCGAGGGTGACACAGCGGTGGCCGTAGCCATCGAGTGGGGGCATGCGAACAGGGGCGGCGATGGATGCAGTCGTCATGGGGACGAATTGCACGGGTTAGATGACGTCGTAGTAATAGTAGTACTGGTTCTTGATGTACCCGAGCAGCGGCGGCGCTCCGTGGAATTCGCGGCGGCGGCGCAGGAAGCTCCCGCTGGATAGGAGGCTGGCGTGGACTTGGTGAACGAGCTCGTCTGGGGGGAGGCGCACCATGATCTCTTGGAGGAGCTCCTCCGGCAGCCAAAACGCCATGACGTCGTCGTCCATTGTCTGGGTTGAATTGGATGCCGTGCGATACGGAGGAACGGATCTGTGCGAATTGATAGTTGCTCATTATTGTACATGAGGCCACGGGGCTTGCGGAGCAATCCTCGCTATATATGGAACTTATTTATATTGTACTCGAAAAATCTGATGAGCAAATACGACTTCCATATGTAAAACGATCGATCCTCCTGTCGTGCGTGGACTCTGATGATTTCTCCATCAGAATGAACCAAGACAATCCATCCAGGAGGGCTTGATGTATCCAAGTGTTGAATACTTGAAGAATGACTTTGTTAATGTATACAGTACATATGCATACTGAGCATCTCCAATGGTTTTGTATTTTTTGTTTGGCAAAATATGGAGTTTGCCAACTCTCAAATAAATATGGCAAAGGTAAACAGAGTCAATCTCCAACGGTTCGTCATTATTCACTTGGTAAAAATAAAAATTATGGACCCACACTATTTTCACGTGATCTTTTCCCTTGACACGCGCGGTCTTCTTCACGCCGTCGCGGGAGTTTCCTCGCACGGTCGCGCCGTCGCCAGGCCACCTCGCCAACACGGAGCCCGACACCATGAGCGATCACACCAGGTCCAGGTACGTGCGCCTCCACCATCTTGAACGCCACCGATCCCGCCATAGCTGAACCCAACCACCGTACCCATGAAGCCAAAGATGGATTCCAGGTCGCCGGAGTCTCCATCAAGCCGGCATGCCCTGCAAATCTCCAAGGTTTGTGCTCTCTAGATGAATAGCTTGCGGCAGATCCTGCGTATTTTGTTGGATGTTCTCAGCTGTGCAATTGTTCTAAGCTGTGCAATTGTTCTAAGCTGTGCATTTGTCATTTGTGACAGATGTGGCCTCGCGGATCACGTCTCCAAAGATGATTGGATGACTTGATTCTTCAGCAGACAATGATTACTTCATCTTCGCAGCTGCTCGGATTGTGCACATATTTACAAATAAAAAATGAAGACATGGTGGATCAGTCCCTCGCCATGTTGTTATTTATCGCGATAGAGAAGGCAGCCACCAAAGGATGTTTCAAGATTATATGGCGGATATTCCGACGTATGGTCCCGATTTATTTCGTCGGAGGTTATTGTTCTTTAACCTCAGATTAATTCTTAGTATTTGTTTAATTTTTATATGAGGTGTTGAACTTTTGTTAATTTTCTTCAGATTCAGAATAAATAGGATTCTTTTCCTATGCATCATGAATGCCGTTGAAGCACATGATGATTACTTTGTGCAGAAAAGGGATGCGCTGGTGTGCTTGGTCTGAGTTGCTTCCAAAAAGTCGCTACCGCTCTTCGTATAGGGTTCCTGCTGATGCTACAGATGGATATGTTTGCATTGGCGAAAGCACTGCACTTGAGAGCCTACGTAGGTTCGTTGCTGTGGTTGTAGATTTGAAGCAGAATACCTACGACATCTCAATGAGGCTGACATAGCACACTTGATGGCGGTCAATGAGAAAAGAGGTTTCCCTGGCATGTTAGGGTCCATCGATTGTATGCATTGGGCAGGTTTCCCTGGCATGTTAGGGTCCATCGATTGTATGCATTGGGCATGGAAGAATTGTCTAGTTGAATTGCAGGGTCAGTACAAGGGGCATGTGAACAAGCCAACTATCATTTTAAAAACTGTTGCATCTCACGACCTTTGGGTATGGCATGCATTTTTTGGATGTCTGGTTCTCATATTGATATCGACGACCTTCACCGGTCTCCACTATTCGACAACCTGGCATAAGGTATAGCTCCAGAGGTGACTATACCATTAATGGTCATGACTACAAGATGGGTTATTATCTCGCCGATGGTATATACTCCTCATGGGCTGCCTTAGTCAAGACCATCTCTCTTCCTATGGGGAACAAGCGGAAATGTTTTGCCACAGCACAAGAAGCAGCGAGGAAGGATGTCAAAAGGTTTTTTGGGGTGTTTTAGTCTAGTTTGACATTGTTCGACAGCCAGGTCGCATTTGGAACATAGACGCTTGCATTGATCATGAGGGCTTGTGTGATCAAGCTCAATATGATTGTTGAAGATGAAAGAGATATTGACCCTGATGAGCGGTTTGATTATGGTGGTGAAAATGTGCAACCTTCTCGTGGCAGGCCTACTCACACACTAGCTGAATTTATTGAAGTGCATAAAAAGATCCGAGATAAGCCAACACATTTTCAGTTAAAAGGAGACCTTTGCTAACATTCAACCAAGCTGAGCATATAACTTTATCTTCCTCTTTATCAAATTTTTTTGACCTATGTGATGCACCCTTTCCAGTATGACGGCGACCAACAACTTCAGCTGTCTACATTTTCAGAACATCATCTTAAAATTCAGAAATAAGATCATCAGTAGTTTCCTGGATCTGTTGAGTGTGTGGAGTCAGTGGAAAGGTCAAGTCGTTCAAGCGAGGAACATGAGGGTCGTTTGATGTGAGTATGCCCGTATAGAATCCCATTCCTTCCATTTGAATGAATCTGTCAAAAAAAGAATGACAAATGTTAAAAACAAAAGATCAAAGGACCATGGCCAGACCATCTATCAATTAATTCCTCCAGTGTGGTTTCTGTAGCATGCGCTCTCACTTGATCATGGATAGTTCACTGTGCCTCATAAACACAAGTAGCATAGTTCAACTCCATGATTGCATCTCTAGTACTACAGTACAGTATTAGCCGGACGTGGTGGTAGGCCAACAATTGCATATGCGTGCGTGAGCCCGCTCATGCCCATACACAAATGGACATGGATGAGTATACGTGGCAATGTTTTGATTCACGAGCAGTACAGCAAATACGAGGGGAACAACGAGCAGTACAGCAAAACAGCCAGCCATCTCAAATTATCCGGTCATCTGGTACAACCACCCATCCATCAGGTCATCCTCCTCCTCCATGGCCGCCATCTACTCCCCCACAGCAGGCCATCTCCTCCCCAAACCCGCCCATCCCCTCCCCCACAGATTGCTTGAAATGAAATCCCTAGGAGTAATGGAAATAGTAGACAGACAATTGGTAGATTGGAACCATGGAGTACCTGAAACCATGCCGGCGTTGATGAAGACCGATTGGCACTGCAGGAAGGATGAGTTGCACCCTCCAAGGCACACTAGGTTTTCGCGGGAAAGAATGGCGCCGGCGAGTGGAAAGACACGTGCAGGAGGGAAGAAACCACGCGGGGGAGTGATGCCAAGCGCGAACCATGCTCGCATATATGCGAGTCCATCCCAGGTTTTTGCCAAGTGAACAAAAATGCCAAACCCATTTGCCAAACCGTTGGAAAGGAGATTTTTAGACTTTTGCCA
Source organism: Bothriochloa decipiens (assembly GCA_023333625.1). Classification (NCBI taxonomy): domain Eukaryota; kingdom Viridiplantae; phylum Streptophyta; class Magnoliopsida; order Poales; family Poaceae; genus Bothriochloa; species Bothriochloa decipiens. The sequence continues at coordinate 64,162,257 of CM041631.1, forward strand.
AAAACAAGAATGCCAAGCCTATTTGTAAAACCATTGTGGTTGCTCTTACAGCTTGAACGGGAAAATAATTAGACTTTACATCTGTTTCTCCACAGGGCTTTGTTGTGGTATACCCAAAAAAACTGAGCCGTTCATTTAAGTAGATCGGACGGTTATGATGGCTTGTTATAAGGTAGGAGGTAATAGGTGAAACATATATTCATTTAGTTTTTTATTTTACAAATAAATAAATAAGATAAAGAAGAAAAGTTGTAGACTAAAACATATATGTTTTATAGATCTAACTGATACTAGTGATTTGCGTGCATCCATGTGTGCGAGTGATGGCCGTTGTTTTCCAAGGCAAATGGAATAACGCGTGTCATAGAAAGCATGTATAGAACATCCTTTTCTTTTTGCTTGAAACACATAAGACATCTTTCATGGGAAATAGAATACTTATACCTGTAGTCTGAAGAACAGACATGCACAGTTCAGAACATTGAAAGGTAGTAGTTACAGACACATACATGGTTGCTTGGCTTGCAGCCATTTCTCTAGGGGAATATAGTAACAAAAGAGAACTATACATACAGTAGTTGGCCACATAATGGCCACAAAAAGAAGTTCAACAGTCGTTGGGGCATCTGTTCTCTTGGCCGAAGTCTGCTTTTCTTTGGGAAGCATCAAGCATGACGCTATCCAAGACAGGATCTTCAAGTGACAATAGCTCACTACAGAGGTCTACCAAGGACTGTGATAGCGTTGAGAGAATCGATGAGGCATCTGGCTTGCTGACAACAGAAGTGATTTGCTGACATGGTTTTCAGCCACACTACACAGTGGAAGGGTTGTCGAACTTTCCTGACAGACTGAATCAAAGATGTTACACAGTTTGGTCAAGAAAATCCCCTACAAGAAGCCAATGTTTGAACTCCATTTTGTGCAATGCTATGATGGAAGGCACTGGCGGAGCCAGGAATTCTTGGCTGGGTATGCCAAATGTAAAAAAAATAAAGCAAATATATAATATAATAGATCAAAAGTTATAATGGCCATAATATTCATCAAATCCATCCATAATAATAACCAAAGTACACGTTTGAAATATAAATATTACAAAACAGTAATGATTACTACAATATAACTCTATAATCCCGTTGTTGGAAGAGATTGATGATATCCTCATCTTTCACTTGACTGAAGAATTCTCTCTCATTAAATGTAACCAAGCAATTGTTCAAATATTCATCACCCATTTTGTTCCTTTGCTTGTTCTTCACATAATTCATTGTGGAAAACACTCTTTCAATAGTAGCAGTGGCTACAGGTAGAATTAGCACCAACTTAAGAAGCTTGTAAACAACATCATACTGTTCATCCTTTTGTGTGTTCACAAGCTTAACTGAAAGCTCATATAGGTTCTTCAAATTTTTAAACCTTTCATCTCTACGAACATATGAAACGTACATATTAAGCTCATATGGAAGTTTCCCTAATTCCTCAGTTGTGAAATCTTTAGGATAAAACTTTGTAGCAAGTGTAACCAACTTAGCTTGATCATAAGCAGCAAATGAATCAAGTGGGCTAAATGCTGCCATGCAAGAAAGTAGTTCTATGTTTACCTCATCAAATCTATCATTCAATTCTCGAAGTTGCCTATCAATGATGCTCACAAACATGTCAATATGAAGCCGATGATAGTTCATTGCACCATTATAGAACCCTCTTTTAGGTCTCCCAACAGGATAATAAGGATCCTCCATATCAACAACTTTAATCTTGTGCTTCAAACAAAAAGAAGTGACCCTCTGAAGAAAATCATTCCATCCTGTATCTTCCCGCAAGCACTGCAAATGATATTTTGTAAGATCAACAAGCTCTATGGCATTCACAATGTCTTGATCTTTCTTTTGCAAAGCCCTATTCAAGTCCTTAGTATAACCAAATATTTCTTGCATCAAGTGTGCCATGAATACAAACTCAGATGATCAAAATGATGTCAACATAGTCATAGCTGATTGGGCCTCTGCTGTAGTATACTCTTTTCCAATCTTCACTAGAACACGTCTGATTGCAGGATACATACAAATAACATGTATCACAGTTCTGTAGTGAGAGCCCCAGTGAGTATCACACGGCCTTCCCAAACCCATTTCTTGATTCAACCCTTTCCAATTTCTACTTCCTCCAACTCTAATGCATAGATTAGTTCCTCAGCTTGAGCCATTCGAAGCATTCTCATCTTTTTACAAGAATTGCCAAGAACATTTAACAAGATAGCAAGCTGTCCAAAAAACCATGTGCAATCCCCACTCTCCTTAGCAACAGCAATAAGAGTTAATTGCAACTGATGAGCAAAGCAATGAACATAATAAGCATATAGTGACTCATCCATAATTAGTTTCTTCAGCCCATTAGCATTACCTTTCATATTTCTAACTCCATCGTATCCTTGCCCATGAACCATTGCAAAGGTCAAATTATACTTCATAAGCATATGCTCAATTGCAGCCTTAAGTGTCATAGCACTAGTATCTTCAACATGGGTAATGCCAAGAAATCTTTCAACTACCCTTCCTTTCTTATCAATGTAATGCAAGCAAACAGCTAGCTGTTTATTCTGGTACACATCAGCAGACTCATCAGCAAGTATTGCAAAGTTTTGACCACCAAGTTCCTCAATTACTAGCTTAGTAGTCTCTTGTGCACAACATTTGATGAGCTCATGTTGTACTTGATGGCATGTCATTTTACAGTTCTGTGGAGCATTCTTTAAAACCACCTTATCAACCTCTTTAAAATTTCCTGCTAGCCAATTTAAAAGTTAAAGGAAATTTCCTTTATTTAGCGAGTCTTCACATTCATCATGCCCTCTAAATGCCAAGCCTTGGCGCAATAGAAACCTCAAGCACTTGAGTGTCCATGTCACACGAAGCTTATATAAAGCTTTGTACTGTGTGGTGTTTGAAGCAACAGACTCCCGAATTGATGTTCTTGGTGTAGTGAACCTATCATATTTCTCTTGAGCTTCAGCATGAGCACTACTGATAGAACCCATGTGTTTTTTCAATCTTGATTTCAGGTGCCAGTTTCGCCACCCATCCGTCGCAAATGAATCTTCACCTGGGCATTTTTGTTTTATCTTTGAACAAATAGCAGACAAAATAGAAAGCGGCATCTCTTTCTACACTGTACTCAAGCCACTTATATTGCTTAAACCAAACTGGACAAAAGCGGCGTTGATGACCACATATATTTCTATATTGAAAATTAGGATTCTTAGGCTGACATGGACCCAACTCAATATATCTCCTTCTAACTCTATCCTGGTCATTGACATCGTACCGTGAGATGTGTATTCGCTTCCCAGGATCATGCTCAAGTGCTTCCAAATCTGCTCCAATGTCACCCTCTTCATTAGTTGCTACATCATCTTGTTCCATTGGAGTTGGGATGTCTCTGTGTGATTGGGGAGCTTCATCATTTGCTTCAACAGCGGACTGTGCCTGTGCTTCATCATCATCATGTGATTGCACAAGTGCTAACTGCAGATTGTTCTCAGGAGGATTTGGTGTAGATGCCAAATCTGTTTTTTTTGCCTTTGCAGCTTTATTCCATAATGCAAATAAGCTGGTAGTACCCTTCTTCTTCTTCATCTAGATTAAAATTTACAAAGAACTAAATGTAAGAAAATTACTGAATAAAGTAGAACGCATCACCACTAGAGAGCTCATCACAGATTCACAACAGTCAAGAATAAACAAATTAGAGGAGAAGCAGCAGATCGAGATGTATTGTAAATTACCTAGCTGCCTGCTGCAATTAGATCGATGAATCGACGATGCGTTCCAGTACGCAGCAGAAGCAGATCGAGATGAGCGGATGTGCCGCCGGCCGTCGGCCGCCGGCCGCTGGGAACCTGCTGCACCGCAGCAACAGATCGAGATGTGCCGCCGCCGCCGCCGTCGCCACTCCCCAGTTCCCCTTTGGGACGGACGGGAAGTAGCGATTCGTGACTTTCGTGATTCTGAATGAATGTACGTCGAGTGGCCGACGGAAGGTGGTCGCTTGGGCCTAGTCAATTGTTGGCCTGCTCATACTGCCACTGGTACCTTGTTCGTGGGCTTTTGTGTCTTGGTCCAATTAAACAATACATGTATACTAGTATATGTATTAATTTTTTTGCCAAAATCTTGGGTATTCCAATGAATACCCAGGCATACACATAGCTCCGCCGGTGATGGAAGGTGACACTCAAACTTAATACCAAGATGTTCCCATATAAATACAACAGTTGATGTCCCACTGAAGCAACAGTTATAGACATAAATAAATTGCATGACATGGAAGCAAAAGGTCATGGCCATAAATCTATCGTTGGGGTTGCAGGGGGAGGAAAAATGCAGACCTGATCAAGTATAAAGGCGAGCTATGGCACCTGATGCCCCACTGATGCAAATACATACAGTGCCATTATTATTCAAAGTTAGTTAAGACCAAATCAGATCGCATGGAAATATAAGAAATGGCATGGCCAACTCCATTCAGAAATAGAAAGAGATCTCGATTCATTGAAATTTCAGAGTAGTGATAGTCAGAAACATCATAGTCATAATAATGACTGGACCAGATGTTGGTGAGCACTAATCATAAATTTAGATCAGATGGTGTAAGTATTTTTGCGCGCAGATTTGGACCTTTGGCCGATCCCTGAGGCTTGCAGCTCTAAAGAAGCCAATGTACTGGTTAATGTGATATATCACATTTCTTAGCAAAAACAAAGCAGCCAAATAGCCAATGTAAAATAATATTTCATGGTTTCTATCAAAAAAAATTTTCTCTAAAGTCGTATAGGAATTAGAAATTGAAAGAGGGAAATGACATTTATGTCTTCCTGGCACCCATGTGAAAGGGCTATATTTTTTTCACTGTGTGCAACCTGCAATTAATCCATTATGCATAAGCTTAGTGGTAAGTTGACCTACATAAGCTCAGAATAAATTAATTAGCATAAAAATAGCCAAAGTCCATCCAATGTAGCTATCCCCACTCTAACAAATTAAAAAAAAACTTGAGCCCAATATAGTACCTAACATATCAATTACCAAAAAAATCCTGTCAAACATAGAACCACTCGGTACTCAAACATAATGGATTTTTATGCACAAATCGCATAAAGATTCAGCTCAAATGGATGTGGCAGCGACCAAGATTATTTCTCAATCATATTCATATCATGCACAAGCATCTCAAACACTAGGATCGTGTACTGGATGCCTAAAACCTCACCAAGCTAAGAACAAAAAAATGAATTGAATGGAAAGTTTATATCCACTACAGGGTTCGCTCTCTTTGCCGACTGCAATGCGCACTCGGCAAAGGCAGAATAGCAGTCGGCAAAGGCTTTGCCGACTGCAATTCCACGTGGCAGTCGGCAAAGGGCTGTCGGCAAAGAAAACGTCGGCGAAGGCGGCTTTGCCGAGTGCCACGTGGCATGCAGTCGGCAAAGCCACGTGGCGCCGTCAGCCTGACGGCTGGCTTTGCCGAGTGCTGACGGCGAGGCACTCGGCAAAGAAAAAAATTATTTTTTTTGAGAGTTTCTTTGCCGAGTGCCAGCTCGGCACTTGGTAAAGAAAAAAATATTTTTTTACGAAAATTCTTTGCCGAGTGCTGACACTCGGCAAAGGCATGACCCCAGCTTTTGCCGAGTGTCAGCACTCGGCAAAGCTGGGAAAATTTTTTTCCTTTTTTTTTCTGTTTTCTTGCATCCAAACATTGCAAAATCATAATTTATATCACAATTTCACCAGGACCACAAGTAGCACTATTTATATCACAATTTCATCACATTTATCACCACCGTCACCATATATATCACAATAACACATATATCTCACAATAGCATCTCTTATCACCACCACAAGTCTATTACAACCATGAAGCTGAACGCAACGAGTCGAACACCACAAGTCGAGGTCCATCACATGAAGTTCAACACAACAAGTCTAGGTCCATCACGAAGAGAAAAAATACATGACAGAGACTTCAACGATACTCAAGTCCAGGAGCATAAGACAAGCGATAAGTACCTAGCTCGTCGCGCCGTCCCCGGAGCCATCAAGTTGTCCGTCCTCAGAGCCCCAGGGTTTTCCCACAGAACCCACCCTGGATTACGCGACGCCGACCAGTACGGCCGCCCTCCGCCCACCGGCCACGAGTAAGGTGTAGGAGGGCCACGCGGAGGTGGATACGGTGGAGAAGGGCCACCCGGAGGTGGATACGACATCATCTGAGGACCGGCACCTCTAGGAGATGGGTTCGAACCCGCCGACTGTACCTGCACAAGTTAAAGGCCAAGTGATGTCATTAGTATCTGCAGGATGGACGCACAAGCTAAAGCAAGAGTCAATGTACTCACCGGGGTCCCAGCAGGAGTGACAGGAGCAGGCACAGGAAAAGACGGTGGAGGAGGCGGTGGAGCGAATAATTCAGGCGGTGGAGGCGGCCCGGGGATCTGCAGGGATTGGAAGTAGCCGGCAAAGCCCTGCATTTGACTATTGTAGTGCTGCTGCATGGCTGTTAGGTGCAGCTGGTAAGCCATCTGTTGCGTCTGCATCTGCGCCTGCATCTGCGCCTGCATCTGTGCCATCTGCTCCTGCGCCTGGGCCTGCAATATTACATCCGTAGTGTTGATTGTAAGTATAGGTGTGAAACGAGTGAACGACGAACGAAACCACACTTACCTAGAACTGCGATATGCTCGGCTGCTAAGACGCTATGGGGATGTCGGTGGAGCTCATGGGCCTGGATCGAACCTGGCTCAGCGTGGGAGCATCGGACGGGTCGACGGCGCTGTGGGCCATGTAGTACCGGCCGTGCTGCTTCCCTGGTCCCAACCTCTACAGGAGGTCTGTGTCCAGGGGCTCGGCGGTGGGGTTGAACGTCTCCCCGTAGCGCTGGCGAGCCGCGGCGGTGTACTTGGTCGCCTTCTCGTAGGCGGTGGGGTTGCTGTACGCCTCGGGCCCGTCCTCCGGGTTATAGACGTTGTCCGGCGCTGTCGTCTTGCCCTTGTGGGAGAGGAGGTACCCGGTGAACTGGTTGATTTCCTGCCCACCGTGCGCCTGCGTCTGCATTGAAAATAGAAACATGGTTACAAGTAATGACAATTGAGGGCTACAAAAAAGACATGAACGGACGCATACCCATCTTCTCATGTACGTTGGGAGGGGCTGGCTCCCTTGGTGGTGTGGCACCCCTCGCATCTGCAGGCGGCGGCCCTGATGGTCGTTGTGCCTCGCGTACGCCTCGTCCGTTTGCCACATGCGCACAATCTCCTCCCAGCAGTCCCTGTGGTTGTCGCACCACCCCGGACAGAACTGCATGACATCAAGTATTTGACATGCGAGAAGATTAGTGTAATGTTTCACTGAAGGAGTCTGAACGAATGTTTTCCTACTTAATTACATGCACGTATTGAGCGAAGGTGAGGTCGGTCTCCCTCGAGTTCATGATCTGGCGGATTTTGGGCTTCTTGATGGACTCTGCATGCACGTCGGCGTAGTAGTCACGGATGGCCTGTATGCACGCCTCATGGTACAGGTCCTTGAGACGATCTTTGCAGACCGCCTCCTGCACTCGCGTCGCCTGGTCCACTTTACCCTCCTTGCACGTGAAGAAGTCCTGCACACAGACACATCATGTAGCATTGCATTGTTTTAAGAAGTCTGACAAATGCGTACTATTTAGCAATGCGGTGCGATGAAAGACTCACCCAAAACTCCCTCTTTCTCTTTGCAGTGAGGGTCTCGCCACCCACATTGACGAGGTAGAAGTGAGCCCACCTCATGGGCACCTTCAACTCGCCATCCATGTTGACAAGGCCAGGGTAGTACTTCTTAATTAGGAGGCCCTGGATGCCATTGATATGGCGTGATTCACCTTCTCCGCTCACAAACGCCCAGGTACTGCACAAGTCATTAAGAACAATTGTTAGTCTGCAGTTCGATTTTCAACATGTCATATGAACAAGTAGTGAAATCAATAATGGTTACTTACGTCTGGCCCACGGGTGTAATCACCGGGCGTCTGTTGAATTGCGGCCGCACCCTAGGAAGCTGCGTGGGCCTGCGCGAGTACACCTTGGCCACGCCTGACAAAGTCGGAGCCGTCTGGCCTGGTGTAGGCACGGCATCATCATCGTCGGTAGCGTCGTCGTCGTCGTCGTCGTCGTCCTCGTCACCCATCGTCGTCCCCTCGTGCGAGGACGAGAACGGCAACCTCCTCGTCGCCTGGCGATGTCCGCTGCAGGGTTGCGACCCCCTACTGGATGACCCGCCCGCCAACACCTCCTCCGCCTCCTCGTCGTCGTTGGCGGTCTCCTACGGGGGGACCTGGTACGTCGAGCGTACAGCTATGCGGCCGCAATCGCCGTCCGCCTGGCATTTTGCTGAGTGCCTGCAATGAAAAAGAACAAAAGAGTTAGCATAAATAAATGACAAGTACTTGTAAAGGAACATAATAATAACAATATAGTATTACATGGCCTCGTAATTATCTCCGTGAACGACAATATGGCGGGCGTGGAGTCATCATCACTATCACTATCGTCGTCATCGCTATCAATATTGTCGAGCTGTCTTAAGTCATCACTGTCATCATCATCCTCATCACCTCCATAGTCATCATCATGTTCATCCTCCTGGACAATTCCATCGCGCTGCATCTGCCATCGCTCAAGCATTCTTAAGTCCTTGGCATCCTGCACCTCCTCACCCTCGTCCTCATCGATTTCGTTGTCTACTTCCATGCCCATGAGCGAACCAATGTCTATCTCCAAAGTACCTTCTAGCCCCTCAGGTTGATAGAACTCATCTTGGTTTGGGTCAAAGTCGTAATCATCGTCGTTTGGGAGAGGCGGTTTGCCGCGCGGCGACACCAAATGCACAAGGCTCCAACCCGCAAGCTTCTCGTCTTTTTGGCACGCCCATGGGAGGTAATAAAATTGCGTGGCGTCTCAGTTGGCCACAATGTAGACATTGTCTCCTTTATAGCTAGAGTCCTGTCGAATCTCAACTTGCCCTATCGTAAGGTCTTGCCTCGTGACATGGGGATTGAACCAATGGCATTTGAATACCACCGGCTTGAAATTCTCAGCACCCTTAAAGTTGAGCTCGTATATCTCTTCGACTATGCCATAGTAGTCCTTCTGATCCGTGCTGGCCGTACGAACTCTGCTGCACATGGTTTTTAGGTTGGGTCGACTCTCCTTGTGCCTTCTCGTGCGAAAGCGATAGCCATTGACATCATAAACGGTGAATGACTTCACCCTACGGGAGAAGCCACGGCCCACCTGTTTTAATTCATCACTCATTTCTATATCCATTTGGGCCTACAAGGGTGAGGACAGGTAGATCGTTACATTACTCGCTCCAGGGAGCAAAGTGGAATCACAAAGTCAGAAAGAGGTTAGTTGGTTGGTACCTTTGTACAGAACCAGGAGATGAAATCGGGCACACCGTGTCTAAGAAGATTGTCTTCTTCTTGCTCGGTAGGAGCCCTATTGCTTGTGCAGTATTGACTAATAAATTCCCTAAAAGAAGCAAGAGACTAGAGGGTCGGATCATGATAGGTGGAGGATAGTGACGGCGTAGGTAACAACCTCATTGAGAACTTACTTCTGATAAGGAATCACTTCATCAAGGTTGAGCAACAATGTGAACATGATAGTGTGCCACTCCTGATGGGTCAACTGCTTGTTGGTACCTGCGCTTCCACTTCCGAGATCCCCTTGGAAAAGGCTGAGGGTCGATGAGTTCTCGTCGGCGTTGTAACGAGGGGTTGGATTGTGCACGATGGGAAGATTCTCAGTATAGTACGCCTGTGTGAAGGTCGACACCTCCTCCAGAACAGAGGCCTCTCCCACGGATGCCTCAATCTTGGCTTTATTTCTACACTTTTTCCGAAGAAGCTTTAGACACCTCTCGATTGGATAGCACCAACTGGCCTGCACGGGGCCCCCCAACCGTGCCTCGTGCGGTAGGTGCAAAATCAGATGCTGCATCGACAGGAAGAAGCCGGGTGGAAATATCATCTCCAACTTGTAGAGCAACAGAGGTGCAGCCTTCTCTAGTTCAACACAAACATCCCGAGACAACTCCTTGGCACAAAGCTGGTGAAAGAAAAAGCTCAACTCTGCCAGGATGCGCCACACTGGCTCTGGGAGGTATCCCTGGGTCATCGCAGGAAGGATCCGCTGAATCCATATGTGGAAGTCATGACTCTTCATCCCTAAGACTTTCCCAGTCTGCAAGTTCACGCCCCTGCTCAGATTTGCCGCATACCCATCAGGGAACTTTAACGTCTTGATCCACTGTAGTACTTCCTTCCTATCGACCCTTTTCAGGATGTAATCGGCTGGGCCCCTTTTCCATTTCTTGCCGGGCGCAGGGGTCTTCATCACCAGGTTTGGTCTATCACAAATCATCTCCAAGTCTAGTCTAGCCTTGACGTTGTCCTTCGACTTTTTACCAACGTCCATGAGTGTTTCCCAGAGTGCCTCGGTCACATTCTTTTCTGTGTGCATTACATCGATGTTGTGTGGAAGAAGAAGGTCCTTGAAGTAGGGGAGCCTAGTCAAGCCCGATATATGAGTCCACATGTGGTCCCGAGCATATCCCTTAAAACCACCTGTTTCCTCAACTTTGAGAGCCTGTATGTCGGCAAGGACGGCGGCAGGGCTCTTAACCTGCGGAATGGGGCCGGTGACTTGAACACCTTTTGTGAAGTGCTTTACATCAAGCCTGAATTCATGGTTCTCAGGCAGGAATTGGCGATGCTTGTCGAAAGAAGAATACTTCCCACCCTTGGCTAGCCAGGTGAACATCACATCTGCCTTGCATGTCGGGCAAGGGAACTTCCCGTGAACACACCACCCGCTGAATAAGCCATACGCCAGGAAGTCATGCATTGAATACTGGTACCACACATGCATTCTGAAGTTCCTCTTTGTAGCTCGGTCGTACGTAAGTACCCCCTCTTCCCAAGCAAGTTGCAATTCATCCCACACCGACTGCATGATCACACCCATATTGTCGCCCGGGTGTCCAGGTATTATCAGTGTCAAGATCACGTTCCTAGGTTCAAACATGACGCCGGGGGGAGATTGAGGGGGATCACAAACACGGGCCAACAAGTGTACGAGGCCGCCATCATTTCAAACGGGTTGAACCCATCTGTTGCCAGCGCTACGCGTACATTCCGAGCCTCCATAGCCATGATAGGATTCATGTTATCAAAGTGCTTCCATGCATCACCATCCGCCGGGTGTACCATCTTGTCAGGATGGTATCTTTTGCCATTCTTTGCCACGTCATTTGTTTCGCGGACCATTCTGTCATGTACAGCCGTTGAAGCCTCGGTAGGAAAGGAAGGTTTCATACGACCAACTCGGGGACCTTAGACTGTTTCATGCTACCATCAGAGCCTTGTACCAACACGAACCTAGAGGCTTTGCACTTTGGATAGATTTTTGCTTCCTCGAGGTCTCCCCTGAACAGGACGCACCCCTTCGGACAAGCTTGGATCCCCTCATACGGCATCTTAAGTGCACGAAGGAGCTTCTGTGTAGCGTAGGTATTTTTCGGCAGGACATGATCTGCCGAAAGCAGTGTGCCAACAATGCTCAACACGAGATCGAAGCCATCTCGACTAATGCCCAGTTGTGACTTCAACCCTATTAGGCGTGATACGGCATCCAGTTGTGTAACCCTTGTCTTCTCGTGAAGGGGCTTCTGTGCCGCCTCCATCATGTCATAGAATGCCTTCGCGGTTTCCTCCGGATCTTCCTCCACATCCATTCCTTCGCCAAACCGTGCTTCGTGGAAGTCTGCCATCATGTCTACCATCCCGGCATTGGCATCATACTCCTCGAGGACGGGTCCCACCACCTCGTCCCTAATAGGATGGTGTTCACCATGGTGGTGCCAACGGGTATAGTTTGGAACAAATCCATTCTTGAATAGATCTTTCCCCACCGCAACCTTTACTTTCCTTTTCTTGTTCTTGCACTGGCTGCAGGGACACGGCATCCAAATCGACCGTTTCGTAGCTGGGCCAAATGCTTGCTCCAAGAACTCATTCGTCCCCCTAATCCATTCATTTCTCTTACTTGCGAAGCCCGAGTACATCCACTCACGGTCACCCATGCTCTGTCATGCGGCAATGTTAACATGTGATAAAACCAGCAAGTGCATCTACAACGCGCTCCTACCATCTAATAGGTGAAGGATAGGTCCTAATCCCACCCGAGGATGCGCAGACGAGGTTAGCTTCCATATTCCGCTCCCGTCCGAGACGGAATTTCGGCAGCACCTCCCCGCTGTTCTTCTGATACATGTCCCGGCGGGGAGAGTGTGTATCCGGAGAACGACGGGGAGGTCCTGCCGAAACTCCGGCTCAGGCGGGAGCGGAACATAGAAGCTAACCTCGTCTACGCATCCTCGGGTGTCCAAATAACGTAGACAATCCGAAACAGATACGGTTATACATATGCAAAGAACGCATACTTCCAACCGTATCCGTTTCGGACAGGAGACGCCTAACTAGGTAACGCAACCTATGACTACATGTGACGGAAAGAGAGGTCATACCACAGGTGCCGGTGAAGACAGGATAGTGGGGCAGTGCCCAGTCATGCTCCTCCGGGTAGCCTCCAACGGGAGCCCTCCTGAAAAAGAAAAATAATTAGTGAGAATGAAAATTTCGGCAGCACCTCCCCTGTACGGGGAGGTTACCAAACCTGCAAGAAAAGACAGCACGATGGCCGACAACCACAGATACATGTCAGGCACCATGGCCGACAACTACACGGCACGATGGCCGACAACTACACGGGGAGGTCTCGATAACCTGCAAAAAGAGCGGCACGAAGGCCGACAATCACAACGGCACGCAGGCCGATGACTAGAGCGCCACGAAGGCCGACAAGCAGACAAGGGTGATATACCTAGTCACGACACGTGCGTTGACGGGGATGCGACACAGAGAAGATGGTGGGGTGAAGGCCGGCGAACCTCTTCCCTCCTCCTCCTCCCCTCCCTTCTCCTCCCCTTCCTCTTCTCCTTCTCCTTCTCTTCCCTCCTCCTCTCCTGCCTTCTCCTCCTCCCCTCCCTTCTCCTCCCCTTCCTCTTCTCCTCCCCTTCCTCTTCTCCTTCTCCTCCTCTTCCCTCCTCCTCCTCCTCTCCTCCCTTCTTCTCCTCCACTTCCTCTTCTCCTTCTCCCTCTCCTTCCTCCTCTTCTTCTTTTCCTCC
>CM041631.1:64175945-64300056 GCA_023333625.1 Bothriochloa decipiens
GCATAAAATAATGAGACGTAGCCATTCAAAAAATGGTATTCACATTGGAGAGTGTATTTTGAGGCCGTGTCCATCAACTCACCCAAACTTTTACATGCCTTGTCCACGAAAAACGACCATCCAGGTGTGGTAGAAGTGTTTATAAATTATATAAAATCCAAACGAAGTCCAAAAATGACAAAACTTATCGAGGTGTGTTGTCATCACATGTCGAGGCTATGATAAAAGTTTAAGAATGTTCGAAGCAAGTTGAGACGTCGGATGTCTACAACCTAGACATCTCCACATGTGATCACATGTGGAGATGCGTGGGTTTTAGCCACGCGACATCACAACTTGCTTGAAACTTTCTCAGTTTTTTACCACAGCCTCCACATGCGATGACAACACACCTCGACAAGTTTCGTCATTTTCGGACTTCGTTTGGATTTTATATAATTTAAAAACACTTTTCCCGCACGTAACTCGTCATGTTACGACACTAACATGGTTGTAACTTCATGCGAGGTCCAGGATACGGCCTCAACATACTCCGAATATTATGAATACAATCTTTTGAATGACCAAATTCTATTATTTCATGTACCTGCGGTTCAAATTTTGAGTTGTCAAAAAAATTTAAAGAAACAAAAGTAATTGAAGAAATATAGCAAAAAAAGTCAAAATTGTCCGAGTATTTGAAGTTGTGATGTATTTACTGTATCAAGGCCCCATAAAAAATGGGAACAAAAAACAAAAAAATTATTCTTTGCCGAGAGCCAGAGCCGGCACTCGGCAAAGAGGCCTTTGCCGAGTGCTGGCCCTGGCGGCACTCGGTAAAGAGGCCTTTGCCGAGTGCTGGCCGACATGGCACTCGGCAAAGGATTTTATTAAAAAAACATAAAAAGGATTTTATTAAAAAACCCTTTGCCGAGTGCTGGCCACCTTGACACTCGGCAAAGGTGGCTCCTTTGCCGAGTGCCTAACGGCAGGGCGCTCGGCAAAGGGGACAGCACCGGATACCATTTGTTCAGGCCCCACTTTGCCGAGTACGCCTCTTTGCCGAGAGCCTGGCCCTCGGCAAAGATCCCTTTTGCCGAGTGCTTTTCTTTGCCGAGTGCTTGACACTCGGCAAACAAGTCTTTGCCGAGTGCTGTTCTTGACACTTGGCAAAGAGCCTCTTCGCCGAGTGCCCGTGTTTTGGCTCTCGGCAAAGATTTCGGCACTCGGCAAAGATGGCGTTTCCGGTAGTGATCCTGACAATTCAACCAAGGGGTGTTTACTGAATACATTATGCAATATATATAAATGTGCAGTTTCTATATGAAATTATTCAGGGTCTAACTTATTTTTTATCAATATAATATAAATATAATATATGTAGCTTTCCCACCTGTCTATTTTTTTATAAAAAAGGAGTACTGAAATTATGAACAGCCCCAAACTCATACCTAGAACCTGATATTTTAAAGCTCCAACCACTTAGCACATGTGCAAATTATTTACAGGTAAGCACAAAATATTCAGTAACTTGTATAATGCATATACATTGAACACCAAGAGAAAAATGACCAGAGTATTGGTAGAAGAAATGTAAGCATACCATTTTAGGTTGAGCTATGAGCTTCAAAATTCCAGAAGCTAACAAACTTTAAGAATCATACATCCTGCACTGCAAGAAATGCTAATAAGGAACTATGTAAAGCAGCAATCCAGCAAGGCAATTCCTGAAGGGTGAACAACAAAAATCAAGCTGCAATTCAATAATTCAAGCTGGCAGATGTAGAGAGCTATTGGGACTACACTAACACATCGACTCTATCTGACACAAGCAAACTTATATAAAAAAATCGGCAGGTGGGAGAAAGTCCGCCCCCACGGTATTAGGTGTCTGCCGGATCCTGTGGCTGCGCGGCACCGTAGCGCACACACGTCGGTCACACAGGCCGGACCAGACTCTAAGGTAGAAGACCCCCTGAACTCTGTCTACTGCAGCGAGGGGGATTTTTTAACCACGGCCTGAAAATCCGCTCCCACATGGAGTCGAACCCAGGACCTGTGGAGTGCCGCTTGAGTGTCTTAGCCGCTAGACCAAGCACCCTGATATAGAGGGGATAAAACTCAGCCATGTAAATATTACTGAAATCTGCTGTGGCATAAAAAACCAAAACCAAGACATATTTGCTTGTAGATTTATATCACTTCATTTTAAGTATAAATAGCTTCTTAAATTTCAATTATAAATAGCTTCCTAAACTGTGCTACTTTCCAGAAAATTCAGGAGGGGGAAGGAGGCAAGGGAGAGCAGCAGTTCCCTAGCACATTTTTCTGAAAGAAAATAAAACAGGAGAAAAAGAATGCTTGGAAAAAAAGAAGCTGCTAACCTGCAAAACGTAGGATGAACATATCTGTTAAATGAGATGAAAAAATAGGACAACCAGGCACAAATTATATTTGGATATAATATACTCAGCTCCCGGTGAAAACGGATCGGATACAAACGGATTTCACGGATACCTTATTTGTTTTCATTATTTTTGTTCAGAATCGAATACGGATAGTGTCAACCATGCCGGATAGGATACGGTTGGATGTCGACATTATAAATATGCGATTTTAGTATTCGGATACGGATACGGTATCGGATGTTGCATATCCGGACTCAGATACGGATGGATTAAAACCCTCTAAACGAATTCGGTACCAAATATAGTTGGAAAATATCCGTACCGTTTTCATCCGTATACTCAGCTCTGCTTGCTGAGATGCCTGTATCCTCTTCGATTGGAACCAATTTGTCTCCACAACTGAAGACTTTGTCCACAGCTTTACCTAAAACCATATTTTAGATCCAAATATATTAGTTACAATTATTTTTTTTTTGCAAAACAAATATTAGTTACAAATCTGCAGAATACTAAGTAGCGAAAATTAAATTCAATTCAAGTATCGGGCATGTTATTGGGCAGGCTCAGCTGGATCCAAACTTTACATATGTCTTGGTGAGAGAAAAAACTACCAACAAATCAACAACGTCTGGAAATCGAAGCAGGCAAACAAGAAGAAAGATACGAGGAAACTTGCATGACCTCGCTTGGTGTTCTACTACGGGACACCAATTTAGCAAGTGATGTCTGGAGGTGCAAAGGCCTGATGTCAGTTGTCCCACGCCCCCAAAGCTCGTCCATATCCTCGCTATCAAATGTTAGTGGCCCTGCAGAAACGTGGATAAGCAAATATCATTGATTTGAATCAATAGTCGACTATGAACAAGGAAATCGGAGGGAGATCCACATCAACGCAAACAAAAAGAAGAAATACCAGAAGAGCAATCAGAGGGAGATCCACATCAACGCAAACAAAAAGAAGAAATACCAGAAGAGCAATCGGAGATTCGGAGGGAGATCCACAAGGCAATCGTGCGTCTTATCCTCATCCTTATTCTGCACACACACCTGTGATGCCGGTGCCTGCACGAGTGAGCGCGGTGACGAAGCGACGTGCGCCATGTCCGCCACGGGTCTGCCTTGTCCACGCGCCGCCGGCAGTTGGATGAGCCTGGCGGTGGCCAGCTAATAGCACCGGATCTGGCTATGGAGGCACCGGGTCCAGCTATTGTAGCAGCCTATGATTCAGCCTTGCATGTAATGAAGACAGGAGACCTGCTTGAGCTCGCGTCCACGGTCCACCCTTGGGCCTATCTTGCTGCTGCATCACCGTCTCGGGGGCGGGACGCTACGCCGCCACACTGCGCTAGCCCTGCACCGCCGCACAGCCGCACCTGGGGGCGCACCCGCCATCGCCGTGCCGATGCCCGCCTGTGGGACGGTCGCCGCGCCTAGGAGCCTCCTGTGCTAGAGCACCGAGAGAGGAGGAGGGCGAGCGAGCTCGCCCGCGTCTGCCGCCGGGGCGTGCCCACAGCTATGGCTTCTTCCACGCAAGGGGCCATGCCTAGGGGCCACCACGTCGCCGCCACCGTCCGCCCTCGCGCCGCCGCCACCTTCTGCCGTGTCCGGCCAAGGAGGCGCTGTATCCGGTGGTCAGGCCATGAATTTCTGCCGTGTCCGGCCAAGGAGGCGCTGTATCTGGTGGTCAGGCCATGAATCGACCCTAGGAAAGGTGGGGTCGCCGTGCCGGGGTATCTACCGCCGCGCCGCCGTCCGGGACGCATGCGACCAGGCACACCCTACTACCAAGAGAGGTAGAGAGAGGGAGGAGAGGTGGTGGGAGAGAGCGCGGCGCCGGAGGTTTCGCGCCGACATCGGCCCTAGCCGCCACCGCCAAGAGAGAGGATGGAATGGGAGGAGCCCAAAGAGCTATGGTTTGGAGCCTGTATATATTCGATATGGGTGGTAACAGCTATACCGTCGATCTTCAAATCCAATGGCCCAAAATAATTTTGCTGCCGTGGCCACCGTCTGGACGGAACGAGGCCAAACGCTATACTATCTTTAAATAAATACATGCATAATATGTTGATCCTGGCAAATCTTTTTGTTTGGATCTTTGGGCATGGCAAATCTTTCTGTTCAAACAGTTCCAATACGCTTGGTATGGCTCGGGAAGCAGGATCGTTTGTCGTGGCAAGTGCTAGTACTTTGTAGAGCTGTAATTACACTGTGCAAGCAAAATGAGAAGCTTATGTGATTCCACTTGTCAAAACTGTACGATGACTTAATATTAAGGCATGGCTAAAAAATGAACGAAACTGCACCTTTTAACCTTAGCTTGTTCTGTAAAAGTGGCATTCAACTAATTGAATCCAATGGCCAGGCAAGTCAGAATATTGACTCATGACAGTAATTCATCAGAAAAAGAGGCAACAAGAAGATCTCCATAATACAACATTGGAACCGAGAGAAACAGTGAAATACTTGGATTCACAGTGACGGATAAAACTAACATATAAAGCTCAATATTATAGTGATATAATTGCTAAAGACTAGTAGTCAGCATGATTCAATAAAACGCTAGCCATAACCCACCAAACAAAGCACGAAGGGATATACTTTTAGCCAATTGCACAGCTCAACAAAAATGATGAAGTAAAAGAAAGTAAATATGAACTTCTTTTTGATAATTAGTAAATGAACTTTTGGATATATACAATGCATACATAGTAAAGAAACCACAATTCTACTACCTTGGAACGTAGAAGCTCATGTAGGGTAAGATAGGGTCAACCCGGTCAGCCTCTCTTTCGCCAACCTTCCTCACTTTCTTTGAATCGAGGTAAAGCATGAAGATTCCAGCAGATATGTTGATTAAAATAGTGTTTGTGCCTTCTGCGAAGCCAATCACTTTAAATGACTCGAATGCGATTTGTCTTGGGACCAACGTCCCAAGATTAATAACCCGATGTTCCGACCACCGCATATGTCCCACCCATAAAACAATGGCATTAGGAACATATTGTCCTGACCACAAATAGATGGAGTTATCCTTCAGGGTGGCCAGTCCTAGCCCTCCGTCCTCTGCCTTCATGGGAATGGCCCCAGGCAAGTGCTGTGGCAAGTCGATCTTCGATAGCGAGTGTGCACACAAATCATACTTGATGATAATGCTCGTGCCATGTCCATAAGGGAAGTATAGTACGTCTCCAATAAGAAGATTGTGTTTGCCATTGGCTGAAAATATGCGGTAGATGGTGCTGCGATCGATATTATTGGAGGTGCGAGCACCCCACCGACATGTAAGTGATGAGTATTTGGTCGCAACTGCCATGGCACATAACGCCTGCGTACCAATAGCTCGGGTAGGACCCGTAGATAGCAGAGGGCACGCTGAGGTGGCTGCCGGTGATGGGGTCCCACACGATAATCCGCAGCTTTGATGGATCCCCCTTAGCGTCATCAAGGATGAGCACACGGCCGTGGCGACAGTCAAGGGCGCACCAGCCACTGCAATCGATCGCGGTGATGCTGAACAGGGAAGACGATGGAGGCTATCGTGTGGAGAATCGCACGGGTAACGGTGAGCTTTCATAGTAGGGGTTCTGGATGTAGCCGAGCAGCAGTGACGGTGCACCAGCCACTACCAGAAGCCGCAGTTAGAGAGGACGTGACACCAGGCCTTGCAGACAAGGCTAGCATGGGCAAGGTGCTCGGGCTCGTCCAAAGGGAGACGGATGAGGATCTCTTGGACAAGCTCCTCTGGCAGCGAAGGCCCCATGTTCGTCGATGGCGAAGACCCCATGTTCGTCATCGTGGGGAGGAACGGATCGGAGCGAATTTGTTTGAAACTATGATGGGCACGGGACGTGCGAATGAGTCATTGCTATGTAGGCTACTTGAAAATCTGATGAGCATGTACTAGATATGCAGTACGGTCGATCCTCCAGGTGTATGTGGACTCTTTTTTTTGCGACCGGGGGATATAGCCCTTTTTTCATTAAGAGGAGTGAATTACAAGTCAGCTATGAGAAAACCCTCATAGCGTAGATTACAAACCACTAAGATAGTAGTTAGCAACCTAAAATAAGCATAAGAATAGAAAACTACATTAAGAGAATGCAACTCCCCTCAACACCAAGACCTACAACTAGACCTTCAATTGCGCCTGCAACAAATCCAAAGCAAAGGTTTCCTATGCCAAAGACCAAGCCGCAGTGGTGAAACATCCACCCAGAGAATGAGCATCCAAGAGTAACAATGGCAAAGCATCCGCCAACGAAATGATTGAGCACGACGGCAAAGCGTCCACCAACAAACCGGGCGACCATAGTGGCAAAGCATCCGCCAACGAACTGAGTGAGCACGGCAGAAAATCATCCGCCAACGACCTGAGAAAGCACGGCCATAAACCATCCGCCAATGAATCGATCCACCAATGAACCGAGCAGCCACTCTTAGCAGTGAAGCATCTGCTAAAGAGAAGGCCAACGACAATGACGGCAAAGCATCTGCCAAAGAAGCAAGAGATAGTGGCCAAGCATCTGCTAGCAGTGACGTCGGCAAGATCATGAGCAGCAAGACAACCAATGCAGTGGGACAGATAAGGCAGAACAGGCACAATTTGGAACTTCCCCAGCAACCAGCCAGAACCATGGGACTCGCCAGGAAACACGGAGTGGAGGGTAGTTTGCGACAGGCTACAGTGGCGCTCCAACTATGCCTTAAGGAAGGAAATTGACATTCGCGAACGCCAACCATGTTGGAAGAAGCCATGTGCAGGACTATCGTCTTCAGCCTGCTCGCGATGAAGAATATTTGGCAACACCTCCAAGGAGGTAGATGACGCAGCCGCGCCATCTCTGCCCGTCCAGAGCAACTAGGCAGGGTTTTCACCCTAATTCTTGTCGTAGACGCAAGCCACTCGAAAACTATAGTCTCCACACACCACCAAAGACCCCAGTTAGATCCAAGAGCGGAGGGGGCAATGCTAGTGTAGTAGGCCATGTCACCATAACCACGTCATGGCGCACGATACACGGCCCGGCCTACTCGCACACCTGCTACCCGACGCGGAAGGCTCACCATTGCAGAATGGGGCAGCCTCGGTAGCCAAGCCAGCATGGCTAGCCTGGCTACCATCACCAGGCCCATCCCAGCACGGACGTGACGCGAAGGACGTGCAAGCCGTCGGCTAGCCACCATCATCTGCAGGAGCATCTAGGAGAGCCGCCCACCACAGGAGGAGCCCTGGCCGCCGGCTAGACAGAGGGATGTCCACCAAGCCACCATCGTGGACAGGCCGGGGTGGGGGAAAGGAGGTAAAGTGTCGTCCTCAACCCTGCGGCTCTGCCGGCCAGGGCTAGGGCCAGGGGAACCGGCGCTAAAGGGCCAACCATGGCCAAGCGGTGCCCTCCCCACCAGCATCTAGATCCACCGTCCACCCAAAGGGGCTAGCCGGCCATCACCGCCACTAGAGGAGGGGAGCACACAGAGGCCTGCTGACACCGGATCTGGGGCCCAAGGGTCTAGCTCCGGCCATCCGTCGCCAGGGCCCGACCGCCAGCTCGCCATAGAGTCGACCTTGGGGTAGGGGCTGCCGCCGGCGCAGGGCGCGTAAATCTGAGGGTGGAGGAGCAAGGTCCAGCCCAAGGGGCATGGATCTGCCACACCAGCCGCCAGCCTCGACGGAAACTCGCTGGAGAAGAGAAGTTGGGGGCGGTGGAGGGGTAGGGGTGGAGAAGGAAGCGAAGTTGGCCTGCGACGGCTTCCCTTTTTGGTGGGCCGCACTAGCCACCACCGCCACGAACAGGGGGCGACGACGGTGGCCTGGGAGGTGGCACCGTGGAGGAGCTCTGGCGGCGGTGGTGGGGAGCCCCCCGAGTCGCCCCTTGAAAGTGAAATTTGTTCCACTTTTTCTACTACAAAAGGTATACCGGTATACGTGGACTCAGGAGATTTTTTTGGGAGGTAGGCTATATTAGTACGTAAAATAAACTTTTTAACTTATTATTACAACTTAAACCCAAAAATACTTGTATTTTGCACAGTTTTCGTGCACATGGTTGTTGTCTCTTGGATCACAAGTTCAGAACATTGGCCTTGATTTGATCTAGGTCACTATGGCATTACCACCATGCACTTCTATGTCCTGCTTCCACACGGACCTCTCGTCAATATAATGCCACCAACCGATCATGGCATCCTCAATCCACCTCCTCGAGGATGTCACCATTTATGAATCCACACCTATGAATCCTAAGAACGAAGAGGGGAGGGGGGAGACCAAGAGATTGAGCACCGATGATCTTCTGGTTGGGGGAGAGGAAGGACTCACCTTGACCATGTCCATGCCTAAGATGTCGCTCTATTTTCCTTCAAAAAAAAGATGTCGCTCTATTGGGAGATTCAAAATCTCCATGCCAAGATCGACCGCCTCCAATTGTCGAATGCATGTAAACTCGATGCGCATTCTGGGATAGTCAAACTTTTACTACCAACCTTTGTAAATAAAATGATTGTCTCCAGAACTCATTTGTGTAGCAGTTACATGTCAGCCCCCATTTTGCTCTTCTCGTGATGTGACTAGGTGATTCCTAATCCTCTACTGTCGCCTTCTACCTCGTTAAGGTTCAGCGGAGGACAAGCATGACAGCAGCGAGGATTTTCCTGTTTTTCCTCACCTGGTTATGGCTCCAAAATCGCCGAGGTTTACATGGGACGGCAGCTGGTGGTGCGAAGCCATTCCAGTGCAGGCTGTTCTGCACACCCCATCTACTTCTGCCGACTTGTTCTTGGAAGTACCCCTCACTAGTATTTTGATGGCATCACAAATGGTGACACATGAGCAAGGTGGCAACACATGAGCGATGATGGAGCAGCACACACCAGGAATCAGGCATTGATCTATGGCAACGCATGGTACCGAACTCGATGACACAGATGCTGTGGTGTTGAGTTAGTATTGGTGGTGGTCATGCTTGCGTAGTGTAGAAGTTGATGATGTGTTGATGATGCTCGAATTCCTATTGATCTGAATTGTATTGATGATGCCTAGACGCAGGGCATAAATGCTGGTTGGGCGTGGTGGCTTAGTTGCGCGCACGTGTCTGGAATAGTTGCAGTGCGAAGGATTGTTGATGTAGTTGTAGTGCGTCGCAACATGGTGTGGTTGCCTAGCTTGTGTTGTCATTGGTGCAGCCCTCCATGGTGAGCTGCAAGTCGGTGCATGGCCGTGATGGTGCTGATGCAGAATCCTTGGGTCGTGTTGTTGCTGCTATTAGAACACTATTGTGTGTGGGACTTGGAAACTTGTGTGGTGGCTAGACAGATTGCAATGGTGGTTCTTCGCGAAGCTAACAAAAACTTGTTCCGTCCTTGGCACTACATTCAATTAATCCAGCTCTACACAAAGCTTGGGAGCTAATTTTCCGTCATAGAAGTACGGTCCCTTGCCAATATCATTTAGTAGTCTTAACGTACAAAACTTGAATTGTTGAACAAATAACAATGTTAGGTTAGTGTATTTCGGACTGCAAAATTTATTTTTATATTCACTACTTGACCATATATCGCCTTCAAAAAACTGTACACATTAAAGAAAGGTCATGGTTCAACAAAATAATTGCTGTATGCAAAGGCTTCAAAGATTGAGGATAGACGAGAGTACATTTTTGCTCACGGTTTTCTATTGTTCACAGTTTATTCCTCTTCTTATCACAAGTTGATGAGGTAAATGAAATTTTAGACATAAAAAATGGTACACAGTAAAGAAAAGACACAAGGCTACTATCTTGGAGCACATAAGGTAAGATGGGGTTAGCCAGGTAGTACTCTCTTTCGTCTTTGACTTGATGTCGAGCATGAAGACTCCAGCAGATGTGTTGATGAAAGTAGTGTTTGTGCCTTCCACGGAGCCAATCACATCATATGGCTTGAATGCGATAGGTCTTGGGACCAACGTCTGAAGCTCTATTACCCCATGTTCCACCCACCCACCATTGTCATTGCTAACATCCTGTCGTGACCACAAGTAGATGGAGTTATTCTTTAGGTTGGCAAGTTGTAGTCCTCCATCCTCGGTCATCATGACACTACCCTCACACACGTCTCGTGGCATGTCGAACCCGGATAGCCATTGCGCGTGCAAATCAAACTTGATGATGATGCTCTTGTCATTTTCAAAGAGGAAGTATAGGGCGCGGCGCCTCCAATAAGGATGTTATGTTTGCGAACTGTTGAATATATGCGATAGCCGCTATGATTGATACAATTGGAGATAGAGACGCTCCAGTCACCGGTCTTTGACGAGTAAATGCTTGCCCATGTGATTACATTAGTGCTGCCGATGGCACGGTGAGCCTGTACAATGACCACCATGAACGGACCACCATAACAATCGAGGTGATCGCAGATGTTGCCCTCGGCACACAGCACAGCCCCGGTAGGGCAGTAGGTCAGCGACGTCGGGTATTGGTAGTAAGGTGCTGCTGGCTACCGGTGATGGGATCCCACACGACGAGACGCTTTGATAGCTCCCCCTTGGTATCATGGATAAGAACACGGCCGTGGCGACAGTCAAGGGCGAACCAGCCACTACAGCTGTCTACGGCAGGCATGCGAACCGGGGAGGCATTAATTGGAGGTCGCGGAGACAAACGCGATGAGTGAGCCACTGTAGTTACGGTTCCGAATGTAGCCGAGCACCGGGGGCGCTCCGCCGTGGAATTCGCGACAGCGGCGTAGGAAGCAGCCGCGGTTGCAGAGGACGCGACGCCAGGCTCTGCAGACGAGGCTGGCGTGGACTAGGTTAACGGGCTCGTCCGGACGGAGGTGGACGAGGATCTCTTGGACGAGCTCCTCCGGCAGCGAAGACGCCATGTTCGATGATATGGAACCGATCGGAGTCGGAGCAAATTAAAACGTTGACACGAGACGGACATACGTGCGCAAGATTTGATTTGTATAGAGGTTCGATCGTATTGCATATGGAGTACTTGCTCAGATTTTCCATGTACAATAAGTAGCACTACCATATATAACGAATCCTCCATACAAGACACTTATAAAACTTGCAGAGGTCTGCAGAGGTCGATCTAGATGTGCGCTAGTTTCTTTTTTCTTCTATAAATATGGCTGTCTCTACTGACTAACGAATCTTGTATCCTATTATCCATCCCTATATACTAACCTAACAATCTAGACTAGGAATTACCTGCTGAGATTGTGTCGTTTTTTCTCTTCCGATCGACGAGTCGTCTCACGAGTATAAAATGTTTCACAGATGAGCCTAACCTAAATTTTCTAGTGCATAAAAAAAAATAGATCCAGTCGTTCTTGATGCACAAGGCTGACCAGCTTTCCTAGGAAAACGATTTGCACTTGCGGCAAATACTTATTTGTAGAGATGTAGAGACAGTTCTCCCAATCGCCTCTACACATCTATCTGTACAACTCGCGGTCGTCTCCCAGCACCAACAAACCAATTTTTTAGGATAGTTGAATCAAGGAGCAAACTGACTACAAAAACATAAAAAATAAGTCAGGTCGCTGGAGCTAGCCACTGCCGCACCAGCGCCGCCCGCCACGCAAGCTCAGTCGGGCGCCATACATGTACCATAGAGGTAGCCCACATGACACTCTCCATGCAATGCCCAGCTATTGAGCCACCTGTGCATGATCTCCTCAACCAAATAACCCCGAGTCATGAAACGCTGTTGCGCGTCAGTATCCAAGATGATCTGACCGATGCCCAAGGCTACTGCTGTTTGCATCCCCCTGCAGGCAGGCAACTAGCACTGCTTAAAGTAGTCAGGACCTTATTAATCTTTCCTCGCAAAATGCTGGTTTTTTACCTGTTCTGTTTATTATGGAAGAGAACATAATGTTATTTTGTGACTAATTTGTAATATAAGCTCCAATATATGAATTCATCAGTGTTGGGTCCAGGGTATGTGATTATATGTTTAGTCTTCAGTAGTTTTCGATTTAATGTTTACCTTTCTATGACCTTTTTGTCTGTCACCGAGAATCGATTTAGTCACTTGTTCTTCAATTCCAATGCTGTATCGGGGAGGTCTTTTTGTTGTTGTATTACATATGATAGTATATCTAAATGTCAGGTTTATAATTTTCGTCACGATTATATAAATATTCTTACTCGCTTAGGCATTAAAATTAATAGGTGAGTGCCCCTTTTACGCAACAAGGTCAAATCTTGCACACTAGTTCACGATAGGGTTTTAGTCCTGGTTTCCGGACCAGGACTGCCAATCCATGACTAATGGCCGAGATTAAAGCCCTGAACCAAAAATCAGCTCTCTACTAGTGGCAGTTTGGTCTTATTTCACCTCCGTGCATGTAGTGTCCAGTTTTGGTACACACTATTGCACAAATCATAACAATGGCAGGCAAAAAGGACTAACCAACATGGTTTCGATCAAAGGTCACAGTAAATGACCCTTTTTCCGCGTGCTTGCCTGCTTGCCATGATTAATAGAATAAAAAAACAAAAAAACCATGGACAAGCCTGCCAAGCCCCTCACAGGCTCATCGAGCCCAAGTTTCTTTTTAGATCAAACTTCATTAGTTTTGCGTGTGCTCCATCGTGTAGGTAGAACATGTAATGAAGCCGCTCATGAGCTGGCTAAAATGGGTCATCTATGGTGTGAGGGTGGGAATATAATTTCAGACTCCATTACTGATAATATTTCTGTAATTGTTGCTAATGATTTATCAGCGAGTTATGAGAATACCCATATTCAAAAAAAAATGACGAGCATAACCACCACCAGACCTAAGATCGCCCGATTCTGTCATCAGGATAACAGACCCGACTCAGGAGCTAACATGAAAATGACACCACTACATCTCTCCTTGCACAGTTTCTCTAGGACATCGTCAGTCATCTCTAGATTATTCAGCTTATGCAACGGGCACCGAGTTTTGAGTGGCATGAAGGTGTTGTGTATCATGGTCGAAGGTTATTTGTTGAAAACTGCATTGTTCCTTGTCTTCCAAGGAGTCTAGAGCCCTCTTCCACAAAGAAAAATAACCGAACATGTTCTGCTACATCTACATTAATCTACCACCTCATCAAAACAAATGTACCCTGAAAACATTTGGGAAACATGACCAACACAACACAAATCAAAATACTGACTCAAAAAGAAAAACACAACTCAAAACAATGTCCAGGAGTATAAATGCTTTGTCAACACGTCACAAACACACCGCCTCCATCCTCTAGCCAAGTCTAGGCCACCAGGGACAAAGCGAGCAAGGCCTTATCACAACTGAACGCTGTTATACCAAAACACGTGATCCATCTCAAGAGACTTTGATGGCATTTCGAAAATTTACTTTGATAATGCAACGTACATATACTAGGTGAGGATAGATGATGGATGCGAGGCTCACCACTTTTTTGGCAAGATGACCTTGGAGATTTCCTCATAATACTTACTAGTATTTATTTTCATCGGGAGTTCATTGGTCTGCAGCGCGTGCATGCCGTTAAATTTTGGGTAATGAAATCATTAGATCAAGTTCAAATCCATCTCTTATATTAATGGTTTTAATGCCACTGCCTCTGTGACTTGATATGATTCCTTTTATTAGTTTTGATGAAGTAAATGAACTTTTGGAGCTAAAACGTTTGTACATATAATAAAGAAAAGCCACAAAATTACTACTTTGGAGCGTAGAAGCTCACGTATGGTAAGAAGGGGCCAGCCCGGTCGGCCTCTATTTCACCAACCATCCTCACTTTCTTGGACTTGAGGTCGAGCATGATGATTTCACCAGATATGTTGAAGAAAATAGTATTTGTGGCTTCTGTGAAGCCAACCACTTTATATAACTCGATCGGGACACATCTTTGTACCAATATCGTCCTGAGCTCCATAACCCTATTTTCCACCCACCTATCTTTGCCATTAGTAACATCTTGTCGTGACCATAAGTAGATGCAGTTATTTTTAAGGGTGGCAAGTCCTAGCCCTCCACCCTCAGCCATCATGAGAGTGGCCCTAAACACATCTCGTGGCATATCGATCTTTGATTGCCTGTGTGCTTGCAAATCAAACATGATGATGCTCTTGGCTGTTGGAATGAGGAAGTATAAGGTGTCTCCAATAAGAAGGTTGTGTTGGAATGAGGAAGCTTGCAAATCAAACATGATGATTGCCTGTGTGCTTGCAAATCAAACATGATGATGTCTCCAATAAGAAGGTTGTGTTTGAGATTGCCAGAGACTGCTGTAGTTGACGCGGTGATGGATACAATTGGGGGTGAAGATGCTCCAGGCACTGGTCTTTGACGAGTAGATGCTCGGCCATGTGGATAAATTGTTGCTGTCACCCTGGACCTGTACAGTGACCACCGTGGCAGTCCAGGTGGTCGCAGCCATCCATGGCACAAAGCACTGCCCCTACGTAGGGCCACGGGTAATGAGGTGACATGCTCAGGTCTTGCTGGCTGCTGGTGATTGGGTCCCAGACGATGAGCCGGTTTGATGATGCATTACTGACGTGGATCAGCACGCGGCCGTGGCGGCAGTCCAAAGCGTGCCACCAGCTGTTGCAGTCCACCGTGGGCATGTGAATGAGGGAGGCGATGGAGGCTGGCGTGGGGACGAATCGCATGGGTGTGTCGAAGTAGAGGTTCTGCACGTAGCCGAGCAGCGGCGGCCCTCCGTGGAATTCCCGGCAGCGGCGCAGGAAGCAGTCTCGGTCGGAGAGGACGCGCCGCCAGGCCTTGCAGACGAGGCTGGCGCGGACTAGGTGGATGGGCTCGTCCGCGGGGAGGGGCACGAGGATCTCTTGGACCAGCTCCTCCGGCAACGAAGACGCCATGTCGTCGTGCTGGTCTGAATGGATGCTGTGCGATACGGCCGGGGGAACGGATCAGAGATTGGAACGAGATCGATGAAACGACGACGGGCATGCTACTTACTGGAAGAGAAGCTATATATGGTAGTCCATATGCAACACGATAATCTTCATATATAGGATCAAAGGCTCACGCCTACCTTTATAAAATATAGTATATAATATATAATCACGAACCCCGGACCCAACACCGGGATGTATATTCATATATTACCAGCATATATATCACACGAATCAGCCCCAAAATAACATTTGCGTTCTCTTCCAAAAAAAAGAACAGGTAAAAAGCCAGCACACCAACGACGAGAACCATCACCATATACAAGTCCAAAAGATCACCCGATTCTGTCCTGTGGATAACACACCCGACTCAGGAATTAACATGGAAACCACACCACTACAGCTCTTCCACCATAGCTTCTGCAGGAGTTCGTCAGTTTATATTCAGCTTATGGCCTTAAGCAACGGCACGGACTTTTGAGTGGCATGATGGTCCTCTGTATCATGGTCCATGGTTGTTCTCGAAAACTTCATCGTTCCTTGTCTACAGGGCTCTTGCACAAAGAAAAAGAAACGAACATTTTTTGCTACCTCTACATTAACCTACCACCTCAGGAAAACAAACGCTCAAGACCATTTGTGGAACATGACCAACACAATACAACCCAAAACAAAGTCCAAAACGTATATATGCTTTTCAACACGTCACAAACATACCTCCATCCTCTAGGCAAGTCCAGGCCACCAGGGACGAAGTGGCTGAGGCCTTATCCTAACCATGGTGTGATGATTTCTGAAACACAGAATGAACGAAAACGTGTGATCCATCTCAAGAGGCTTTGATGATATATCGAAAATTAACTTTGATAATGTAATGTACATATACAGGGTAAGGATAGCAGTTTACGTACAACTTTAACTATAAAATAATTAGATTTTACATCAGTTTAATTTATGTGCACATGGCTGCTGCTCGTCTCTTGCTCTTGGATCACAAGTATGCAACTTTTTTTTCGGGGGGGCGGGGGTGGGGGGGGGGATCATTTACAGCAGGGTTTATTCACGAGGGAAGCGAGGCTCACCAGTTTTCAGAATAAGGATTGGAGTTCGTGTAGTACATACTAGTATATATATTTTTTTAAAGACATACTAGTATATATTATCATCAATAGTTCATTGATACGGAGTCCGAACAACACGTCTGGCACCCCCCCCCCCCCCCCCGGGGGGTAATATGAAGCTATTGTTCACGTTGAAAAAAAAACTATATGTGAAAACCTCATGACACAACCTTCAAATGGGTGAATATCATTTGATACTATACCTGAAAAGTGGTAAAATAATTCAAAAATCTCTACACCGTTATGGAATTCCGATTGGCCTTGCGTTTCTAACTAATATATGGTCATCACAAGTCCTGGCTCAAAAACATACCTAAATGAACTTTTGGAGATCTACAATGTGTATAACATAATAAAGGATGCCAAAAGGCTTACTACCTTGGAACGTAGAAGCACCTGTAAGCTAAAAGGGGGTTAGATCGGTCAACCTCTCTATTGCCATCCTCCTTCACCGTTTTCGACTTGAGATCGAGCGTGAATAGTCCAGCAGACATACTACTGAAAATATTGTTTTTCAATCTATGTGACTTGTATTTGAGACATCTTGGGAGCCACGTCTCAAGCTCCAAAACCCTGTACTGCACCCACTCATTAGTGAAATCTTGTCATGACTACAAGTAGAGGCAACTATTCCTCAGGGTAGCAAGTCCTAGCCCCCCGTACGTCCTCTGCTTTCATGATAATGACCCTAGACACTCGTGGCATGTCGATCTCAGATAACAACTATGCATGCAAATCATACTTTTCATGTGCTACGGTTTTCTATACTGTTGTTTATTTTTGTATAATAATGTTATCTTCAGATATAGATCATAATTATTATTCCCATCATCTTTTCATGTGCTACGGTTTTCTATAAATTCCCATGATTGTTGAACAACCATCCCCATAAAATTTATATGTTTGCTAATCTTTTTTTTTGTCTTCTACCTTATTTATATTATATATTCCTTTTTCTAATGTTCTTGTGTTTCTTTACGTTCACGTGTTCTAAAGGATGAAAAACACACCAATGGCGTCATCGAAAAAACACTCTAAAGGATCCTTAATTAACTGTAAATTTAACTGGAAATTCTTCATGTTTCATATAAAGTTTTCCTATAATAATAACATTTGTATTCCTATAGCAACACGTGAGGTCTTCACCTAGTAATAAAGAATCCAAAAGCTACTACCTTGGAACATAGACGCTGCTGTAAGGTAAGAGGGGTGTGGATCGGTCAACCTCTCTATTGCCAACCTCCTTCACCTTCTTTGACTTGAGGTCGAGCGTGAATAGTTCAGCAGACATATTAATTGAAATAGTGTTTGTGTCCTCTACAAAGCAAATCACCTTGTATGACTCATATTTCAGACATCTAGGGAGCCACGTCCCAAGTACCAAAACCCTGTACTGCACCCACTCTTTAGTAAAATCTTGTCGTGACCACAAGTAGAAGCAATTTTTCCGCAGGGTAGCAAGTCCTAGCCCGCTATCCTCTGTCTTCATGATAATGACCCGTGGCATGTCGATCTCGGACAATACGTGTGCACGCAAATCGTACTTGAGGATGACAATGTCATCTTCAAAGGGAAAGTATAGGGCGTCTCCAATAAGAAGGCTGTGCTTGCGATTCAATAAAAGTTGTGGCAATTGAAGTAATGATTGGTACCGCTGGAGATTGGGACGCTCCATGTATTGGTGTCTGACGAGTAGATGCTGGCACATGTCAAAACATTAGGATCGGCATTTCTGTTCTCTAAAATCACGACGATGAACAGTTAAGGGTGGTCGCAGCCTTCCTTGCCACATAGCACAGCTCCAACGTAGTAGTAGTGCTTGTAGGGTGAGTTCCTATCAGGCTCGCTCAGGTGCTGCAGGCTGCCGGTGATAGGGTTCCAGATGATGAGCTGCTCTGATTTTGCTTGCGGCGTGGATCAGCACTCGGCCGTGGCGGCAGTCGAGGGTGCACCAGCCGCTGCAGCCGACGGCGGGCAAGCGACGGGGGAGGCGACGGAGTTTGCGGGGACACATCGGATGTATGTGTCGTAGTACTTGTTCCGTCGGTTCTGGATGTAGCGCAGCAGTGGCGGCGCTCCGCCGTGGAATTCGCGGCAGCGGCGCAGGAAGCAGCCGCGGTCGCAGAGGACGCGACGCCAGGCCCTGCAGACGAGGCTGGCGTGAACTAGGTTCACGGGCTCGTCCACGGGAAAGCGAACGAGGATCTCTTGGACAAGTTCCTCCGGCAGAGAAGACGCCATGTCGTCCATGGTTGGATCTTGGATGCGATGGAAAGGATCCGAGCGAATTGAAACAAAAAAAGGATCTAATCTGCTCGTTTTGTAACAGAGATGAAAGCCACCGCTATGCAGGAACATGATCTGCCCATTCGTAAACTTATATATTATTATTATTGTAACTTGTGTATGTTGAATAAATAAATATTCAAATAACAACAATATTCATCAAGACATTTTACAAATCGTAAAAAAACAAAAGATGTTGAATAGGCATGAATTTCATTTTTGTATTCATCTACTAAGTCTACATTGTGTACGTGTAGGGACACGTGACGCATAAAAACAGGGGATCAGTTTGTCACTTAAAATTAAAACCGAAAAGACAATTATATAATCCTACACAAGGTCTTTGTGTACTAGGTTTTTTCAAAGTGTTGCTATCTCGCACATAACACATATTAGTCCAGTTAGTTTCTCACTCAGTTATCAAAACCACATGGTCTTTCATAAGCTCTTATACAATTCTAGTGAGCATGGCAAACGAGCTACCACTAGACCTAGTAAGCTACTCAAACAACTACAAAAATAACTTGAGGCCGACTAGCAAGTGAGCAAAACAACTAGATAGGCACGAGATTGTACAAAAGAGCAAGTGTTGAATACGCAAACCATGGGAACAATGTAGATACAAGATTTTTCTCATGAGGTTTGATGATTCGACGATCACCTACTCCCCATTGTGGCATGCACAATGATTACATATCCCACTTAACCTAGTGGCATAATATATATCCCACGCTTATAATTAGGTGGATACAAGAAGAAAACACATTTTCTTGTTCCCAAACAAGTCCATAGATACTTGATTTTTGCACAGTAATTCAATTTGCAAAAGTAGAAGGTTCAAATCACAAGACCTTCCTGTCATCCTTGTTCCTGCACGGCAGTGGACGTTACTATAGTTCCATTGCATCTCTCCCCCTTGTCACACCGAATGCCCCGACTGGTTACTCTGACCATCAACCTATCACCGCTTTCCAAATTTGCCCACAATTCTATCACGGCGGTGGAGGAGGTTGGAAGAGATTGTAGGGGTCGATTGTTTTATCTACGAAAGAAAAAAATCAAACCTATATGCAAGAAGCATCTAGGTGTTCTGTAAGTGGCAAACCAACGAGCGACGAGCTTGGGCCTATGGGCTGGTTGAGGAGTGCTAACTATAGGCTGGTTTAATGGCTTGATTATGAGATATTAGGCCATGACAATCATTGGGCCTTGTAAATTCCTAAAAGGCCAAGGGGGCGGGAGCCTAGTTTCACCCAAGGCACCTCACACCAACCGAGGTGGTTCTATAAATGGTACCTCCCCACGGATCCCCAAACCCTCCAAAAAACCCTAGCCCTCACAAATCAAGCAGCGGTGGAGCTAGAGTCAGAACGAGAGCCGCCACAGATCCCCAAACCCTCCACAAAACCCTAGCCCACACGAATCGGGTGGCGGTGGTGCTAGAGTCAGAACGAGTGCTTGGCGGACGCATTTCGGCAGAGTGGCATTCCTTGCTCGCATAGTGCCAGGTTTCGACAACCCAGCAGATTAGCACAACCAAAGTCGGGGCCAAGATTCAAAGAATGTGTGTTCAAAAGTTCAACAGGAAAACAAATGTAGTGATTCAGCCTTACTTTTTAAAATGTATGAATGATTTTACCTTTCATACCTTTTATTTGTAAAAAATAATGGGTATTCAATGAATACCCTTGAAAACCCATGGAAGATGTTGAGAAGCCTTGTGGAGCAGTCAACTGCAGCGCGGGGCAGGGCTCGTGGCCATCCAGATTCGGTGATGGTGCATGCGCAGCACCGCCCCAGCAGTAGATCCAGTGAGCGTGGGCCTCTCAGCAATGGCACAAGTGAAGGCCCATCTGACTGCAATGGACAGTAGCTCTAGCGGCGCCATGGAGAACCGGCGAGTGGCCATAGCTCGTCGATGGGCTCAACAGGCCTATGGATGGGCTCGGTAGGCCAATCCATGGGCTTGTTTTTTTAATTCATTAGTGCTATCGAGCGTATGTATGCCCCTATTAATCCTGATTACCCAAATTATTTGGCGGAGGCGAAATGGTTGCCCATCCCGAAAAAACGTTTTTGCTCGCCTACCAAAACTGCTATTATAGTAATGGTTGATGACCCATCACCTTGGGGCGGGGACAAAAAGGGGAAGAAGCATCAACAGAACCACATGTATGTCTACTGAGCGGATTGAGCGTGACTGCATGAGGATGTAGTGTCATGCCAGATGGTTGGCTTGCCATGCTTCTCTATGTTTTGGGGTGATTCGTAGATTTATTTGGGGCTGAGTTCACATATGAGATGATGGCATGCTGCCAAATCTTTACTTGTCTGAAATTTAAATGTCCATTCATAGACTATTCTAACTTCCAGATCCGCTCTAGTTCATTGATTTTCAATATCTTAATATAAGCTTATGCTTCATAGAATGTGTATGTCTTTGCAATGTCAAGCACCTATCTTTCAACTTATGCATGATATAAGCTTTATATACTGTTGGTATAACAATTACCTTGTTTGTCACTTTTAGGTAAGTCCATTGACAGAGAAGGAGAAAGATTCTTGCTATTGAAATACAAGAAGAAAACACATTTTTGTTTCCAAAGTCCACAAATACTTGATTTTTGCATGGTACGTGATTCAATTTGCAAATAGTAGAAGGTTCAGATCGCAAGACCTTCATATCGTCTTTGTTCTTACATGGTAGTGGATGTTACTATAGCTCCCTTGCATCACTCCCCGGCCCCTTGTCACATTGGACACCACGACTGGTTACTCTGACCACCAACCCGTCACCGCTTTCCAAATCTGCCCACAATACTGTCACGGCGGTGGAGGAGGGTGGAAGTGATTTTACGGGGTCAATTTTTTATTTATAAAAGAATAGAAACCTATAAGCAAATATCGAACCATTGAGGTGTCCTATAAGCTGCAAACAAAAAAGCGACGAGATTAAGCCTGTGGGCCGGTTGAGGAGCACTAACTCTAGGCTGCTTTTATGGCATGATTCTGAGATATTAGGCCTTGGCTATCATTGGGCCTTGTAAATTCCTACCAGGCCAAGGGGGTAGGAGCCCAGTTTTGCCTTCACTAGGCTCCGCCCAAAGGCACCACACACCAACTGGGGTGGCTATATAAATGGTACCTTGCCCAAGATCCCCGAACCCTCCACAAAACCCTAGCCCTCATGAATCAGGCAGCGGCGGCACTAGGGTCGGAACGAGATCTTGGCGGAGGCTTCTAGGCATCAAAGTAGCATTCCTTTCTTGCTCAGTTCCAGGTTTCGACAACCCCATAGATAAGCGCAACCAGAGGCGGGGCCTAGAATCAAAGAAAATATAGACAAAAGTTCAACAGGTAAACAAATGGAGTGATTTCGCCTTATTTTTTAAAATGTATGATTGATTTTACCTTTAATACCTTTGATTGGTAAAAAATAATGGGTATTCAATGTATACCCTTGAAAACCCATGGACGATGTTGAGTAGTCTTGTGGAGTAGTCAACTATGGCACGGCATCAGGGCTCGCGGCCATCCAGATCCGGTGGTGGCGCATGCGCAGCACTGCATCATTAGTAGATCTGACGAGCGTGGTCCTCTCAGTGACGGCACAAGGGAAGGCTCCTCTGATGACAAAGGAAGGCAGCTCTAGCGGCGCCATAGAGGACCTAGTGAGTGGCCACAGCTCATTGACGGGCTCAATGGGCCTATGGATCGGCTCGGCAGGCTAATCCGTGGGCTTGTTTCTTTTAATTCATTAGTGCAGGCGAGCATATGTCTGCCCCTATGAATCCTGATTTACCCAAATGATTTGGCGGAGGTGAAATGGTTGCCCGGTTCGATAAAACGTTTTTGCTCACCTGCCTAAACTGCTACTGTAGTAATGGGTGATGAGAACAAGTATGTCTGCTGAGCGAATTGAGCGTGACTACATAAGGATGTGGTGTAATGCCTGATGGGGGGCTTGCATTGCTTCTCTATGTTTTGGTGCGACTCATAGTTTTTGTTGGGGCTGAGTTCAAATATGAGATATGGCATGCTGCCTAATCTTTTCTTGTCTGAAATTTAAATGTCCATTGATAGACTATTATGACTTCCAGGTCCTCTCTAGTTCATTCATTTTCAATATCTAGATTCTTGGTTCATCACAATTTTACAAGTGCAGAAAGCAGAAACTTTCAATGATGTGGGAAAATGGAATAGCTTAATATAAGCTTATGCTTCATAGAATGTGTATGTCTTTGCAATGTGAAGCACCTATCTTTCAACTTATGCACGATATAAGCTTTATATACTGTTGGTATAACAATTACCTTGTTTGTCACTTTTAGGTAAGTCCATTGACAGAGATGGAGAAAGATTCTTGCTATTGAAATACAGGAAGCCCTTGATGAAGATTCTAGTTTTTGTTCCCTCAAAAAGTACTCTAGTTCTTTAGAGCCTAGATCAAACAATATGAAAGCCATATTTTATAAAGTGGTAATCATTGTTCCCTCCTTACCATGCTGTAAGTTTTCAGTTTACCTTCTTTCGTTCAAACTCATCCTTTTAATATCCATTTTTTTATGCCAATGTTCCAATAGTTCTCCTCATCTTGTGTCATATATTCAAGTGTTCTGTGGCTTAATAATTACATGTCAATATATTAAGTATGTCGAAAGGTATGCTAGCTATTTAATTACATGTCAATATATTAAGTTGCTAAAATACTTTGTGAGCTACAGTGTATGGTGTACTATATTATACTTACAACTATTATCTATCATGCATGCATATAAATGACTATAAAATTTATACTCAGCATGTGGATTGACCTCTGCCCTTAATTACGTTGAATAGCATAGCTAGAAGTTCTATATTTATTTGGCAAAGAGACAAATCCAGAAGATTATTCAAGTTTTCAAGCATGTATATAAACAAACCATATGTCTTTAAAACCTTAATTTCGTTGTGCATGTATATGAAAAATATTCAATGGGCAACCCTGGAGTTTTTTATATAGAATACAAGAGTTATTTCTAGTATTGATAGCACAAAGAATGTAGTGAACTGTTTCATATTGGAAGATGTCTTTCATTCTAGCTCTTCTTCGAATATATCGTTTTACTAAAATGTCTTTTTATCATTCCTTTTGCTGTGCACTACTATTCTTCGTTCTTCATTCTGTTCCAAGTTCACGTCCTGAATTACTAAGAATCATTTCTTTTAAATTTTTCAGGGCCAGATGCAATAAAGATTCTTTGTCCAAGAGAAGAGGCCTCCAAGGCCAAGAAAATTGCTTTAGAGAAGACGGAAAAGAATGGTTTCCGTCATGCCCTACAAATTATACATGAAGCTCAAGAGCTTTGTCCAGAACTGGCTGAGAATATGTCCGAAATTTGAATCATCTGCGATATACAATGTGCAGCAGAATCTATTGTGGAAGAAACAGAAGATGAAACCATGATAACCAAGCAATATCGCAAGATTGTACTTTCGACTCATCCAAATAAAAATAGTTTTCCTGGTCCTCAACATGCATTCAAGTTGGTGGTTGAAGCATTTTCTGTCCTATCAGATCCAGCAAAGCGAACTGAACATTACTTGAAAAGGATGTATGGATCACAAAATGTGACAATGGAAGTTAATAGCAAGAAACCATCAAACAGAACTTACACAAATAAAGGGAGCGTGTCAGGGTCTGCTAGTCCAACATTCTGGACCAACTGCCCCACATTGTAAATATGATGACGGTGGTGTGGAGACGTATGAGGCTGGTTACAGCTTTATAGGGGAGACTTTGGTGAGGGATCCAGCAGAATGACCAAGGACCTCACCCCTACAGCTCGGGTCCTTGAGTCGATAGTCAGAAGGACTGTTTTACCCAGAGAGGGACAGAGAGAGTCACTCACACGTCTTCAGCAGTGGGTTCTGTCCCATCTTATTCGGAAGATTTCTTTTGACCTCTGGGACTTTATACTCTGTGAGATCGAGGATGTGATCTATGAGGGTTTCAAGACCAAGAGGAACATGCACTATGCACACTGGCTTACCTTCTTGGTCTACCACGGCATCAGGCCCACTCCTCCTGCAGCAGTTGAGACGTACCAGACCTCCACCAGCGCTTTCCCGAGGTAAGACGCTACCTAGCTCCTCAGGTCAGCCACTGCAGTGCCACCTATCCGGCAAAGCCACAGGCCACCAGTGCCAGAGACAGCCACAGAGCAGGATGCTACGATTGCAGAGGTTGGAGCTGCAGAGGAGGCATAGATGGCAGCACAGGAGGCAGCGAGGGTCGAGTTTGACTCTGATGACTCGGATGACGAGGACTTCACAATTCCTGAGTACGTCCCCCGCCGTCACGACACAGAGGCCAGTGGATCTGGGTCAGCTGTAGCTTCACTACTTGAGCGTCTGACTGCACACCAGGAGCGTGCTGATCAGCGGTTTGAGGCAGCCATGGCCCAACAGAATGCAACTATCGTAGAGATCCGTGGCCGACAGGATGCCTTCCAGCAGGAGCAGCTGCGGATTCAGAGGGAGCAGCTTGACTTCCAGAGGCAGCAGGCCGAGTTTCAGAGGCAGCAGGCTGAGACCCAGAGACAGACGATACTCTCTCAGCAGCAGATGTTTGGTTTGATAGCCCATCTGTTTCAGCACACTGGAGCTCAGCTGCCACAGGCTCAGACTTTACAGCCACCACCACAGTCTCAGGCACCCGGACCTTCTTCTCCAGCTATACAGGTGCCGCAGCAGTTCCAGCTCTCACCCCTGCACCAGGGCTTTTCACCGATAGGGTCTGGACAGCTCTTCACTCCAGCTACAGGGTGAGACACTCTACAGGCTACCTTCAGTGAGATCACGGGCCACCCTTCGCTGACGTTCACTTCTCTGGGCCCGTCGACTTCTACAGTATCTTCCTCAGCTCCCGACCCAGCCAGTGCCGGTGACAGGGGCAGGTACCACTGAGACGGTACTTTCGTCGATAGCTTCCTCAGAGGCTCCCCCAGTGCCTTCAGTACAGCAGCTTCCAGGCATTCCAGAGCCTTCTTCTCAGTCAGCTGCTGACCCTTCCCCCGAGGCCGTAGCACTGACCCAGACCGCTTCTCCGTCAGCTACACCGTCAGAGGGTCAAGGTGCTACAGGTCAGCTGAGTCCCGCGTCGAGTTCCGATAATCCCGATCAGTACATTGTGACACCTCGACCTCCGGCGACTGGCACGTCTTCTCCTCCTCCTTCCTCAGATCTTTAGTTTTTGGTACTTGATGCCAAAGGGGGAGAGAGAGAGTATGTCGAGTTTCAGGGGGAGTTAGTTATATAATTATGTATTCTTGCACTCTTTATGTTTCTGGTTGTTTGTGTGATACTTCCATCTGCATCATATTTGCTTATGC
This sequence comes from Bothriochloa decipiens, assembly GCA_023333625.1. Taxonomy (NCBI): domain Eukaryota; kingdom Viridiplantae; phylum Streptophyta; class Magnoliopsida; order Poales; family Poaceae; genus Bothriochloa; species Bothriochloa decipiens. The sequence goes on from CM041631.1 coordinate 64,201,985, forward strand.
ATTTGTTTATGATATATGTGACATGGTTATGACTTTCTCATGATATTTATATATGTCACTCGTTGTGCTTGACTCATATGTGTTTTTGCGTCCGCGTTTGTACTCTGATTCCATATGAGCTAGCGATATATATGTTGTACTAACTCTTCATACAGACAATATGAGTACACTATGTTGGCTTGGTGTCACATGAGTCACTCTAATCCTTTGTTCTTATTCTCAAAGGCTCATGTGAACCAAGCATAGTTGAAAACCTCACTAAAAATCTCCATACTCAAGAGGTTGTCATCAATCACCAAAAAGGGGGAGATTGAAAGCATCTAGGCCCCTTAATGTGGTTTCGATGATTGATGACAATATTTACCATAACTAACGTGTGTCTTGCAGAAACATTGGTAAGTTAGGTCATGGTGATGGATACCGTGGGCAATACGGGTTTCATGCTCCCTTGACGATGGAAATCGTTTCGGTTTTCAAAGGATGGACGACAAGGTCAAGAATGGTTAGTTCCGATCGTCCATGGTGTTGGGTGACATCGGATTAGTCGTTAGGACTTTGTTTTTCCTTTGGCAGTACTATTAAGGGGGGTGCAAATGAGTAGCTTGACCTAGATAAGTCTAATGGTTTAGGTGTGATGCACACTTGTGAAACTTAGCACTAGGTAACTACAAAAAGGCCCTAAGGTACATTGGAGTTAAAGCCGTTCACAAAGATCGTCGAATTCGAAGTGGAACGGTTGTTTTAGCTACATCGGACGCTGGACCGAAGAGGACCGGACGCGTCCGGTCTATTCATTTGCGTGTGCAGCAGAATGTTTGAATGCACCGGACGCTGGGACAGTGAGTCCGGTGGTAAGCACCGGACGCGTCTGGTGCAACGCTGAAAATAATAACGGACCGGACGCCGGACCGGACGCGTCCGGTGCTACACCAGACGCTGTCCAGAAGCTATGTTTGCAGACTGAAACACCAGACACGTCCGGTGTAACGCACCGGACGCGTCCGATGGGTACGTAACGGCTAGCTGAGTTCGTTCGCGTATTTGAAAAATTGAACGGACCGGACGCGTCCGGTGCTGGGGACCGGACGCGTCCGGTGACCCCGAAAATCGTGATTTGGAAGGTAAAGGTTGGATTTGGCCCGTGGGGCTATAAATACATCTCCTACCCCTCCATACCAGAGGACTTGCCTATTTCTTCAGCTGAACAACTTCTTTAGTGTCCAAAGAGAGCAAGAGCCCTAGTGAGGTGCTAGTGATTTGAGAATCCATTGATTAGCACTCATTAGTGAATCAAGAGTAGCAAGTGTGCATCCATCGTCTCATTAGGCTTTGCTAGGTCAAGTGAGAGCTTGTGCTTATTACTCTTGGTGATCGCCATCACCTAGACGGCTTGGTGGTGATTGGGAGTTTGGTGATCATCCGGCGAAGCTTGTGGATGACCCAACTCAAGTTGTGAGCGGTACTTGGCGATTCACCACGTTGGAGCGACGAAGAATCAGCCCTTAGAGAGCACTTGATCCTTGTGCGGATCAAGGGGGAGCGATACCCTTGCGCGGGTGCTCCAACGAGGACTAGTGGGGAGTGGCGACTCTCCGATACTTCAGGAAAACATCGCCGAGATCCTTTCTCTTTACATTCCGCATTTACTTTCTAGCATTTATATTCTTGCAATTTACATTCATAGAATTGCCATGCTAGAATAGGATTGGAACTAGGGTGCTAAACTTTAAGATAGATTTTACAAAGCACTTATAGGCACAAAGGGTGAAGTTGGGCTTATAGAGTTTAATTTCGCAAGAAAATTTAGAATTAGCCCAATTCACCCCCCTCTTGGGCATCTCGATCCTTTCAACACCAACCTCGCCTCTGTCTGGAGACGTGCCGAACACCACCACTTCCATCCCCACAGCTCACGCTGGCCGCCATCTTGTTGCCACCTTCCAAATATTCTGCACTCCCCCCACATGGTACCTCACACAAACCTCACCTCCTCTTGTCATCACACCAACTACCACCACCTCTGATCCACCCCACATGTCATGTTGGCCGTCATCACATCTCCATATTCCAAATATTCCGCACATCCCTCACACGGTGTCTCACACCAACCACGCCTCCTACTATCATCACGCCAAACACCACCGAACATCACCACCGCCACCCCCCATAGGGCACATTGCTCTAAACTCATTGTCACCTTCCAATATTCCACAGGCACATCACACCAACCTTGGCTGCACTATAAATAGAACCTCACCGCCACACATCAAACCCACCACCAAACCCTAACCCTCTTGGATCACGAAGTGGTGGCAGCACTAGAGGTGGAGCGAGGGCTGGGCCGAGGCATCTACGTATCAAAGGGGTGTTGCTTGCTCGCTCACTGCTAGGTTTTGTTGATCCCGTAGCTTAGCGCAACCAGAGGCTTGCCCAAAAGATTCCAAGAATACATACCAAATTTGAAAAGGTAAACCAATGGATTGATTGAACCCTTGTTTTTTAGCATATATCATGGGTTTTCCCTTTGGGTTTGAGTTCGGTTGGTGAGATCAGGTTGGATCGTCCACTATTAAGGCTATTTGTTTGGGGGTAACTAGGCGTGGGACAGCCCCTGAGGAAAATGTTCCCTAAGATGGAGGACACTACTGCTCTAGGAATCTGGCAGATGGGCACCCTAGGTGAGACAGTCCATGCTTGCATGTGAGGGAAGGAAGAAGGCAAGGTGGTGCTCTTGGCATGGGGTGAGGTGGGGATCTGTGTATGCAATGGTGGGGTGGTACTGCAGGCAGGATGGCAAGGTGGGCCACAATGGCAAGCGATACAACCAGGCAGGTGAGGCTCACCACGGTCCATGGCCATGACATCACGGGTCGAGGACGCCCATGGCAATGCAAATATGGGTTCTCTACCAGAGGAGGTGGTGGAGTGAGGCTAGACTCAGCGATAGAGGAGGCCTAGGGCGGCGTGTGGTTGGTCACACTGGCTGAGGTGGCCTGGGGCAGCTGAGGTGGTCTAGGACGTGTCAACGAGGAAAGAGATAAGGTGACAATATGGAAAAATAATATTAAAAATGACAAATAGGTCCCACTTGTCAGTATCTCATCCCACTTTTGATCTCTCCGAAACAAATAGAGAATTGGTCAATCGAACGCTGGTCAACTAAACAGAAAATGGAGCCATATGGTCCCTGTCCCGTCCAGTCCAAGAAATCAAAGACAGGACCATCCAACACCATCTTGACTTCGAGCTGAACAGTACCTTAAGTACCTTTGATCAGTGAAAATTATCGGTATTCAATGAATGCCTTGAATTTCTCCCGAAGGCGACGATGAGCGGCGACATGTGCAGCGAGATAAGCAATTGCCACAATACACTTCGACAAGTCGAACTCCCATGATGACCTCACCTCCTCCCACTTGTGGTGGGGCTCGAAACGAGAAGAGGTGTCAACAGACATGCCTCCCAGTCGGATCAGGTGGGAGGATGCGGTATCAAGTATCATGCATGATGGGGGGCTTTTGCCTTGCTTCTCTATGTTTCGGGGGGGCATTCGTAGTAGTGTGATTTCTCTCACTGCTTTTGTTGGGGCCTGAATTCTTGCTTGATTAATTTGTCACCTTCAGGTAAGTCAATAGAAAGGGATGGAGAAGATCTTCACATTGAAACACAGGAAGCCCCTCATGAAGCTTCGTATTCTTGTTTCGTCAAAAGGAATTTTAGTTCTTCAGAGCCTAGATCAAACAATATAAAGCCTGCACTGGACGCCACTCCATGGGGTTTGATTGGCCTGGCCTGGCCTCCCCAAGCAGCATCCGGTGTCGAATTGGCCAGGCGTCCCCGACCCTGGCCGGCTACCAACTCTAGTTGGCTATATTATAGGTCAGCTACCAACTTTGGGTCGAATTTGCAGATGTGGTCAACCTCATCGATGTACATATCAGGGTCTAGCCGAGGACACTAAAACTGTGCGTTTTGTGTTTCCACTTGTCGAAACTGTACCAAAACTGGACACTGCGTTCACGGAGGTGAAATAAAACCAAACTGCAAGATTTAACCTTGCTTCGTAAAAGGGGCATTCAACAAATTAGTTTCAAAAATGGCTATGCATATAAGAGAATTACTTTCTCGATCATGCTGGGAATTATAAACTTGAAAAACAGATAAACTGTTATCAGTAATTCATGTCGTTGTATCAGATCTGTATGCAGTCGTCGCTAGGCTCACACTACTTCGGTTCCAACGTGGCCCATGAGAATCTGAACCAACCAGGTATCAGGCACCAGGGCCCAGGCGAGCAGCAAATAAATTGCAGATATATTATGTAGTCCCTTGGTCGATGACAAAACCCTAGTTCCATCAATTCCCCTCCTCGTCGTCCACCAGAGTGCGGTGAAACCAACAAAATCAGGCGGCATGTTGCCGCCGCCGCCGGAGCTTATGGAGGAGCTCGTGGAACAGATCCTCCTCCGCTTCCCACCAGACGATCCCGCGAGCCTCGTCCACGCCGCCCTCGTCAGCAAGCTCTGGTGCCGGCTTGTTTGTGGCGACGCGTTCCACCGAAGGTTCCGCGAGTTCCACCGCAGCGCGGCCCCCATGCTAGGCTTGCTCTACGGCGACAGCTGCACCATCCGTCACGAAATCAGTCGCGTCAAGCCTGTACGCATCCTGCGACAGCCGACAGCACATGCATACTTCGTCCCCACAACCTCGTTCTGCCCGGCGCACGCTCCCGGCGGCGGCCACTACGGCTGGCGCGCCATCGACGCCCGTCACGGCCGCGTCCTGCTCAGTCCGAACGCCCGCCACTCTGGACATGGTCATGGAGACCTCTGCGTGTGGGACCCCATCACGAATGAGCAGCAAGACCTGCCCGAGCCGCAGTTCTAACTGGACATTTGGACCGCGTCCGTGGCCTGCGCTGCCACCGGCAGTGGCAACTGCGACCACCTCGACTGCCACAGGGGACCTTTTGTTGTCATCGTCATCATGGTCATGTATCACAGGATGCACCTGTCCGTCTTCTCATCTGAGGCTGGTGCGTGGAGCGAGGTAACCCTTTATCAGGGCCCGACCACCATCAGTTTCCACAGCATGTTGAAGAATGTGCCCGCTGTCCTCGTGCAGAATGCACTCTATTTTTTGGTTCACTTTAACCAAGAGATCGTGAAGTATGACTTGATCACGCGGCAGGTATCTACGATTCACCTACCATCTAAATTCCGCCGTCTGAAACGAAGCATTGTGCTCGTGCCTGATGATGATGGTGAGCTAGGATTTGTTTCCACTGTGAAGTACAAACTAGAGCTGTGGTCTAGAGTAGTGGCTGGTCCAGATGGAGATGAAGATTTTGTTCTACGCAGAGTCATTGATCTTGGGAAGGTGCTCCCTTCCGGTGCATACATCAAGAAGGTGAAGACGCCTCGGGTAAACGGTTTCGCGCAAGGTGGAGCCAGATGAGTCCTGTTCATAAAGACCTTCAGTGGGCTATACAGCATAGAGATAAATTCTAGCCAGGTCAAGAAGGTAGCCAACTGTTGTGGCAGCGATGACGTTGTTCCATACATAAGCTTCTGCACTCCGACCTCCACAGTCCAGGTATAGGAGTACGACTTTGCTTGTTTATGATTTTTCTGTACATTCAGAACATGTAGTCTATATGTTTCATACACTTTGAACTTGGGGTATATGGGTTCCTACCTATTCTTTATGAAACATTGTTGAAACTGAAAGGACGAGGTTGCTGATATTGGTTATCTAAATGTAGTTGAGTTAAGAAAAGGTACTCATGAGCAGGATGTGATGGAACCAAAATAAATCTCTTCTTTTTACGCGCATAGCTTGTTTCATATGCCTGATAATGCCACTTAGTAGCGTCATAGAAACAGGATTGAAGATATATATGGTAAACATATATGATTCTAGTTTCTATGGAGGCCTGAAATCGATCTGTCATTTGTTTGCGGTTTTGATTTTTAAGTATGGCTGTTACCTGCTGATTCTGCGTGTATACATAAGTCAGCTTGGGTTGTTTGGGTAATTGCTTTTGCTGAGTAACAAATGTTCAAGCAAACATTACTTCCTCAATTAGATAGCTAATGATCTTCTTAAAAAATGTCTATGTTTCTGCAGCACTAGGATGCGCCTCCAGGAGTGAGAGCTCATTTTGCAGTTTCATCAAAGACTCAAGCTATGGGCACAAGGTCTTCAAAAGTGAAAACAAATATTGGAGTGAGTAGTTATCTGAAATTACTGGTGCTTAAGCAAATGAGCATATACGAAACTGAAATGGTGTAATTTCCTTGTGTCATTTTATTGCTGATACGTTGGTTAAGTTCTGTGGCTGAAAATGATTGTCTTACTACCAAACTTACTTTTTAAATAAATCTACTGCATCGTGGGTTTTTTATATTCTCCTTCTTTTACCATGGAAAATTATTTGTACTACCATATAGTGGAAGGAAATTGCATAGAAATATGATTGTTTTTTTTTGGATAAGTCGACAGAGGGGGAGAAAATCCCCCACCTGATTGTATTGATAATGTGGCTCTTCAAGCCAAATGACTGGAATACGATGGTTTTACATTTTTCTATTTTTTATCTTTTACATTGCGTTGACTAGAGAATAGAACATATTTATGGGAGAAATATGGTTGTCGCCAGATCCAAATTGGAATATGTGTCTATGACTTATGATGGCATAGGTTTAAGTTTTCTCCTAGATGACTTCCCGAAGTGGTTGCCAATTTTCATGTATAATACGCTCTTTAGAAGCTAATGATGTCACTACTCGAAACTCAAATTTGGGTGACAAATTTTTCTATGTATTGTTTTTGGGTACACACACGGAAATTAATAATTAACGTGTCGGTTCAAAAAAAATCCCAATAGAAAAATACGAGCCTCACAAGGAAATGCAATGATTTCTGTGTGTGATAATACATAAAGGAAATTTTTAATTACCTTGTGAGTTTCACTGAAACAAACAGAATAATTATTCTATCGGCTCAAAAATTACACATAATAATTAGAATTATTCTAGCAAGGAAGACCTGTCATGGCACCCAACGCTACCAACTCCACCCCACAGGTCAAGTTGGCCGTCATCTCATCGCCACCTTCCAAATATTCCTCACACTAACCTCGCCTTCACCCATCAGGCCCAACACCACCACCTCCACCACGCATGTCAAGTTGGTCGTCATCTCGACGGCACCTTTAAAATATTCTGCACTTCCCTCACACGGCACTTCATACACCAACCTCACCTCCTCCTATCAACGTGCCAAACACCACTGCACCCCCACCCCACAGGTCATGTTGGCCGTCATCTCGTCGTGACCTTCCAAATATTCCGCACTTCCCCCAACTACAACTCACACCAACCTCACCTCCACCTGTCATTGCATCAAACACCACCACCTCCAACTCATAGGTCACGTTGATCGTCATCTCATTGCCACCTTCCAAATATTCCACACTTCCCTCACACGCCACACACCAGCCTCGCCTCCTCCTATCATCACCGAACACCACCACATCCACCCCCACAAGACACATTGATTGTCATCTCGTCACCACCTTCCAAATATTACACACTTGCCCCACACGGCACATCACACCAACCTTGGTGGCACTATAAGTAGCACCTCACTACCGCACCTTAAACCCACCACCAAACCCTAGCCCTCTTGGATTAGGCAGTGGTGGTGGTACTAGTGGGGGAGCGAGAGCTCGACAAAGGCATTTACTTATCAAAGGGAGCGCTGCTTGCTCGCTCATTGCTGGTTTTGCTTTCGCCAATCATGTAGCTTAGCGCAACCAGAGGCAGGCCCAAAAGATTCCACGAACGCATATCAAGATTTGAAAAGTTAAACAAATGGATTGATTGAACTGTTATTTTTAACATATATAATTGGTTGTACCCTTGGGTTTGTGTTTGGTTGGTAAGATCAGGTGGGATCCATCCCTCTATTGAGGCTATTTGTTCGGGGGCTACCAGGTGTGGGACTATCCCTGAAGCGAATATTCCCCTCAGATGCAGGATATTGTTGTTCTCTAGGAATCTAATGGATGGGGCGCCCTTGGTGAGACGGTCGTTGCCTACATGTGAGGGAAGGAAGAAGAGGAGGTGGCACTCTTGGGTTGGGGTGAGGTGGAGCTTTGTGTAGGCAACGGTGGGGTGGCACGTCAGGCAAGATGGCTATATGGGCCGCGACGGCGAGCAACTGGGCAAGCTCCACCCCCAACTCTAGGCATGGCTGAGCTCACAGACAGATAAGTCCTAGGATGGTCCACAGCCGTCATCACAGGCGGAGGAGGCCCAAATGAGGCCATATCATCAGTGCAAACACGTATGGAAACAAAACTTAGGGTTTCATTCCTCTATCCCTCTTTGGCTCCCTAGCTACCTCCATCATCCTCCATCACTCCCACCGACACCTCGGTGTAGTGAGCGAGGCTGCCACTTCCTAATCCGGCACAGCCACACATAGCCTCCTTCTTCTTCTCCTACATGGCCCACACTACGGCCTCCTTCTCGTCCAACGTAGTCGCAAGACCCCCTTTTCTGGCGGGGGTATCGTGGACCCTAGATCTAGTGCCACGGGCGAGGAGGAGACCACATCTAGCAGTGGAGGGACTGGATCTAGTGGCACGGAGGCTAGATCTTGGCATAGGCGTGGCTGTGGTTGCACAGACGAGGTGGGTGGCGGAGCTCCTCCACCACCTCTTCATCAGATTGGAGATGGGGGATAAACATGGCAAGCATCGAGGGGTATGTATGCATGGGAGCACTATGGATACAGTTCGCACCGAATTTTTTCCTCCATCACAACCCTCATGCTTTTGCTCTACTTGCTACCTAAAGCCTTCCATTTCCAGCCCACATCACACCTCCCACCCACCAACCTGCGTGTTTCTAGAAAATGAAAACTCGCCATCTCTCCCCAAACCCGCCAAAGCCTAGCCCTCTCGGATCAGGCAATGGTGGCGCTCAAGGCGTCTGTTATACAGAATGACGCAGCTGTCGAACAGATGGATTCAGGGGATGGGGTATGATGGCTGAATCTGATTACGGGCTATCAGGCTCTCCTGGCTTCTCTCGGCGTGCTTGCTAGGGAATGTTTTTTAGATTGATTTTTTTCTCAGTCACGCAAAAGATTTGCATGTCTTTGTATTAAGATAGAGAAAAAATTTGATACAACTCGCTTGTATGGAGTATTAAATGTAGATAAAAATAATAACTCATTGCATAGTTTGGTTATAAATTATAAGACGAATCTTTTAAGCCTACTTAATCTATAATTAAATAATAATTATTAAATACAAACAAAAATGCTACAGTAATTCGAGTTTAAATTTTTAGCCATCTAAGAAAGGCCCTAGTAACATAGTCTCTGTCAACCTGAAACATAGTTAGTGACCGAGCTGACAAAAACACGGAGGCCTGTCCATGGTCCGTGGGCAGTGGGCTTTCGTCATCTCCTGTCCGGTGGACGTGCAGATAGCAGACATGTGGCCTTTTCTGTCCCGTCGATCGGCAGCTCATTATCCTGCAGGGCAGGGGCAGGGCCGTCGCTTTCCTCAGCAGTGTGTGCAAGGACTCGGTTATCTAGCTCTGTAACACATCCTGTGATTCATCGAAAAAAAGTGTACCTAGCATGTTAATTGAGTCGTGAATTTTGACCAATTAAAATATGTTACTGACTAACGAGTCACACGCTGAAATGCACCTAACATGTGGCATTTGCCTTTAATCACAATATAAAAAGTTACGCAGTAAATCACGATGCACATATGCGTATATCCCGTTCCAAAAAAAAACACCGCGCACTTGTGTATATCACATTCAAAAAACAGTTACCATCCTGTTATGTATTTTAACAAAATATGATATACACAACCCTCCACTTTGACCAAACTTTCCTAAAAGATAGAAAACATATTTGGATATTTCCTTTTCTTCCAAAACTAAAAATACTTAAATATATAATTCTGTTATTAGCTCCTATGAAGTAATAATTTATAGTAAAAAACATAAAGATTGATGGTCCATAGTTATTTAAATGTACCATTTGCATGGTGCTCATAACCGTCTCCTAAAATTTATTAACTGAGGAGGACCTCCAAAGAAGAATCCATTTTACAGGTAGACTTCCTAAATGGCTCACCTCGGCAAAAAAAGGGCGAGGCCTGAGTGGCCCAGAGGAGGCTACATAGGCGAGAACAAGTGTAAAACAGACTTCCGGTTTCATTCCTCTATCCCTCACCAGCTCCCTCTCACTCTCCTCACCGACTCCCTTAGTACCTTTGTCCCTCTGATCACCATTGACGTCCCTGTGTGGCGAGCGCGGCTATCACCTCCACCTTAAAAGCCGCCACGCCGCCGAAGGTCCAGCCAAGGCCAAAGAAATCTGGTGGCAGGGGCAAGAGTGTGGACATTCCTATCATCCTTGTTGTTCCTGAATGACTGTTGACATTACTATAGTGTCCACTGCATCCCTCCCTCTTTGTCACACCCAACGGCCCAACAGGTCACGCTAAACATCAACCCATCACTGCTGTCCAAATCCACCCACAATTCCACCTCCCCCCCCCCCCCCCGCCCACCACCCCACCACACGACACCTCACACACCAACCAGAGTGGTTGTATAAATGATACCTCACCACAAATCCCCAAACCCTAAACAAAACCCTGGCCCTCACGAATCAGGCAGCGATGGCGCTAGAGTTGGAATGAGAGCTTGGTGGAGGAATCTCGCTCAGTGCTAGGTTTCAACAATCTCGTAGATTAGCGCAACCAGAGACGGGGCCAAGATTAAAAGGATTCAAAGAACTTGTATTCAAAAGTTCAATATGTAAACAAATGGATTGATTATTCAGCCTTGTTTATTTAACGTGAATGATTGATTTTACCTTTAAATAACTTTGATTGGTAAAAAATAAAGGATATTCAATGAATACCCTTGAAAACCCATGGGCGATGATGAGCAGCCTTGTGGAGCCGTTGTGCGTGCCTAGATAAGCAGAGCAGTCAACTAAGGCATGGCATCAGGGCTCGTGGCCGTCCAGATCTGGCGATGGCACATGCGTAGGGCCACACAGTGGCAGATCCGAGAGCATGGGCCTCTCTGTGAAGCATAAGGCTAGGCTTCTCTGACGGCAATAGACACCACTACTACAGAAATTTTAACCATGGCAGCCTTTTGGGTTTACCGTGGCGGTTTTCCCAACCGCCTCGAACTCAAGGACACGGTTAATCATGGCCTTAACCGAGTCGGTTTGCCAATCACTACGGTAAATCAGTTAACCAAGAATGCGGTTTTTTAAGACAACCATCATGGTTGCCTTTGATCACATTATAAAAGGTTACACAATAAATCATGATGATATACAGACACCATGTCAAAGATTAAGATTATAGACGCTTGTTCATATTCATCACAGACGAGCTTGGGCGCGTCTGTAATAACGCGTCTGTAATAAGAAACATATTACAGATGCGCATGGGCGCGTCTCAATATTACAAACATGCGGTGGTAACACGCGTCTGTACTATATCGAAGACGCGTCTGTAATGACAACAGCACCTGTCTCAATTTACTTTTCCCGCAGTCGCGCCTTGAGTAACACGTGTCTGTGAGGTTTGTTAGGCTTCAGATGCCTGTACGCACCATGCATCACTTATATCCGTGGACCATAAAAAGAGACATCAAATTGAATATAAAGTTCACTTACTGGAACAGAATTCACACAAATACACACACACAGAGTTCAGAGTTCAGCTAACTGGTCATAAGATTCACAGTAACAGCAAATACACATAGTTCATCTAGCAAGACAGTTCATACTTAATTGACCTCCAACACACAATTCGATCTTCAAGTTGAGATTGCATAGGATCATGTATTGTTGTCTGCATTAAGCTTCATCGCCTTTTGTTGACTCATCCATATTGCATACGACACAATGAAACTCGCCATTTTCCTCAATGATCTGAGACACAATGAACGTGGCGATCTTCTCTCTAATATCACCCAAGTTGATGTCAGAGACCTAAAATCAAATCCCTGTAAAACATCAACAGTACTCAGATGAAGCCACATAATTAAGTTATCTTGCATTGCATTTGAAACAAATCTCATAAAGATTCAGCTTCGTATATCTTGCACTATCTATTTCCCAAACATCAATAGACTTTAAAGAAACGTGAAATAAGCAAACTTAATTGCGTGCTGCATTTATTGTTAACAAAGAAGAGCATCGATCCTTTTTTTTTTGACAAGTTGATCCTGTTGTTGAAGTTCCAGCAGTGGTATACAAGCTAAAGTTCCAGCACTGGATCGTTGCACTAATATTAATGCCCATCCAGCTTCATACTCTAAGACAAAGGAGTAGACCATTCATCTTAATTCTACATGGCGTCAAACAATTGCAGATCGCCATCTACAAAACAGTTATCCAATTAATTCTCCAACCACCTGAACTGTACATACTATCCTATACTGTACAAAAGGGCCATATATATATGCTTCGCATGAGAAATGTTTAATTAGTATGCAAATCCGGCACTACAGGACCCAGCACAAGACAGGCCGGGAGTGAAGCTGAGCCTTCGAGTTTTCAGCATTGGAGAAGTATCGCATTCAATTTCGAACAACATAATAAGTAAAAAGATCTGCGGTACCTCATCATTAACCAGTTTGGTCTGTCGCATCGCACAAATCATGTTGTGAGCAGCATAGAACCCACATGTGTTGTCCGGAGTTTGCGTTAGGCACTCTGAACATATCAGAGACGCGCGGTTAATAATGATATTGAAACACAGTTCACGATTGGAATTGGAAGCGAAGCATCAACTTACTGGAGTTTTGGTCGCATGGGACAACTTAATTTTGGGCTTCTTCTTCGCCTTTTTTTGGGATTTGCTAAAAGCCCTACATAGAAATTTTTCACTTTGAATAACATATATAAAGAACAAAGGAACACATGTGCCGATAGTAGCAGGTTAATTACGAAACACTCACTCATCTATCACAGATTTCAACCCACTTAAATCTGTCTTGCTGCCTCTATTGGAGTCGAGGTACAAAACCTTCGGCCACTTGGGAATGATGATGACAACAATCCAGTGAACGCCACTGTTGTACGCGAACATCACATACTCTTTCTTGGCATATTTCCTTAGGCCTTTTTCAATATATTGCACGCAGAATTCTCTGGACCTGGTCATGCTTTGTATGGACAATGCATATGGATCAAGAAGGCCAACCGGGACAGACGTGTCCCTAGCTTCTACAATCAGGCATCTACGGAAAAAGAATGATCATACAAAAGCAGTTTAGCAAGGAAATATATGAAGAGCATCCCAAGCTAAAAATTAATAGACGAGTCTGAGAACACAGAAATTGTATACTTACAGCGTCAAGCAGCGAAGAATGGCCATCTCCAATGCATCTAGTGTGAAGAGGTCAAACATATCTTCAAATCCCACAGGGAATGATTGCTCAATTTTTTATTCATGCAAAAAATGCTCAGCCGTGGTCATAGCAAAATACGGGTTGTTCCTATTCCATGTAGTAAGCATGAAGAGCAACAAATCCAGTGGAAGAGGAAGAGTTCAAGCAATCCAATGAACTCCCTCCTTTTGATAGTTCCATCCACCCTGTGATATTGGCTAGCGAGCTAACTCCATACCTAAGAGATGGTCGTAAAGTCAATGCTCCCGTGGCAAAAACACGCCGAAAACGGCAAGTACGCAAAAAATGATGTTCATGTGAGTTTTTGAACAAATGCCCCTGTGATTTTTTGGAACAAGCTTCCCGGTGATTTAGCAAGCTGCTTAACTTGTTCTTTATTTATGCAGGTATATGTAGGAGCTCCTCAACTCGTAACTTGCTGCTGCTGAACTTCGAGCATATGGAATCTGATTTATTACTTGTTAGAGATAGGAGCTAGCAGCTGGAAATGTTAAATCTATCAGATTATAAGTTGGTTGTTTTTCTGGTGTAAAATTCTAGAACTGATCAGTAACTTATGCAATATAGGTACTGTTGCAGTTGGCACAATCTACTTTGTTCTTTAATTTGGCCTCTTATTTTATTCTTCTTTTAATATAAAATCTGCTTATAAGACAAATGTGTTTTCATCAGAGCCTAGAGAATGGCTGATCGGCAGGGCAGATATTTGATCATTGCAACCATTTATGTCTGGCACATAGTCAACACCACTTAAAGAATTTAGTTTATGTCTTTGGAGCAGGTTGTCCTTGTCGATCTATAAGACTATGGCTCTCTCTTTCTTTTTAATTCCAAAACATTATAATAATGGGCTGTGTACATCATTAAATGTAGAGGCCGGATATTTTTATCCATTATCTAAAAAAAATAAATGATATCTTATCTTGGCACTTTAATAAAAATGGGCTCTTTAACATGGACGAGATGGACAAGTATTTTATACTCCCCGTACAAACAAATGGCCGCTGTCGGTTCCTCTCTGTTCACCGTCGGACACAGGCAGACGTTGGAAACCCTCTCTGTTCCTCTCTGTTCACCGTCGGACGCAGGTCATCTCCGGCCGATGCAGATCGTCGGACACAGGTAGACGTTGAAAACCCTCTCTGTTCACCGTCAGACGCAAGGAATATCCGTCCGATGCATATCATCAGACACAGGCCGACGCAGATGTCTTCAATGGTCGCTCGCTGTTAAACGGACAGGGGAAGTATCGGACCTAAGCACTTCAGTTCTTCGTCCGACGGTCAAAGTCGTTTTTTGAGATACTTTTGAGATAACTGACTGAATCAACATTCACTGCAATATTGGATGAACTTATGAGATATTAACTGAATTAGTATTACTTGTTAGGCAATTTAAGTGCGATTTGTTAGGCAACAATTAGCGTTTAAATAGGCAATTTAGTGACATCTTAATTAATTTTTTTAACAAAAATGCACCAGGCTAAAAAAAGGTTTCTTTTCTAAAATGGAGCGTGCGTGCGGGAGGTCTAACGCATGTACGTGCGGGCTCTTGACGCATGCCTGGTTTAGTTTAAGAATAGACAAAGCCTAATTGGTTACAAAGATGTTTGCACACGTAAGTACGTGCAGATCGTCTTCAGCATCTGCGATCGGAGCCGCAGCCTCGTCTGCTTCGCCGTCGTCCATGTGAGCAAGTGGGCCGGTGTAGTTTTATTTTTTTTTTTGAGAAATGAGAGCGTAGATGAAGGGGAACACCGTCGGCCCAATACCCTGAACACCGTAAATGTCTAGGCGGCAAGCACCCAATAAAATGGGCCGGAAAATGGTCCATTATGCAGACGTCCAGACTGCCCAGCAAGCTGCAGCGCGCTAATCTCCTACGAATAATGGACACTTTTTTATACTGCATCAGTTTTGGTGCTTCGTCTGCCTCCACCTTCGGTCCTCCACACGCGCGCCAACAGGTAGGCCTTCTGGACACATGCACAATCACCTCCAATCAGCGTCAAGGAATCACGGCAATCTCCGCGCTCGCCCGTGCGAATCCCTTCTCACCCGTACGACTCCCTCTCAACAGCGCTCCTCCTCTCCCTGTGCAGACTCCCCTTCACCTCGACGTCGCTGCCGTCCATTTCTGCAGGCGTCCAGCGGCGAAGGCTCCTTGCTGGGGTCCCCGGCGTTCGACGAGCAGCGGGATCTTGGGATTTACAGGTGAGATTGCCCACCGACACACCCCACGCCGCTACCCTCTGCCATCCCGTATCCCGCTGCCTCATGCCGCCGCCGCACGCCAGGTGCTCAGGTCTCGTCAGCCCCTTCATTGGAGACGAGCACCCAACAACAGGCGTGCCCACCCTTCTCTTCCCTTCGTGATGTGTGAAGCCCAAGCACTTGAACCCCTGGCTATATTTGTATTCAAATCTGATCTAATTACAGGTGTATACATGTATCCCTTTCAAAAATACCAGAGGTATATGTGCACACCCAGTGTCCTTCACTGGATCCGTACGTGCTTTGATCTGCTTTCCTCTTAATGTTATAGCCCTTGTGCTCCTCATCCTACCTACATTGGTGTGCTTTGCAGAGCACTTTACCTATCTAAATGTAAATATGTGTCCAGAAAGGAATTTCAGTTCTGACTTCAAACAGCCTAACAGGATAGCATGTTCCTGAAGTTACCTACATTGGCCTAACAGGATAGCATGTCCACAAAGAAATTGCCAAACTGAAATTACCTATTTGAGTAAATATCAAGGCCTGGTGCCCTTCTGACTTCAAACGGCCTAACAGGATACCATGTTCCTGAAGTTCTCTGCTCTGTGCTCTGTCAAGGATTGCAGAACTTTGAGGCCTGACATTTCTTTCTCTTCTTTTTTTTCCCAGATAGATAGATATTGGTTTTGTTAGCCTCTCAAGATAACCTATAAAAATCGAGCTGATGCATTCATTGGCAAAGGTAGACTTTCTAATGCTTAGTTATCTTTTTTATACAAGATATTATTGAACAGGTGGTACTATCACTGATAGTGAAAAGGTTATCAACAATTTTCAATAACCAAAGTGCCCAGCCTAATTCAGGCGATCATAGCTACAGATGATGAACCCATCTTCAAATCAAGGCTTACATTATCAATGGACCAACTTCCAATCAATACTACAGGCGATAACCCATGGGTATTTTTTCTCAACAAATATTTGCATTTCACAATTGCTATTTAAATTGATTTGCAAACTTCCATGTGTCTTTTATTTTCCCATGTCACTGTGATCAGCCATTTTCCATTCACACATCATATTTTTGCCCAGTTCTATAGGACACTGCATGTGCTATGCCCGTTCGAGGCTTACAGTGTGCCAAATGAACTGATAATTATGAGAATTAGGCCATTTGGTTCTTTTTAGCCTCATATTGACATACTAAGTGGAGGTGCTAAGTTAGCACTCACCTGCAGTAGTCATGGTTTCTTATACTTGGACTTTTACTATGGATGTTTTTTATTTTTTCTAAAAAAATGTATATGATCACTTCATCATCATTTATTTTTAGTGTCCATGTAGCTTGGATGTAAATAAGGTCTCTCTTGAATTTTTTTCTTGCATCAAGGTGCATTCATCCTCCCATAACTTTACTTGTGATGATGTCTAATTAATAGAGGGTAGTCTGTGCTTATTTTGAATAGATTTACATTTGCTTGTTGGGAGCTATAAATGTTTTTTTTCTCATATGACTAGCCATGGTCTCGCTTTCCATCTTTGGAGATTGGAGCAGTAATCTCTACAATAAAGGCATGCCCAGCACTCATCTTTCCTTTAGTGTGTTGCTAGAATTCTTGGCAATTTCAGTTCCTTGTTCAACATGTTTCCTGCTAAATCTGAAAATAGAATCAGATTCTAATCTTCAATCAGGAAGCATGCCCAAATGTGTGATAACTACATTGGTGAGTGATCCAATTAACCTCTCCATTTGTTTAGTTAATGTGCTGCTGAAAAAAACTAAAGTTCCTTAGAATAAAGATGTCGTGATGTTTTTGCCATTTGTCATTTCTGTACATGTGTGACTTTTGATTTTTCTGTATCATGTATGATCTTTTTCTTCAATCCTTTTCAGTGACCAACCCAGCATGAGGCTAATGCCTGATTTCTCTTGGTTAATTTTCTGATCCCATCCAAATGAAGAGGATAAGGGCACATTGCTTCAGGTAGACTGTACCTAAGCATTTCAAACCTTGATTGCCTACTACCGTTGAGGACTAGCTTTGTGATATGTCTTGCCCTTGCATGTGTTCCTGTTGAATTTCCTGACCATGTGTTTGGGCATACATCAAAATTTAGCATATTTGTCATTTTCTTCTTTCTTCAATAAAATAATAATAGCTTCCTTGCCTGATATTTATCTTTTCATATATGGTTTTCTACGTTGAAAGGGTAGTCTAGATATAATATTGATCTCTCTCTTTCAACTGCTATATTGCTATTTCAATTGTGGTGAAGATAATGTTTCTTCCATGTCAAAGTGGCTACTATCCTTTAACAAATAGAATGAACTTTATATAAGATAAAGCTGTATGTGTGAGTTACTGCATCAATCTTATACATGTCAGTTGACAAGCATCTTTGCACGACATGCTATTGACAATAATCCTTGGCTTCTGTAGGCAACAGTCTGCGTACTGAGTTAGCGATGGTTGGTCTACTTTTAGTTCTCATGATTCATTTTAGGATTATTGGTAATTATTACAGTCATAGAGCCTGAAAAGTAAACTTTATCCTCTATTGGAAATATCTGGTTGGAAACAAAGAAAGTCATTCCTGATATGTTTGGTTGATATGGACATAAGCAAGTAGTATATTCATCCATCCAATCAACTGGGACCAATTCAATCTCCTTTCAGCAAGAGACTCCTTAGCTTTGATAAACAAGAGGTGTCCTCGAAGGAAAATATGAGGGTGGTTTCAGGGTGCAATTGAAATATCAGAACCTTTCCAGTAAAATCGCATCGTGATATTCTTTTTTTAAAAAATGTGCTTTCTAGATAAAGAGACATTTTCGTAACTAGAGTTGTTTGCATTAGAAAACCTTCCATATACGTTTGATGAGAGCCACGGAGGAATTCTTAGAGTTGGCAAATGTGAGATTAGTCCAAGAGAGCAAGTTTCTTTTAGTAGTCATCTATATATAATTTAATTTGGCTAACTCAAGACTTTCCAATCCTAGAAATTATGCAGCTTAGCTGCAATAGAAGAGCTGAATGATATGCGGTTTGAGTCCTCATAAAAAGCCTATTACATTCTGCAGCAAAGGGTTACTTAAGCTTCTGAAATGTTCAGGGACTACTTATGGCTTCATATTTTACACATGTATCCTTTTACAGAAGAAGCCTGTATCAACATCATATTTCTCCCAGCCCAACACGATCTGAGTATGACTTGGCATTTGACTGGATGCTTCTTTGGGGAAAGCAAAGACAATTTCTTCAGAATACTTCACAAGGTAGGCACAATTCTATATTTCTATTGAAGAGTGTCTAACTAGATAGAAGAACTGTCATGTGTGATACATTTTCTCCCCAAACAATTGTTATCAAAGGTGTGTTAATACTAATTTAATGGCCAGATTAGGAACTGAACTATTGAGAATACCTTGGTACTGTGCAATTAAATATTCTAGGTATATTATATGCATAAACAACTTAGCCTATAATTTTAGTCTTTCTTTTATCTTATGATGAAATGGTTTCCTTCCCATTGATTTATTTTGGCCATGCACTCATGCTGCATTTGTGTCAAACTAAAGTGCTTTTACATATTGAATTCCATTTTCTTTTCGTCAGGCCTCTCACTAACTCTTTTCAGATTCTATTGATTTTCCAAAACAGGCCTCATTGCCTCATTGGGCTTGACATAGACAACAATGGCCATAGCAGTATTCTCTTCTGTGGCGGCATATTGAGGCATAGCTCTGCGCTAAGCTCTCGGTGTCCATGGATAAAGCCAAGGCGGTGGCTGTGGCAGTGGAGGTGGCCGCTGGCACCATCCTCGTCAAAACTACTTGGCTGCCCTCCCGCTTCTCCCTCGCCATGGCTGATGGTGATGATGCTGACTTGTGCCTCCGCGGTGAGTAGTGGGACCAACCCATTGCCGAGTCCATTAGCCTGATTCCATGTACTCTGACGACACCGTGAAAACAAGCAGATATCTATCTTTCTTATCTTAGTATATGTAGAAACCAAATATTCATGTTATATATGCTACCAGGGATTGTCTACTGAGGCCTCTCTATTTACTGTTTGTACAATCTTCAAGGACATGATCTTGCTAAATTGATAACATGGATTAAGTGTAAGAATGAACAAACGAGTATTAGTTATTAGTATGTACAGTCTAGCTGCCCATGTGCTCTACTTTGCATTGTCAGTGTTAATTTGAAGAACTTTGCTTTTTTATTAAATATCGTTTTAATGTCGGTTCTTAATTTTATAATATTGTTATACTATTATGCGATCTACGCCTTTTAATATAAGAATTTTGTTGTCCCGTAGCAACGCACGGACACGATACTAGTACATTAAAAAAACAAGAAGCACGTATGGCTTCTTCTTCTTCAACCTCCCGGCCGGCTCCGCCCATACGCTCGTGCGACATTGTACTCGCCATCTGGAAAGGAGAACCGTATACTAGGTGCTCACTGGAGGGGAAGTCGAGCGCAATCTTCCCTATACGATTTCTGCAATAAAAGTAGGCTAACGGATAGGGCCATGTCGGCCGTTGGCCGTTGGATCGGGCCAGTACGCAATATGAACCATCCCATCGGTATGAGTAGCGGGTATCTCACCCGTCAACCCCGGGCTGTCCAGAATCCTGGCGAACCCGGGCTGTCCAGAATCCATTTCAGAGGAAGACTTCCTAAATGGCCTGCCTCGGCAAAAAAGGCGCGAGGCCCAAATCAGGCCAGATAGGCGATACCAAGTAATAAAACAGAACTTAGGGTTTCATTCCTCTATCCCTCATCAGCTCCCTCTTACTCTCCTCACCGGCTCCCTTAGTACCTCCTCCCTCTCTACCACCGACGTCCCGGTGTGGCGAGCGCGGCTAACATCTCCGCTTCTGGTGCCGCCACGCAACCCTGTCCTCCTCTTCCTCCCCCTGTGTAGCACGCGGCAGCCTCCTCCTCGTCCGGCGTGGCTGCACGGGCCCATCTTCGGTGGCGATAGCATGGATCCTAGATCTGGTGGCGCGGGCGAGGAGGAACCCGGATCCATGAGCAGGAAAGGGTGGATCCGGTGGTGGGGAGGCTGGTTCCTGTGGCATGGAGGCAGTGGTGGCACAGGCGAGGCGGGCAGTGTAGGTGTGGATGAGGCGGGTGACGGTGCTCCTCCACCTCTCCGTCAAATCGAGGGTACACATCGAAAGCATCCAGGGCATGTATGAGCAGGAGCACCGTAGATACGGTTTCCACCGAATTTGTTTTTCTGCCTCGCTGCCCTCGTGCCTCTGCTCTGCTTGTTGCCTAATACCTTCCATTTCTAGCCCACTGCCCACGCGACACCTCCCACCCACCAACCTGCGTGGTGGTAGAAAATGTCAACTCGCCGCCGCTCCCCAGACCCACCAACGCCTAGCCAACTCGGATCAGACTACCTCGCTCTACATATGGCCTTTTCAGTCTCGGCGATCTGCAGCTCAGCATCTGCAGGGCAGGGGCGGGTCTGTAGCTTTCCTCAGCATCCATGGCAGTGTGCAAGGACTCGTTGAGCTAGCTCTGGAACACATCGTGTGATTCATAAAAAAATGTGTACCTAACATGTCAATTGAGTAATGAACTTTGACCAACTAAAATATGTTACTCACTAACGTGTTGCACACTAAAATGTACAAAACATGCTACATCATCTGCCTTTTATCACATTATAAAAGGTTCCACAATAAATCACGATGTCGTAACATATATGTATGTATATGACGTTCCAAAAAGAAAAACACCACGCACTTGTGTATGTCACATTCAGAAAAATGCAATCACGTTTGTTTGTTAAAAAAATGTGATCTACACAAACCTCCACATGGACCAAACCTTCCTAAAAAATAGACAACATATTTGGATACTTCCTTTTCATCCAAAACTAAACACCTTAAATATATAATTTTATTATTACCTTCTATGAAGAAGTAATATGTAGAAAAATAAATATAAAGATCCACGGTCCATATTTATTTAGGTGTACCATTTCCTCATAACCGCTTCCTAAAATCTATTAAGTAAGGCGGACCTCCAAAGATATCTCCTTTTTCAGCGGCGGACTTCCTAAATAAGCCACCTTAGCAAAAAGAGCAAGGCCCAAGAGGCCCAGACAAAGCCAAATAGGCGAGACCTAGTATTAAAAATAGAACTTAGGGTTTCATCCTCTATCCCTCATCGGTTCCTGTCACTCTCCTCATTGGCTCCCTTAGTACCTCCGTCTCCATTCCTCCCTCTGACATCACGACGTGCGAGCACGGCTACCATCTCCATCTTCGGCGTCGCCACGTAGCCCCTCCTCCTGTTGTTGTTGTGTAGCGTGTGTGGCACCAGCCTCCTCCTCCTCCGGCGTGGCCGCTGGCCCCCTTTTTCGGCGGCGACGCCGTGGATCCTAGATCTGGTGGCGCGGGCGAGGAAACCGGATCTACCAGCGGGGAGGCTGGATCCGATGGCAAGGAGGCCAAATCCAAGCGTGGGCGAGGCTACGGCGGCGCATGTGAGGTGGGCAGCGCAAGCGCGGGCGGCGGTGCTCCTCCACCTCTCCGTCAAGAGTACACATTGCAAACATCCAATGGTATATATGCGCAGGAGCACTATGGATACGGTTTGCACCGAATTTTTTTCTCCTCCCTCGCCACCCTCGTGCCTCCGCTCCACTCGCTGCCTATTACCTCGTGATGCAAATGGGTCGGCATTGGGTTAACCAGTGCCTGACCCATGCTACCCAATGAACTAATTTTTGGTTTTGGGTTCACCCAGTACTTAACCCACAAGACCCAATGTGTAACCCAAAACACCAGCCAAGTGTGCTGCTCGTTGCACACCCTCCGCCAACCGCCGTCATGTGCCCGTGTACATCGCTAGCTCTTCTCGCATGTACCGAGGACCGCGCTTTACCCTCCGCTAGACCCTACGCCGCCCGTCATCTTCACCGGCGCTCTTCTCGTGGTATTTGAGGATCACGAGCACCACGTGCCGCCGGCGATGGCGCGCCGTCACGAACAGCGGTAGGATGCGCCGTCGTTGAACTCGAGGTACACTTTCCCCGTGTACCCGCCGATGGAGAAGGGCACGTCCAGCATGTTGTTCCGCACGTCGCATCGCGCCGTGTTGACCGGGGCCACGCGCCGCAGCCACACCTCATCGATCATTGCCATCACGTTCGCCTCCCACTCGCGCAGGTACGGCTGTATCCACTCCTTCGCGCCGGCACCATCGAGTTGCCGGCGGACATGAGCTGGAACGACGCGCTCGCCGAGTGCATGCACAGGACCCCTTTGCGAAGCAGATGTCCGTGCGGTCACAACAGAGGCAATCGTTCCCCACGGCGGTGTTAATGGAGCAATAAATGCAGACAAAAATAGCCAATGGACAATAAATGTGCAGCGCCTACGAGGAGGTAGACCCATGGTACCAACTAATACGAAGGAGATTTTTAGAAAAGAAAAATTGCTCACACGAAAGAGATAAATGGCCGAAGGGAATACTTTCCATTTCTGGCACACACGACACCTCCCACCCACCAACCTGTGTGGTGGTAGAAAATGGCAACTGGCCGCCGCTCCCTAGACCCACCAATGCCTAGCTATCTCGCATCAGACCGTGCTCTACCTCGCTCTACATGTGGCCTTTTCAGTCTCGGCGATCTGCAGGGCAGAGGCAGGGCAGTCGCTTCCCTCCGCTTCCATTCCATGGCAGTGTGTGCAAGGACTCGTTGAGCTAGCTCTGTAACACATCCTGTGATTCATGAAAAAAAAAATAAGTGTACCTAATATGTTAATTGAGTCTTGAACTTCGACGAACTAAAATATGTCACCGACTAAAGTGTTACACACTGAAATGTACCTAACATGTTACATTTGCATTTAATCACATTATAAAAAGATCACGTCCCAAAAGGAACACCGGACACTTGTGTATATCACATTCACAAAAAGTATTACCATCATGTCATGTATGTTAAAAGAAAATGTGATATACACAAGCCTCTCCATTTTGACCAAACTTCCATGGCAGTGTGCATGTTTTTGCATGGGAGATGCAGGTTTGCAAGATGTAGCTGACACAGGTCAGAATCCTATACAGGTTCACAGTAATCCAATTCACCACGTTAAGAAATGAAATGACTTTGGTCACCACCTTGGAACAATCACTGCAACCGTAACAAAAAATTACCATATTGAGTTCCATCGAACTAGAAAGCTCCCAGATGCTTAAGTACAGGCATCATTCAAGATTGGACAGATACTGAAACTAAAGCACATTTCGCTGATCATAGCTCATTCTGAACAGAGAACACCATCATGCTAAGAAACAAAACATCCTAAGGCAGCAGCAGCTCAAGAGCCAAAGCAGTGAATCCACAAGTGATGGGCCACTACCTCACAGTCCATAACTGGAGCTAATCGAGAAACAAACAGACATCAACAAATACACTCATCACAGACACAAATCTCACTAAACACGGTGATCTCTGCAATTTAATCTTACAAGGCAAGAAGCTCAGGATGAGTCTATCGCTCCAGCATTCCCTTCTCAAACGTTTACATAGCTTAGCTCGAGTTCCCAGCGGTAAGACAAATTATGTGAAACAATACCACATAGGCAGCTACTACGTTCCAGCAAGTTCACATTAAGATAGGCCTAATGAAACTGTACTCTACTTAGACACAGACTCATCACCATTCTGTGAAGTAGGGGCAACCTCAGAATTGATGCTGCTATCAGCTTGGAGAGATGGTGAATCAAGTGCAGGTTTCTTCGCAGCAGGTTCAGCAGAGATCGGCTTGATGCTAGCTCGTTTGACACCTCTGCCTACAACCCCAAGGTCAGTCACAGTGCTTCCAGTGCTTCCGGTCGTCGCTGCCGTGGACAGAACCGAGGAGTCGAATCCATTGCTCGAGGTTGCCATCTGGGAAGAAGTAAAGGATGCAGCTCTTGGCATCGCGTCAGTTACCCTGGATGTAATTGCCTTCACCATCTCATCCATGGCAGGGCTTGGGTTTGCTTGTTCCAGGTCCTCAAGCTAAATGCACAACAAATTAAAGATGTTATTAGTCCTTAGAAGCAAGATAAATCATCTTCATCACTGATACAGTACAAAGGCCCATGAAGTATAAAATGCATTTGTAGTTGTTTACCTTCTTCTCAAGATCAGGCAATATGCTAGTAAGCTGTTCTAGCTCTTTTTCTGTATCAGATTTTTCTGAGCCTCCTTCAGCTTCAGCAGCAGATGCATCACCATCTTTACCAGCCAACAAAGCATCCTTGGAGCTTTTCAGGCTCTCTATGCGTGACTTGCAAAGTGAAATTGCTTTTGCACAGTATGGAATCGCATCTCCAATCTTGGAAACTAGCTCATAAACCAAACATATGCGGAAGTTTCTAAGACTGAATTAAGGCAAATAACAAAGGCGAGAAACAAGCTGATGCTGGGATACAATCATATCATCTAAAGTAACATGTGCATTCAAGTAAATAACACATGTGCATTTGACAAAAAGAACTGAACTAATTTACCAAAAGAACTGAACTAATTTATTAACTATTGAAAAGGCATTATTTACCAACCCAAATGCTTAAGTTTAACAGGCTACAAAAAACATTAAAGAGATGATCAATAGGGCGATGCAAGAGCCCCAACAACCAGGTTGCAGATGCTTATTTATGTAATAATACTACCTCCAGGCTCCAGTCACTATTATATATAAATTCAAGTCAATTTGATGATCCCAATTGTCATGTAATTATGACTGTAGGTAGTAACATTTCTCTTCAGCACAAAAAATAGTGTAACTATGACAAAGAGGATACAATTCCACAATTCGACGATGATCAGGCTCAACCAAATGCTCCAACATGGACAAAGCTTTCAAGTAGTCACTGAGTGAGTTGTCTATATCCTCTGAAATTAAAAGTTAGCCATGAGTATTAAGACCACTCACCAACAAAGATTCAAAATGAAGGAGTGCAACACAGAGTAACTGTGACTACCTCTTTCCGTTGCAACTTCAGCAAGAGCAGAATATATTTTTACTTTCTCGATAGTGTTCTCTGGGCTCTTCTCAACTATTGCCCTAGCGATGTCCAACATTTTCCAGGAAAGATCCAAATCATTATCCTCTTCATCTCCCATCTTCTCATCAACATCGTCGTCGTCATCATCCTTCTCAACTTCACCATTCCCATTCTCCTGATCTTTGCCATTTGAGTTTTGACCTAATAACAAACTATATTAATAATTATAAGAAAGAAAAACAGATGGAACACAATCATCAATTTACTCAATATTAATTCAGCCTAGGTATTGTTAGCACTGGACTGCTCGTTAAAAGAAACAAATACATCAGCAACAGAAAGCAATTATATATGCCTTGTAAGTCATAAGTTACTATAACGCAATAACAGCACACAGGAATCTTAGTAAAACTTGGTCCATGAAGAAAAATGATAACACAGCTCGTTGCATGAGAATCAAATGCAAGTGCACCGAAGATACATATCTGATTAACCTTGCATCTCTTCATATACAGAAGATATTTAATATACAAATCTAGAATCAAATATCTAAAATCAGAATCATTTAAAATACATGGCATTCAAAGGATTTTCTAGTCATCAGTTATCACCTAATTCACCTAGTAAAGACAACACAAAAATTGTTCAAGAAAAACAAACCTCTTTGATGAACCAACTGAATGTTGATTGCAGTGCATATGAGTTGTAATTGTAACACTCCATACTTTGCACTCAATATACAAGTATGGAAGAAAATAGATTAAATCAGATGCAGATTGAAATATGATGATATAAACAAACTTATATATGATATCTCCTACTCATATACTAAAATAACACAAATATTGTTCAAAAGAAAATAGACAAAATATAATCCTATAGAATGCTGATAGTGATTGAAGACATTAGTTCTAACACTCAACTAACACTTCACAAACACACAGGACTATACTACTGATTAGGAGTTTAAGACTACATTCTATAGAATATTTAGCAGGTATAGAAGACCAAAGAAAGAGATCAAACATAGTGCTTGGTAACATATCATAAAGAGACACAGAATTGAAGTGTGATTCAGTTAACTTTGCTAGATATACATGGTAAAGCATATACCTTCTTCAGTATCAGCTTTCTCTGAAGACGCTGCATCCTCCACATTGGTACCAGAGGCCTTTGAGGTTCCACTATCATCTTTAGAAGCTGTACTCTTCACTGATTCTTCATTTGGCACGCTCTTGGGAACATTTCCCAGAAAATCACTCTCCTCCTGAGCTTTGTACAGCAGGGCGCATCCATATTTGAAGTATGTGCTGGCACACTCTGGAGCGAGCTCTCCATAATGTGAAGTCCTAGTGGGCAGTGAATGCACAAATTGTTAGTGCAACACTGTAAAGGTTATTATCCAAACTTACATCAGGCCCATGAGAAGGCAATGTAAAATGAGATATAGTGGCGCAACTGAAACTCAGATGCAGAGATTTTATCAACTAAGTTACTGATACAAGGTCCTCAGTGAGTTCATTATTGATTGACTGCAGAAATGTTTGCATAATCACAGACAGACAACACATTTTCCTTAACAATTTAGACTACAGTACACACATTTTCCTTAACAATTTAGACTACAGTACACTCCAATTGATGGTGAACACAACTTTTGCACAATCACAAACCATGGCCAAGTGTTGCTCCACAAACCACCACAGGGCTTGGAGCCAAATCCAATAGATTCCTAACAACGACAGACTCTCTGCATCTCCCTCACCAACATAAACGAAAAAAAGAAAACACGCTGTTAACCAGTTCGCTGCAGAACCCCTTAAATCCTAGTGGATGGAACCCCGGAGCCACCCCAGCGCCGACGCAAAAACCAGCAGATCCGGACAGAAACGCACCGCACCAACCTCCAATCGCTCCAAAATCCGCCACCAAGCGGAACCGCTCCACAGGTAATGTCGCGGAAGTAGAGGGGCGAGGAAAGGAAACCCTAACCTGATCTCGAGCGCTTGGCTGAGGCAGTCGACGGCCTCGACGAAGTCCTCGTCCTCGATTGCCTTGGCGCCCCTGTCAAAGAGCTCCTGCGCCCGCTCTAGGGTTCGCGGCTCCTCCTCCGCCTCCGCCTCCGCCTCCGCCTCGGCGGTAGGCTCCTCCGGGTTCGGCGTCGGCGGGAGCTCGAACTGCTCCACCTCCGGTGGCGCGCCCGTGTTCTCCGACGAGGAGTCCATGGGCGGCGTGCTGAGCGGCGGCGGCTGGGGTTCCCCTTCTCGGCGCGGGGAGCGGCGGGCGGCGGCGGGGGCAAGGGGAAGGGGAGGAGGAAATGGGGAAATTTTGGGGGAACGGAGCGCGAACTCGCGGGGGGGATATGCAGGGGTTGCCGCCAACGGGGCTCCAGGTTGGGCCCGTAATGGGCTTGTTGCGGCGGTGCGTGGGTCGTAATGGACTGGTTGTTTTGGTCCAAATAATGATTTCATTCTGTTGGAGAACTGTGGGCCTCTGGTGGGTCAGCTGGCCAGACCCATTTTCCCGGTTTTCTGTTTCGGTTTTTTTTTATGCGTGCCTTTGTGTTCGTTTCTGGCAAAAAGTGTCCTGAACGCCAAATGGATACATACAGGATACATAAACGCTTTTGAATTTTTTTCCTAAGATTACATTGTGCTAGTTACTGTGGCGCACCAGGACGATGCAATGGTCCTGTCATCTTAAGGCAATCGAGCCCCCTATAGATAAGCTTCAGTTTTGCATGCAAGTGTGTTCAGCGTTCTAATGAGTAAAATGCACCCAGGTACTCAAGTTATTGGCCTTCTCTCATTTAGGCATTTAAACTATGAAACCGATTATGTGGGTCTCTGATCTATTGTCCACGCATACCAAAAATTTAAAATCTGTCAGGACCAAATTTTCAAAAAAAAAAACCTATAACATTTCTCTGTCCCAACTAACTCCTCTTCTTGAACCTGCCCGTGTCGTTTCTGGACAGGGGCAACGGTGGACCGTCGGGGGGCTCGCGTGCCCGCGCCGTTGCGGCGAGGTCGCACGCCTACCTATCGGCTCCTCGGTAGGGCCCGGCAGCGCGCCTGGTGGCCGAGGTCCGCGGCTTCCTGCCGGCGGCGACTGGCCAGGGCTCGCCCATGGCGTGCGCGTGGTGTGGCCAGCGGGTCGCGCTCTCAGCGCTAGTGGCCGGGCCAGGCCATGCGCGCGTGCCCGTGGTGGAGATCGTGCCAAAGCAGCCTGCTCGTACACCCGCGCCCGTGCGTGGCATCCCACCGGTGGCTGCCGGCCAGAACTCGCCAATTGGTATAAAATCTATGTTCATCTATGGATTTTTCCAAATGTTGTAGTCAGTTTGGACATGGGTTTGGAAAGCACTGTACCGTGATCGCAGACAGGAGGCAGAGATTACAAAATAAAAAGATGTAGACTATTGCATTTTACTAGTTCAAGAAC
Organism: Bothriochloa decipiens; assembly: GCA_023333625.1. Lineage (NCBI taxonomy): Eukaryota > Viridiplantae > Streptophyta > Magnoliopsida > Poales > Poaceae > Bothriochloa > Bothriochloa decipiens. Next base: position 64,231,165 of record CM041631.1, read on the forward strand.
GACTAGTTTGCATTGTCTAACCTGCTGTGTGTTAATCGTCTACCGCGTGCAGAGCACGCATTCATACAGTACTCCTAGCATAGATATAATACGGTATAGTATACTAGTATAGTGGTACTAGTAAGCACCAGTGTGTTAACAATCTAGGCATGTCTTGTCCTATTATACTCTCAGGTCGCAGTCTCGTAAGGTTGGCTAGATTAACGTGGTATTTGCGAGCTGTATTAGCAGCCACGCATATATATTGCTTTCCTAGTCAACGCAACAAGCTGATAAGACGAAAGGAATCATGACACGCCAGCGCGTAGGTGGCAGCTGGCCAGGCCAACTTGGTGTAAATTAATAAACTGCTTCTTCGTCAACTTTGCGTATAGTAGTTCTCGAGCTGGACGTAACGATTTCATTTCAATCCGATATGGTTGATAAACAATCTGCAAATTGGCGGCGGCACGAATATATACTCAAGTTGCAAAGTACTGTAAGTAAACTATACTGTATATAAACAAAAAAAAAATGGAGGTGTGGCGTGTTGTTACTGTTTTGGACTTGGCATGACAGACATCGGAACACGGTAATGGAAAAAATACTTTTCTTCATCGGTACAAGAACAATATTTAGTGCGTGGTAGCAGGATCACACTACTTTTTTGTATTATTATTCCAACCAGGTTAATTATTTTCGCAAGCGCAATATGCAATTTCTAAAATGAAAGGTCTAACAACATCTATCGTACGGTTCAGCACCCAAAAAAAAAGTAACTTTCTGTATATTTCACAAGAATAACAAAAAGAAATTGTCACTAGCCATAGAGTGTCGTCGATGAGTTTATACGTGACTCAATAAGTTAGGTTGCTAATAATAAAACTATTTACTTGGTCATCAAGCATATATGGAAAATCGTTCAATATATATACATGTATAACTATATACAAATACAAATATCTTGGCAAAAAATACAAAAATACAAATAAAGGAAGATATATACTGGCTGTATTGTACCACCATCCGATCCCAGTTCACCGTATATAGTATGAAGAGCTGACTTTTGTGGCGAAGGTGATAACCAAAACCCCTGTCACGTTCGACGGGTCGATCACCTATCTCTAGCGGATAGGATAGATAAGTACGGCGTGCATCTTGTGTGGTTGGTTGGATTGCGTCCGCTGCTTTGTCGTGTACGTCGTCGTCGTACTCCATGCTGCACTGCACGTCACAGGACGAGACCGGCGAACTGCATGATGCTGCCTGCTGCCCATTTTTTCTCTTTGTCCTTTGGTACGTCTGGTCTTCCGCGCCGTTGCGACTTGCGCGCGCATATCCGTTCCGTTATTAAAACATGTTGTCAGACTTGTCAATTTTAGCGTCTGCCCCGGCCTGCATTTCTGATGTGACTGACAGTTTTGTCGCACATTCGTCCCAAAAAAAAGACAGTTTCGTCGCACATCGTTAACGTCAGCGTCGTATACAGTAGTGTACACTATAAGCCAAAACTTCTCCGGGGAAATCTATTCTTTAAAATCAATGATGCAAAACACGTCTTCTATAGAAATCATGACCTAGATTAAAAGTATGATGCAGACCAAGAGCTAGATAGATGGAAATTACCCCTTTCTATTATTAAGATTCAACGCTTATTGGGCCCCTTGTATTTGTAGTCCTGGGAGACTTAATCATTAAGCAAACTCTAACTTATCCTTTAAGCAATCGGGGATCCTGTGGATCCTCCGTTTCCTATTTTATTTATTCTTATTTTTCCAATTCATCGAGATGACGTGGCGGCGAGGCGGAGACGGCACCCAGGTGCGTTGCGCGCGTGGGAGCGGCGCCCCTTCCTCCTTCTCGGCGTGAGCGGCGCCCTAGCCTCGGCCCATGACGTCGTTGTCCTTCTCTTGGGCCCGAATTGGCCCAATTTCTTCGCAATATAGGCTGGGCCGTCGTCGTACATTCTCTCTAGTTAGTAGTATATTGTACCGTCGTCCAGTTGCACTGTATACATGGCATGCATGCATCGGTCACCTGGAAACGAAGAGCTGACTTTTGCGTGGTGATGAAGCTGATAAACAAAATCCCTGTCACGTCGTCGTTCGATGCACCAGCTAGCTGTGGACAGATAATAAGTACGGCGTGCATCTTGTGTCGCTGGATATATTGCGTCCGCTGCTTCGTCGTGTCGATCGTTGTCGTGTCGTACTCCATAATGCACTGCAGGACGAGACCCGGCTGCATCCTTGGTTTTCTTTGACCTTTGATACGTCTGGTCTGCCGCGCCGTTGCGACTTGCGAGCGCACACAACCACACCCGCGACCCAGCCACACCTGCGTTTTAATCCGTTCCGTTATTAAAACATGGCCGTACGTCGGAGTTGTCAATTCTAGCGTCTGCCCTGAGTTTGTGATGTGACCGACAGTTTCGTCGCCGTCGTCGTCGCACGTCGTATATGTCAGTGTCATTTGTGTGTGGGTTCTCCGAATCATAAAGAGACAACAAATTTGCTTGCCAGGAGCCATGTCAATCATAGAAAGACAACTGCGTGAGCCTACAACTCCTATTAGATTTCAACAATGTCCGCAGAGACTAGAGTAGTGTTGGCTCAAAGGACTTCATCCATTTCATGGTAGCATCAGTTTTCCTCTTTTCAAAAGCATGCTCCATTTCTGCAGAAAGGATAGCGCAACACATATGATATAAGATGGATTTTTGGGGAAGTCATGTTGTATCACCGTCTTGTTCCTGTTGGTCCAGAGCACCCATGTGAAACCTGCGAATATGAATAGGGTCAATTTTACAGGGAAGGGCCCCTTGCTCGAGAACCAAGTTTCAGTAAGCTCTTTTATAGTGTATGGCCATTCATCCCAATCAAAGATGCTTTTTAGGAAACCTCCAAACCATTTTGGCTAATCGACATGTAAAAAAGATGTGGTTCACATCTCCCCCCCCCCCCCCCCCCCCCTTCCCCCTCCTCCATCTGCTAGACAGCAGTTTTCGCCCCCTTTGCAACTTCTTTTAACTAAACTGACTGCACATTGGAGTTTGTCGTTAAAAACTTGCCACAAGAAAAATTTAATCTTCATGGGAACCTTGCATTTCCAGAGAATACCAGCAAGCCTCCCAGGCATGCCACCATAGAGAATAATGTTGTACATAGATTTAGTAGTAAATACCCCCTTTTTTCTAGTGCCAAACAACTTGATCACTGGTTTCCGAATTCAAACAGATATTATTGAGTTCACCCTTAAGCTCTTCCCATTTACTGAATTCTTGCACAGACAATGTTCTCCTAAAGTCCATAGTCCACTCACCTTCTTCCCAACAATCCGCAACAGTACAGTCAGGATTTCTTACCAGTTTAAAGAGATCATCGAAAGCCAATTTCAGAGGAACATTCTGTAGCCAGCAATCTAGCGAGAATCTGCGTTTCAAGCCGTTATTCACCTTGAAATTAGCCCCTCACAAGAACAAGGGTTTGAATCTGTAGAGCCCTCTACAGAATTGGGAGCTATTCCTGTTTGGAGCAGCGAAAAAATTGCACCCATTCATGTATTTGGATTTCAGCAACTTAAACCGTAGAGTATCTGGCTCTTGTAGGATTTTCCAAACCCATTTCACAAGCAAGCAGTCATTCACTGTTCTGGTAAACCCTAACATTATTCCGTCCTGACACTAGCATTCGACGCCTTTTGGGTCTGTCGATAAGAGAAGCCAGTGCATGTCGTACCGATTATGATTTACCGATGTCGTACCACGTAAGCATGTATGCGTGAGCGTCCATCATCCAACATGCGTGCTCTGAAATGGAAAAAAAGGAAAGAAAATCAAGAGAAAAAGGGAAGAAAAAGAAAAGACTTGCGGCCGGCCCGCCCCGGAAGTTATTGGGTGGTGTCACGAGGCGACAAGGATTAGCCTTTAGTTGGGTCAAGATACGTTACGTGACACGCCGGCGCGGCGCACCCACCGTTCCACCTGCACTGCACCCACCTTCCATTGCGCACCCGCACGTCCGTCCGTCCTCTGTCGTCCATCACGAGCGCTCGCCTCCCGTCCGTCCGTTCACCTGATCATCTACCCTGCACCCCTCTCCACACTACTACACCCTGTGCCCCTCCGTGCTGGCCTTTTCGTTTCTTCTTTTTTCCTTTTCCTTTTTGTGCCGCCTTGAACTTGGAGCGGCCGTACTATACCTCTCTGTCCACAGCTTCCTCCGTCTCTAAAAAAACACACATTTTGACATCGTCTTATTTAATTTTTTTAAAATAAAATAAATAAATTATTATAAAATATATTTAATGGTAACATAGATAAATAATATTTATTTAAATTTTTTTAAATAAGACGAATGGTTAATTAGAAAACGTAAAAGTTAAAAAATGTGCGTATTTTTAAGAAGACGGAAGGAGCAGGTGTTGTTTTGTTGCCGCCATGCTCGCTCGCTCGTTCGTCAACGGCGGCAGCCCACAGATGGGTCGGCGGGGCGCATATATCCGCTCTCGCTTATCCTCCACAAATAGCCCCACCCACCGCTCCGCTCAGTACTTGCTCCACTTTTCTTTTCTATGCCCCCTTCTCCACGCACGAATAAACCCCTTTTCCTTCTCCCTCTCGCTTCCATTCTCTTCCTTTCTTCGCCGCCAAGTAACAAACAAAACAATCCATCCACCGTACCGATCCATCCATCGTCTACACCGAGCTGGATCGATCGAGAATAGGCCTGCAGAGACTCTACTCCAGACGACAGAGGATGATGGTGCCCCGACACGGCCTACATCGACGGCGTCCGCGCCATCGCCGACAACGACTCTGCCGACGGCTCGCCAGAGCTCGCCGAGCTCCTCGCCGCCATGGCCGGCGGCTGGAACGCACAGCTCATCGTCGACGCCCCGGACACGTCACCGTCTAGCAGCAGCCGCCGCCACCAGCCCGCCACCAGCCTCGCGCTCGCCGCCGCGGCGCCCCGCACTGGCGGCCACTACGCCCGCCTCGACGTCCCTCCCGAGGACTCCGACGACGATTCCGGCTCCACCTCCTTCATCGAGACGGCCATGGCGCGGCTGCAGGGCGTGGACTTGCTCGTCCTGGACGCGCGGCGCCGCGACGCGGCAGCCGTTCTAAGAGCAGCGAGGCCGGGTCCAAGGGGCATGGTCGTGGTGCGCCACGGCGACGTCACCGGAGGCATGCGACGCCGCGCCGCCGCGCCACCGTGGGGGACGATGATGGCGGCCGGGACCAGGGTCGTGCGCGCGGCCTACCTCCCCATCGGCGCCGGCGGCGTCGAGGTGCTGCACGTCGGGGTCGGCAAGGGGCCCAGCTTGTCGCCGACGCAGCAGCACGGGCACGGCAGGAGGAACGGCGTTGGCGGCGGCCGTGGACGGTGGATTCGACACGTCAACCATCGTACCAGCGAGGAGCACGTCTTCCGGCGCCAGTAGCTGCCACCTGCAGCTTGCTCCACCGCCGCCCATGGTTACCGGGGACCAACCAGGCTCGTAGAGGCTACGCGTACACACAGCTAAGCTAGCTGGCCGCATCAATCAAAGTCAAAGAAAGTTCGTGTCCTCCGAATTAACACGGCTAAGCTAGCCTACGAGGTGTTTTCTCGATCCTTAGATTCGTTCAACCTGACCGTGATAGTCATCCCAGTCTTCCTTACTATCCGGATGGAAATACGATGAATCATCATGTGTGGTGTACTCACTTCGTTCTAAATTATAGTTTATTTTAACTTTTTAATACATACATTTTATTATATACCTAAATAAATAATATATGTAGATACACATTAAAATACATGAAAAAAAAGTCTAAGTGAACTAATAATTTGAAATGTAGGGAGTACATGTTACTGGAAACTACGACGAACATCTGAGCTAAGTACAGTATATGGCTCCTTAATTAATTTGTTGTGAATTACTTCAAGCACAGTATTTTTTATTAGCTCTTCCGTACTTTCTTTTGTCCTGCAAATGAGTCGTCCGTCGTAAACTCATACAAAGTATACTGGCTATGTTTTCTTTTCGAAAGCGTGTCTTGGCACATGCTTCATTCAGTGGAATAATTAGGTTAGTTTACAATCTTCAGGGATAATCACGGCGAGAAATCGCAACCATCTTGGAGGGCACACATAACACAAATCGCCACCAAGTGATGGAGTAACGTGGTTGTATTAACTAACGAACTAATATCGCGACAGAGGAGGGTGGCTCACACTCACTGGAATAATTGTGCAGCGTGCTGCTTACCGCGCAGGGCTACAATAGCTGCGCATGGCCTCCCTCGTTTCCGGTGGGACCGGCTCCCAAAACGCCTCATGAAATTTTACTGGAATCATGTCGTCCGGGATGTAGGTGTCCTCCGGTCTATGCTCCCACTTGTTTAGCATCATGCGCTTGGCATGCAACTCTAGATTGGGGTCTCAAGACACCGCCTTGGCCGCTAGCCGGTCGCTATGACAAGGAATCAAACTTGCGAGCTTCGGGCAAGGTGGTCGAGCTCGCGGCGCCAGGTCTTCCTGCAGGGGCAGCAACAATGAGTCGATGAGGAGACCACTGTCCACCTTTGTTGAGTTCAATCTAGCGCAAAGGGGGGACCGGGGGCACAACCGTGTCCACACCGGCCACGGGAGTGGGAGCGGCCATGGCAGAAGCGTGGCTGGCACAAAGTGGAACGAGGTCAAGGATGGTGTGCCCGGTTCTGCCACAGCCACGGGGATAGGTGAGGCCAGTGATGGAGAGTGTGTAGGTGATCTGGATAGCAGAGGGCGCCAACTCCATAGAAGGTTCCACTGTGCGACAAGGGGAGCCGGACTCCACATCCCACAACATGGAGCGCGATTTGCTCGGCACCTTGCAACATGGCGATGTTGGATGGCGACTTTGCCTCCGTAGGGTCCGATGACAAGGTGAGATGTGCGTAGGAGACCGGTCACGCCTATAGTCGTGGGCACAGTGCCCCGTTCCCTGTGAATGGAGGCACCGCGACAGGGATTGGCAAACTTGGCGACGTGACTAGGCTCTTGAAGACCCAACGACGTTTCTAGTGTCGCTAGAGTTGGTGGCTATTGATGAGCATGGAGCCCTTGGCGTCGATGCGCCCACTGGACCGAGGAACATGATGCCGGTGAGAGTGGGAGCTTGCCTCCCGAGAAGGTACGAGCGGAGCAGTCCGTGGAGCTCGACGCTGCAATCTGCGGTGCTTCCGCTGCGGGTGTTGGGAATATTCCCTAGAGGTAATCATTGAGATGATGATATTCCGTTTGTATCTATGACATGCATTAAGTGTTCGTTGAATATTCATTATAGACAAACTTGTATTAATTGGCAATTATATGAATTGTTTATGGAACTCTTTACTTGAATGTTTATTCTAAAGTTGTCCCTGGTTGGCGTTCTTATGAGAACACACTTGAATACTAGACCAGCACATGTATTAGTTGATGGCTATGTTTCACAAGTCATGGACATGGAGATGTCGAACTAATAATGTGGGCACATGTGAGACATGTAGGCTGGACTGACCCATCATGAGAAAGTCTCTATTCACATCGTGTATGTTATGTCCTTAGACCTAAGATTGTGGTATGTACTTAAGATGTGAAACGGCCTACTCAGGGATTGCCAAACGCTGCTCCGTAACTGGGTAGTTATAAAGGTGGTCTTCGGGTGGTCGGGAAGCATGCTATGAGACATAGACAGTCAAGACAGAATTTGCCCCTCTCTACGTGAGAGAGATATCACTGGATCACTCAAGTGATTGCATCAACTAATGCATGGCCGTGCTTGGGTTAAGTGTTAACCCACGAGTTGAACCATATATCGAGTGGCAAAGGGCATAACTTGTATGTGGTCATAGTGGTTCGTCTGATATGATCTTTATGTATACATAGGAGTTTTCACACCTTGCTAGAGGCCGCTGTCAACTATTGGGCGAGTAGGAGTACTCGGCCCATGTCTATGTGTGCGTGAAGCCATAGGGTTGCACGCTTAAGGGCTAGAAGCCTAATTGGGTTGGACCCGAATTAGACAAGGCTAAGGGTTCCTGATGGGCCTCCAGGTCAGGGTCGCATAGGGACACCTATATAAGCAGGGTTAGGGGCGAGGCAAAGGGAGAGCTTGATCTATTCAGCCACCATCGACCACCTCACGCTCACGCCTTTGCTCCTCATGGACCTAGTAGTCCGATTGTGCATTGCTTCTTCACACCTTTGCTTCTCGAAGGTGCTGCATCTATGGCACAAGGACGGACCTCATCGATCACGGTGGTCGGTAGCTTGTCGGCGACTAGTCGGACTGCTCGGGAACATGCTCAGACGATCCGCGAGCGAAGGGTGTACTTGACGGATGACCACGCAACTGCACGGCACTGCTGGGACGCGTTCAACTACATCGAGTCTTCCGCTGCACCTGCGCGTATAATGATAATCCCATGACATATATCTGGCAGTAGATCCTGCTTTATGAGGCAAAAAAGTTTTGTTATCTGACTATCGTAGCACCCTCATAACCCTACAGTGTTATCAGAGCCATAGCTGCTTTGTTATAGGTCTGGCTGTGGGCATATGTTGATATGCGACGGTTTAGATGAGTGTCTAATATTGGTTCGTCGTCTTGCCACGTTGGTATTTTAACGATCTACTCATACCGGTCGGAATTCCGCTAACCGAGTTAAGTGATACATGTAAATCTAGTCATGGCAAGTTTGAGATCAATCAGATTGATTGAATTGAACCCTAGGTCAAGTGCTGAACACATGTGATGTGTGGCGGTAGTAGATGGGATCTGCTGCGGGGCACTTGGTTGCCGAGAAAAATGCTATTTGGTAAAACAGCTGTAACTTTTGAACCGTAACTCAGATTGAGACGAACTCCAAATGAAAATTGTAGAGAACATAATTTTACATTTGGTTCTCCATCGCAAAACCATGGTTTAGCAAAATTAGATTTGTGAAAAACTGCTTAAACAATAGAGTTTTAGGCCTTGCAACGTTAGACTCTATATCGACTAACTCTGTTTTGCAGTTTTGATGACTGTTATAGCCCTTATGTGTATGAGGTGCATGTATGTAATTAATTCATGGCTTGCATGTCATGAATGACAATATGGCTGGAGCCACTTATGTATTGTTACTTTGATGTAATGGCCTGCGTGCCAATCTATGATGATCCGTGACTATGTAAATTTATTTGCGTTAGTGATAGCTAGTCTTGCCAGATTCATCACTGGAGGATGGCGCACATCGATCATGAAGATGGAGATCGTCATGATGAACAGATTGATGGAGATGGAGATCTCTGGACAATAATGGGCTATACCAAGTCATATCTATTTATGTTGTTCTTATTATGTTCTACTTGCACATGCTATAATGTTTTGTCTACATTCGTGCGTAGTGAAGTAGAACGATCCCTCAACAATATTTAAGTTGCATGCTTCCACAAACCTTGAACTGTTACAAGTCTTATACAATCGGTGGTGGGTCTATGAAATTAGGGTGCTACTGGTTTTCCTTGACTAGGTAGGTTCGTATCGGATACTTACAGCAAGAAGGTTTGGTTACTTGAACAAGGTCATCCTAACGGTTAGGGATCTTGAAGCATGAGAAGGTTGAGTGCCCGGCATAGAGATGCTGGCTCAACAACAAAATTTATATGAGATATGATTAGCAAGGTGTTGCTTACCGATCTACCATACTGACCAGCTGTGCTAAAGCTCACTGGTCGGCATGTTAGTTATGGGTCTTGAATCACTAAGTATCAATTGAGGGATATTGATTTTAGTGGGAGTAGATTCTATTTGATATGATTTACTCTTCATGGATACATTGTCTTAGTATTTTGCATTATTTTGTTGTAGATAAATGGCCGTCCGCAATCAACCATTTACTTTGCATTCAATACTTGAGAAAGATAAGTTGAATGGAACTAACTATGTGGATTGGATCCACAACCTGAGAATTGTTCTTAGGGCTAAGAAAAAGGAACAAATTCTAGACACCCCATTACCTGATGAGCCTGATGAAATGCAACTGCTGCTGAAAGAACCGCTTACAGGAGAGCATGTGTTGCTGATCTTGAAGTGAGTTGCCTTATGAAACGACCTCGATTTCCATGAAGGGAAATCCGCAGAGCCGAAGTGTAATATGACCATTTAAATCACATTACCCGACAACAGTTCAATACCATAATCCATACATCGAACAAAAGAGTGCAATAGAGAGGTTTACAATAACTTATTACATCGCCACTTGGCGGAATCAGAGTTCATGCAGCATAACAATAAAAGCTTGAGGTGCGGAAGCTATCATCTTCGATCCACCTTGAGCGTAGGCACGAAACCCTCAATCGTTGTACTCCCCAGATGAGTACTCACTCCTTGAACCTGAAACCAAATTTTTAGTATGATTTGTACTGGCCACACTCCCACCCTATGCATTGCTTTGTGGAAGTGGATGCAGAAAGGATATATCAAAAGGAACCAATAAGGCTGGGGTTTTCCTATGCTTAAATTAGGTATATAAATAAATATAATATAATAAGCAAGTTTTAAACACATTCTCATCCCTCATATCCATCACCATCCATCTCTGTAGCACCATCCCATCTCCTCTAACACCATCTCAGACTCAAGTCGACAAGCCAACTCCCTCTCGGCTTGTCGAAGCGGCCCGCAGCCCTCAACCTGGCTCACGATCGGAAAACATACTCAGGGGAAGGTAGAACACTCCACTCACTAGTCCGGTGCATGCGAAACACAGGAAAGGTCCATAGCCAAAGAATTGACATATGTATCGATCAATCAACCATACACTCTGCAGAGGTTTCACTATTCCACTAGATAGCCATCTTCAGTGTTGATCACCACCTAGGCAGATTCCGGGCGCGTACTGCCACAGAACGATGCCATCCTACCATCCAGCTCTGGATCGCTGAAACTATGAAGATCCCATGTGTTCGCTCATGAAGAGAACGCCAGGGCATGTACCTGCTCCCGAAGGGGGTGCCACGATCGTCTTAGAAGGGTGTTAGCTCCATCCCATGCATATACCTTCCTATCACTACTCGCCTTGCAGTAATGGCATCGATCTATCTAGCGGTTCGACCGTCTCCCCCCCATAGAGAGAGAGTGGAAAGCAAGAGATTCCTAAGGTCCGGATATCAGCGCAGTAGTTCCTAAGTGTGACCAAACCAGGATATCTTCATCAGGGTTTATCTTTAACGTGCTACCACGGCAGTTTCGTCTCGGGCTCTACCTCTCAGAGGATCACACCCAAGGACCACCATCACATCTCAGTTAGCCCACCACAGGCTCCTCTCATGGGAATGTCCAGATCCATCCCCCGGCAAGACTTGCTTCAAAAGCTCATCGTAGATCCCGACTCGATCGACTCAACCCTCACCCTACTCCCTGCCGTAAGTTCCACCCCAAAAACCCAAATACAACATCATCAGCTCACATGCCCATCTGATCCATCAACTCACACATCCAGCCTGGCACCCTCCAGGCCCTTCCCAGGGTTCATCACGTCGCATCAAAATGTAAGCGAGTGAAGTATATATATTTATATAAATATAGTAGATAAGCAAGTGGCTATCATAACAGCGGGTAAGCAGGTGAAAGTTTACAATAAGGTAGGGCTCATCAAGTAATAATCTATCATGCAATCCTAACGCAGGAAAAGCATTATAGCAGTAGGAATTGAAAGCACTAGCCATACTACATTTGCCATGCGTAATGATATCTACGAGGTTGGATGATGTGTGGCACCTTCACTGATGTAGCTGTCGGACTTCTCCTGGTAGTCACTGTCGTCAGACTTGTCCTCGCTCGAGCCTGTAACTAGAATTAATGGTCGCGGGAGCGACCCCTATAGATTAGCACAAAGAACAAATGCCAAAAAGAAGATCCAAATGCACTCAAACATAGCTTAGATAGATAGGGCTCGATTTATAGAAAATTTGGATATGTGGATCGTATTTTTCGGAGCTCGTATGAATTAGTTATGAATTTTCAAACATTTAACCATTTTCTAAAAAAGGGCTGATTTATCTGGTGCTGACATGTGGCAGCATGAGATTAGGCCACGTGTCGCATGTGGGTCAACTAGGGTCAACACAGATGCTGACGTTATGCTAACGTCAGCGTTGACCGGGTCAACAAAGGTCTAATAGGTGGGTCCGGGGTGACGTCACTGCTGACGTCAGTAATCAACGGTCAACGGTCTGGTGGGCCCCACTGGGCTGTTAACGGGCCGTTATTGGGCCGAGTGGGCCAGATATGGGCCGGGCCGAGCCCACCACGTGTCACGCTCAGAGGCTGCCACGTCATAACGCTGGAGCGCACACGGGCTCGGTCCACGGCTTCTGGTCCACGGTGCACCGGCGTCCTTGGGTTCCACTGTCAGTGGCTCATGTCTTCGTGAACCGTGTCCACGAGTTGGAGTCTGGGTCCACGTGGTCCACTGTCCAACTCACGGTGCACCAGTGCATCCTGGTCCCACTTGCAGCGGTTCTGGCTCACGTACACCGTGTCCACCGACTGCTCCTCCACTCATCCCCTTCCTCTGTCCGCAATGGCCCGACGGCGCGGGTCGCTGACGGTGGGGAATTCCTGATTCACGGTGCCACGGTGAATCTCTAGACTCATCAACTCGACCAACGGCTTCAGGACGTCAAAGCGGTCATGACGGTGGGCTTCAAGGCAGCGGCTTGACTCCCGACGGCGCGCTCTGCGGCGGACGATGGCTCGGCGGCGGCGACGCTCGGTGCACTCCTCACACCGAGTCACTCCAGCTCCAATTGGCAGCATAGATGCGCGATTGGAATCACGCAGCATCTGCCCGAAGCGCCGGTGGTGACCAAAGGCCACGGTAGAGTCTGCGCGGGCAGCAACCCCTGCGGCGGAGCTCCATCGGGTCCTCGGTGCACGGCTACGGCACTCAGGGAGGGTCCACGGCCTCCATCTCCTTGTCCAGTTGACGCAGCACGTCACGGCGGAGCTCCTCGGCCTCTTCTTGATCCTTGCGGTGGTCGGAGTCGGTGGGAAACAATGGCGAATGGTGACGCTCCAGAGCGGTGGTGCACGGCATGACGACTGGCAAGGCGGCTCGAAAAATGGTGCTTCAATGAGGCAACGTGGAGCTAGGGTGTGCACGGGCTCCGTCTCTTCAAGGCGAGTGCGGATCCGAGGCTGATGGCGGGCAAGGCACAACAGTGAGGCGGCTGGGTGGCTTCGCCGTGGTGGCGCTCTGCGCGCAGCAGCTGGCAAGGCGGCGCTCCGGTCCGGCATCCTCCTGATGCCGTGGTCCAAGGGCTGGGCTAGACTATGTGTGTGTGCGTGCAGGTGTCCAAGATGGCCGGCAGAGGCCTCGGCCTATGCGCTCCAAGGAGGAATGCCATGGCCAACAGCATGGGCGGAGGTTGGGAAGTGAGGCATGGCGAAGGTGCTCACCGGCGCTGGTGTGGATAGGAGGTGTGGTACAAGTCCAGGCTCTGGCGTTCTTGTGGCTCCGACTTGCGGTACGACTTCCTCTTCTTGCTCCTGGCGCAGTAGCACGATAGAGCTCCTCTTCTTCTCCAACTCTGACGGCAGCTTCTTCTTCCTTCCCGACCCCCCTTCTTCTCCTTTCCTCCTCTTCCCAAATTGGACTGGCGAGGGTGCAATTGGTGTTCCACCGGAGTGGTGGCGACGACTGGGAACCCTAGAGCTCCGGCCCCTTGCTTATATAGGGTGGAAGTGAAGGTAGGTGGCCGGCAGATGGCCGATCACGGCTCCGGCATGATCAAGTGGCCAAGGAGGGGTCCAGGTCACCGGTGAGGTGCTTGGCTGGGTCCACGGTGTAGCGAGAGGTAGCTAGCAGTGGCTGGGTGGTGAAATCCTTTACAGCGACGTAGTTCACCGCGGTGGCAACGCATGTGCGCCCGCGCGGAGGATTTCGCCCGCGGCCGTGGGTGCTTTGTGTAGGGCTGGTCGGCCGAGGTGGCGAGCGGCCGTGCGTTGATGCAGGGAAGGAGCGGATCGAGCGGCCGGCATGGCTTGCTTTGAGGCGACGCAGGGGAACAGTGCTGACGCGAGCGCGCACGGCGTGCAGGGGGAAAAGCAATCCGGTCGGGTGACCTCACCCGATGTGATGACAGGTGGGTCCCACTGCGGGGCCCACTCATCAGCGGCTCAGGACGACGGCGTGACGCGCGGGCGGTCGTGGGTTCATGCTAGGCCTGTTGGGCCAGTTCCCTTTGCGCGTGGACGCTGGTGTGTTGGGCTGCCTGGCTGGCTTGCTGGGCCAGCGCACGCGGAAAGGAGAAAAGGCGGGCGGGCGAGGCAGGCCGACGGGGCTGGCTCGCACGGCGCGAAGAGGGAAAGGAGAGTAGGCCGGGCTTGGGCTGGTAAGCAGGTTTGGGCCAGATTACTTCTTCTTTTTCCTTTTCTTTTTATTTTCCCTTTTTATTTTCAAATACATTTATATATACATATATATATGATGTGCTAACTATGAGCAACAAAATAGTGAGCATACATGGCCCAATTAATGTTAGGGTATTATTCTCTTAATATTTATTTGTCAAAATAAATATTATATTTGTTATTTTTATTTTTCAACACATAAACCAAATAAAATCCAAATCACCCTTTTAATGCAACATGATGATTGATCTATTGAAACATTGAAACAAGGCTATTGCAACATTGAAAAAATAACATATGAAACATAGAGCATTGACAAGAGACATTAATTAATTAAAAACACATGAATGCTATGCATGACATGATGGGGTTAATGCAAGGTTAAGGGGTAGATGATGACATGTTGCACCACATCACTCAGGGTTTTGTCGAAAAAATTTTGTAGCTCGAATTTTTGGGTTGTTACAGTCCTCTTCCCTCATTGGAATCTCGTCCTCGAGATTTAAGAGGTGACATACCCTTCAAAGAGGTAAGGATACTGTAGCAGCAGCTGATTCTCATCTTCCCATGTCACTTCACGTTCAGTGTGATTACTCCATTGAACCTTGCACATAGGGATAGACTTGCTTCGGGTCTCTTTGGTGTCGTACCCCAAAATCTTGATGGGGTGCTCTTTATACTCTAGAGTATCTTGGATATCAAGCACATCAGTGGTAACTACTTCTTCTTCTGGTACTCTTAAACACTTGCGTAACTGTGAAACATGGAATACGGGATGTACTCCTACCAACTGTGGGGGTAGTTCAAGATTGTATGCAAGCTTTCCAACTCTTTGACAGATGCAATAAGGTCCAACATATCTTGGAGCTAGTTTTCCTTTCACGTGGAATCTGACGGTACCACGAAGTGGAGACACCTTGAGATAGACATAGCCCCCAACTTTAAACTCAAGGTCTCAACGCCTTTTATCTGTGTAGCTCTTCTGTCGACTTTGAACGATCCTCAAGTTCTCTCTAACTTGAGCAACTCCTTCTTCGACTTCCTTGATCTTGGCGGGGCCAAAGACTGCTCTCTCACCTGGGTGGTCCCACATCAATGGGGTTCTGCATGGCTTGCCATAAAGAGCTTGAAAAGGCGACATCTTGATACTTGCTTGGTAGCTATTGTTGTAAGAGAACTCAGCGAAAGACAAACATTTCTCCCAATCTGTTCCATATTTAAGAACACTGGCATGAAGCATATGCTCAAGAATCTGATTCAACCTTTCTGTCTGACCATCTGTCTATGGGTGATAAGCAGTGCTGTAATCGAGGTCTGTCCCAATGGACTCGTGAAGAGCTTTCCAGAATCGAGACATAAATTGGGGTCCACGATCCAATACAATGCTCTTAGGAGCTCCATGAAGTCTCAATATCTCCTTGATGTATAGATCTGCCAACTGTTCTGCACGTATCGAAGTCTTGACTGGTATAAAGTATGCTACCTTCGTCTGACAATCCACTATTACCCAGATGGAGTCATGTCCTTGCGGGGATCGATGTAATCCCACGATAAAGTCCATGGATATGCTCTCCCACTTCCATTCAGGAACATCGAGTGGTTTGAGTAATCCAGTGGGTCTTCTGTGCTCGGCCTTGACTCTGTTACAGATGTCACATTCGGCCACATGTCTAGCAATATCTGCCTGCATGCCTTTCCACCAGAAATGCTTCCTTACATCTTGATAAATTTTTGCACCATCAGGATGGATGCAATACTTGGAATCATGTGCTTCTGACAGAATCTCCTTATGTAAGGCAGGATTGCTGGGTACACAGATTCTGTCCTTGAACCAGATGGTTCCATGCTCATCTTCTCTAAATTCTGGGCTGTAGCCTAGCTTCATCAACCCACGTATGTACTCCATTTCCTCGCAACTCTTCTGAGCTTTACGAATTCTCTCGGTGAGATTATACTCGATGCGAAGTTCGTACAACAGACCATGAGGTACTATCTCAAGCTTGAGATCTTCAATCTATTTCTGCAACTCAGGTGGCAGGGTTGTGGTGAACAGAGCATGATAGTAGTTCTTGCGACTAAGAGCATCTGCGACTACATTTGCTTTTCCTAGATAATAGAGAATCTCCATGTCATAGTCTTTGATTAGCTCTAGCCATCTGCGCTGTCTCATATTCAGATCTTCTTGAGTGAAAAAGTACTTCAAGCTCTTGTGATCGGTGTATATTTCACACTTGTTGCCAATGAGATAATGTCTCTAGATCTTCAGAGCTTGCACAATAGCTGCTAACTCAAGATCATGAGTGGGGTATCATTGCTCGTGCTCCTTCAGCTGTCAGGAAGCATAACCAATAACTTTCCCATTCTGCATCAGCACACAAGCTAGTCCTTGGGGAGAGGCATCACAATAGACGATAAAGTCGTTAGTGATATCAGGTAAGGCTAGGACAGGCGTGGTAGTGAGCTTCTCCTTTAGAGTTTGGAAACTGTGCTCACACTCAGGTGTCCATTCGAACTCGTTGGTCTTCTTCAAGAGATTTGTCATAGGACGAGCTATCTTCGAGAAGTTCCCAATGAGTCGGCGATAATAACCCGCCAATCCTAAGAAACTCCTGATCTCGGACACATTGCGAGGTTGTTCCCATTCTTTCACGGCCTCTATCTTTGCAGGATCTAGAGCAACACCATCAGCTGAGAGTACATGACCAAGGAAAGCAACTTCTTCAAGCCAGAACTCACATTTACTGAACTTGGCATAGAGCTGGTGTTGGGATAACTTCTTGAGCACTACTCTCAGGTGTGCTTCATGTTCTTCGGTAGTGTATGAATAAACCAGAATGTCATCAATGAAGACTACCACAAACCAGTCGAGATCATCCATAAACACCTTATTCATCATGTTCATGAAGTAGGAAGGGGAATTCATGAGACCGAAGGATACAACAGTAAACTCATGCTGCCCAAAGCGAGTCACAAAAGCTATCTTAGGAATGTCCTCCTTGCGAATCTTCATTTGATGATAGCCAGATCTGAGATCAATCTTTGAGAAGTACTTAGCACCACGAAGCTGATCAAGCAAGTCATCAATCCTTGGCAGAGTATACTTGTTCTTGATGGTAACAGCATTGAGATTGCGGTAGTCAACACACATCCTCATTGAGCCGTCCTTCTTGTTCACAAATAGAATAGGTGATCCCCAGGTCGAAGCACTAGGCCTAATAAAGCCCTTATCGAAAAGTTCCTTCAATTGCTTGTTGAGCTCTTCTAGTTCATCAACTGACATGCGATACGGTCGCTTAGAAATGGGACTGGTTCCCGGCACGAGGTCAATTATGAACTCAACATCACAATCAGGCGGCATGCCTGGCAACTCTTCTGGAAACACGTTCTCATAATCTCTGACAATAGGACCATCAGTGAGAGTCTTCTCCTTTTCCTGAGATTCTGCCTGAATCTTGAGTGCGTTCAGGGCACATAACATAGATACAGACTTATCCTTCTGAGGTGCACATCTAACTGCTTGGCCAAAAGGGTGAGTTATCTGAACATATCTGGGTTAACAAGAGATCAAACCCTTGTGCTCGGTAAGCCAATCCATGCCCAGGATAACATCCAAACCATTTGATGGTAGAAGGGTAAGGTTAGCTCAGAAGGTTAGACCCTCAATAGAAAGCTTCACTCCCTTACAGATATGGGTGCTTCTCATCTCACCAAAGGGAGAACTGGTGATTATAGGCTCCAAACATGGAGTGGTAGGTATCTTATTCTCTCATGTAAACTTGGATGGGATGTATGAACATGTAGCTCCAGAATCAAACAGAACAGATGCTTAAAAGCCATTAACAAGAAACATACCGTACACAACATCTGGGGCAACTTGAGCTTCTTCAGTGTTCATGTGCGTGAGGCGACCACGGCTTGCAGATCCACGGTACTGAGACTTGGGTGCAGCAGGTGCGGGTGTCTTCTCAGGACAGTCAAACACCTTGTGGCCAGGTTTGCCACAACCAAAGTAAGTGAACGGCAAACTGCCTATGAGGGTTGGCGCAGCGGCCTTCTAGTTGCCTGAGTTTGGTGCAGCACGAGCAGGTGTAGAGTGATCAGACCTATGACGTGGCTGCGAAGATTGCTCACGGGGGTAGCAATCCTTCCCAGAGCGGTCACGAGAGCGGTGATCATGAGAGTGACAGTCGCAGGAGCGATGGTCACAGGAAGAGCGTAGGTGGTCAGCAGAGTAGGCACCACCACTCTTACTCGAGCCATAGGCAGGGTCCTTGCTAAAATGAGGACGGCTAGAAGACCTGTCCCAATGAAACCACTTGTGCTTATAGTCACAGTGGAAGCCCTCAGACTTCTTCTTCTCCCTTCTGGACATTTCTCCTACCTCCTTCTAGTCTTTCTCGATCTGTATGCAGTGATCGATCATGTCACGAAGGGTGTGACTCTTGGTGCCTCCCAGGGCCACCTTGATCTTGGGGTTTAGACCTTTCCTGTACTGAGTGATCTTCTCCTTTTCAGAAGCCGCAACATGCAGAGGTGCATAGTGTAGCAAACTGGTGAAATTGTTGGTGTACTCACAGATGTCACTTCCCTTCTAGGTGAGGTTGCAGAATTCCTCCTCCTTCTGCTCCATGACTCCCTCAAGAACATGGTACTCGATGAACTCATCAGTGAATTCATCCCAGGTGATGTGATCGGGGTCCTCATGAGCTTGGCGGTAGCTGTCCCACCAGGAACGTGTAGCTCCAGTGAGATGGTGAGCAGCTATCCCGACACGCTCCTCAGGGGTACTAGTGGTAAGCTCCAACTTCTTCTCAATCTCACGAAGCCAATCATCTGCATCCAGCAGTTCCTTGTAGGTGCCATCAAATGCGGTGGCCTGAGCTTCAGAAAACCCTTAAGTTTTCTCTGGAAGTCATTTGGGTTTCCTCCATAGTGGTGATTGGCTCCATTGACCAATGTGGCAAGCAGCTGTGTCTGTTGCGCCATCACTTCCACCAGATTCGGTGGCGGCGGTGGTGGTGGTACTGGCTGCGGTGGAGGGTTCGGCTGAAGCAGGGGTCCATTGCCATTAGCATCACCTCCTCCAGCGGCTCCTCTAGTTGGCGGTCTACTCACGGTTGTTCCCACCGTGGTTGAGATCGATGGGCGAAACGTGACCACCCTGCGTCCATAGCATCTTCCACGCCCAAGCTCAGGCTCGGGTGGAGGCGGACGGTTGCCCAAACATGCGGAGCGACGTGCAGACATCTGCGACATGGGTCAACAATGGTTTAGTACTTTATTAATTCAATATAATTAAATAATTTCAATGATTTAAGGAAAAACATTTAATCTATCCAACACTCATACAAAGAAGCAATAAGAGCCATAAAATGCGATAAGATCGAACATTCATTACATGGGTTGCATTACATGGCATCATCTCTAGCAGCTACGCTAGATGACGTGCGAGACTCGTACTACGAGACAATAACTCATGGAGGGTACATCAGGGTAGGTACATCAGAACTCATGGATAAAAACTAGCTTAACTCTATCTCCTAACGTGGCCACGCAGGGTCCACACTACTTTGACTCGTACATCGGTGTGTTTTACACTGCTGGGTGAAAGCGGCTATCAAGAACTATCAACTCCTCCTGTGACATGTGAAGGTGCTTCACGTAAGCCTGGGCTTCTCCGAACTCCTTGGTCAGCGGCAGGTTGGTGGGAGCTAGACAGTGGTCGTGCCTCAAGAGAGTCTGGCCAATGTGGAAAGTTTTCTTGAAGGGGTCCTTGCGTCTGGCTGACAAGGGAAGTCGGTCACGCAACTCAACGTACTCCTAGCAGTGCCTCTCATGAAAGTTCTTCCAAGCTATCTTGAGCCTCTTGTGCCTGTCCACCAAGGTCTCGTTCTGGATCATCAGGGCAATCAGATGGCCTTGGTTGCACTGCGCTTTTGTCTCTGCTTTCTTCAGGGCTTTGACGATCATTGACTTCTCACCCTGCACGGTGAAGTTGCTCTTGCCATCTTCCTATCTTCTCTTCTACAGTTCTCTGATCTCCTTGTCCTTGTCCATCTTCTCTCCTTCCAACTGGAGAACTCTTGCATCGAGGTAGTAGTTTCGGAGCCCAATGTCCTCAACCTTGTCTCCTAGGTCAGCGACCTCAGCTTTGTGAGCCCTTGCCTGACGTGCGAGCTTGTCCTTCAGCTGGGCGACGGTACCCTTGAGTCCTTCTTTATCCTCAGCTTCCATCTTGCAGAACTCCTGGTACTCCATCAGGGTGTTGCGGTCGAGACGCCTCTTCTTCTCTAAGTGCTCTATGTAGCGGTTCTGCTCGAAGAGGTGAGCGGCGGAGGCACGGCTGCAAAGACTGGTCTTAGCTAGGATAACCAGCCTAACCTGGTCATCCTGCTGCTCTGGTGTGAGGAGAGAGTTCAGGGCCTGAGGAAGAAGATGAAACTCTATGTTACGAAGATGCTCGTAAGAGGTCTTCATCACTTCACGCAGAGCCTTGAGTGACACAGATTGGATTTCTTCCTCGATTGAGTCCTCGACTGTCATCTCTAGGAGAGCTGGTACTGAAGACAGGGTCTGACTTGCAGGTATCTCCAGGTGAGTGACCACGTAACCCTTGATTCCTTCCTCTAGGTCAGGTGCTCCAGTGCAGGTGTACTTGATCTCCTCGATAGGCACTCCGAGTACTCCCAGAACACGACGTAGAGTGTACGGGAAGCCTGGGAACTCCTGTCCCTGGTAGGTGAACTCAGCCTTGGGCAAGCTGCTCAACGGTCCAAGCGGGGGTCCAAAGCTTATCATCTGCACATTTAAAGGGGAAAGGGTTAGCAAGTCAGTAACAATAGAGAAGCCTTGCATAAGAAGAAATGCAGGGTCGGTATATAACCGAAAGAAAAGCTGGTTTGTCCTGTACTAACGTTCATTTCTAGGGTTTCATCCTAGGGTCAAGTATGGCTCTGATACCAACTGAAATGACCTCGATTTCCGCAAAGGAAAATCCATAGAGCCGAAGTGTAATATGACCATTTAAATCGCATTACCCGATAACAGTTGAATACCATAATCCATACATCGAATAAAAGAGTGCAATAGAGAGGTTTACAATAACTTATTACATCACCACTTGGTGGAATCAAAGTTCATGCAGCATAACAATAAAAGCTTAAGGTACAGAAGCTATCATCTTTGATCCAACTTGAGCGTAGGCATGAAACCCTCAATCGTTGTACTCTCCAGATGAGTACTCACTCTTTGAACCAGAAACCAAATTTTCAGTATGATTTGTACTGGCCACACTCCCACCCTATGTATTGCTTGGTGAAAGTGGATGCAGAAAGGATATATCAAAAGGAACCTATAAGGCTAGGGTTTTCCTATGCTTAAATTAGGTATATAAATAATATAATATAATAAGCAAGTTTTAAACACATTCCCATCCCTCATATCCATCACCATCCATCTCTGTAGCACCATCCCAACTCCTCCAACACCATCCTAGACTCAAGTCGATAAGCCAACTCCCTCTCGGCTTGTCTCAGCGGCCCGCAGCCCTCAACCTGGCTCACGACTGGAAAACATACTCAGGGGAAGGTAGAACACTCCACTCACTAGTCTGGTGCATGCAAAACACAGGAATGGTCCATAGCTAAAGAATTGGTATATGTATCAATCGATCAACCATACACTCTGTAGAGGTTTTACTATTCCACTAGATAGCCATCTTCGGTGTTGATCACCAAGGCAGATTCCGGGCGCGTACTGCTATAGAACGATGCCATTCTACCATCCAGCTCTGGATCGCTGGAACTATGAAGAGCCCATGTATTCACTCATGAAGAGAACACCATGGCATGTACCTGCTGCCGAAGGGGGTGCCAGGATCATCTTAGAAGGGCGTTAGCTCCATCCCATGCATATACCTTCCTATCACTACTTGCCTAGCAGTAATGACATCGATCTATCTAGCGGTTCGGCCGTCTCCCCCCATGGAGAGCAAGTGAAAAGCAAGAGATTCCTAAGGTACGGATACTAGCGCAGTAGTTTCTAAGTGTGACTAAACCGGGATATCTTCATCAGGGTTTATCTTTAACGTGCTACCACGGCACCTTCGTCCCGGGCTCCACCTCTCAGAGGATCACACCCAAGGACCACCATCACATCTCAGTTAGCCCACCACAGGCTCCTCTCATGGGAATGTCTAGATCCATCCCCTGGCAAGACTTGCTCCAAAAGCTCGTCATAGATCCGGCTCGATCGACTCAACCCTCACCCTACTCCCTGTCGTAAGTTTCACCCCAAAAACCCAGATACAACATCATCAGCTCACATGCCCATCTGATCCATTAACTCACACATCCAGCCTGGCACTCTCCAGGCCTTCCCAGGGTTCATCACGTCGTATCAAAATGTAAGCGAGTGAAGTATATATATTTATATAAATATAGCAGATAAGCAAGTGGCTATCATAACAGCGAGTAAGCAGGTGAAAGTTTACAATAAGGTAGGGCTCATCAAGTAATAATCTATCATGCAATCCTAACACAGGCAAAGCATTATAGCAGCAGGAATTTAAAGCACTAGCCATACTATATTTGCCATGCGTAATGGGATCTACGAGGTTGGATGAGGTATGGCACCTACACTGACATAGCTGTCGGACTTATCCTGGTAGTCACTGTTGTCAGACTTGTCCTCGCTCGAGCCTGTAACTAGAATTAATGGTCACAGGAGCGACCCCTATAGATTAGCACAAAGAACAAATGCCAAAAAGAAGATCCAAATGCACTCAAACATAGCTTAGATAGATAGGGCTCGATTTATAGAAAATTTGGATATGTGGATCGCATTTTTCGGAGCTCGTATGAATTAGTTATGAATTTTCAAAGATTTAACCATTTTATAAAAAAGAAAAAGGGCTGATTTATCTGGTGCTGACACGTAGCAGCACGGGATTAGGCCACATGTCGCACGCGGGTCAACTGGGGTCAACACAGATGCTGACATCATGCTGACGTGGCGGCTGACGTCATGTTGACGTCGTGCTGACGTCAGCGTTGAACGGGTCAACGAAGGTCCGACAGGTGGGTTCGGGGAGACGTCACTGCTGACGTCAGCAATCAACTTTCAACGGTATGGTGGGCCCCACTGGGCCGTTAACGGGCCGTTATTGGGCCGGATATGGGCCGGGCCGAGCCCGCCACGTGTCACACTTAGAGGCTGCCACATCATAACGCTGGAGCGCACACGAGCTCGGTCCACGGCTTCTGGTCCACGGTGCACCGGCGTCCTTGGGGTCCACTGTCAGCGGCACATGTCTTCGTGAACCGCATCCACTTAGTTGCAGTCTGGGTCCACGCGGTCCACTGTCCAACTCACGGTGCCCCGGTGCCTCCTGGTCCCACTTGCAGCGGTTCTGGCTCACGTACACCACGTCCACCGACTGCTCCTCCACTCATCCCCTTCCTCTGTCCGCAATGGCCCGATGGCGCGGCTCGCTGACGGTGGGGAATTCCTGATTCACGGTGCCACGGTGAATCTCTGGACTCATCAACTCGACCAACGGCTTCAGGACGTCAAAGCGGTCACGAAGATGGGCTTCAAGGCGGCGGCTTGACTCCCGACGGCGCGCTCTGCGGCGGACGATGGCTCGGCAGTGGCGGCGCTCGGTGCACTCCTCAGACCAAGTCACTCCAGCTCCAATTGGCAGCGTAGATGCACGATTGGAGTCATGCAGTGTCTGCCCGAAGCGCCGGCGGTGACCAAAGGCCATGGCGGAGTCTGCGCGGGCAGCAACCCCGCGGCGGAGCTCCTGCGGGTCCTCGGTGCATGGCTACTGCACTCAGGGAGGGTCTATGGCCTCCATCTCCTTATCCAGTTGACACAGCACGTCATGGCAGAGCTCCTCGGCCTCTTCTTGATCCTTGCGGTGGTCGGAGTCAGCGGGAAACAACGACGAACGACGGCGCTCCAGAGCGGTGGTGCACGACACGATGACTGGCAAGGCGGCTCGAAAAACGGTGCTCCGACGAGGCAACGTGGAGCTAGGGTGCGCACAGGATCCGTCTCTTCAAGGCGAGCGTGGATCCGAGGTCAATGGTGGGCAAGGCGCAACATGAGGCGGCTGGCTGGCTTCGTCGCGGTGGCGCTCTGCGCGTAGCGGCTGGCAAGGCGGCGCTCCGGTCCGGCATCCTCCTGATGCCATGGTCCATGGGCTTGGCTAGACCGTGTGTGTGTGCGTGCGGGTGTCCAAGATGGCGGCAGAGGCCTCGGCCTACGTGCTCCAAGGCGGAGCACCATGGCCAATAGCATGGGCGGAGGTTGGGAAGAGAGGCATGGCGGAGGTGCTCACCGGTGCTGGCATGGATAGGAGGTGCGGTACAAGTCTAGGTTCTGGCATTCTTGTGGCTCCGGCTTGCGGTACGACTTCCTCTTCTTGCTCCTGGCGTAGCAGCACGGTGGAGCTCCTCTTCTTCTCCAACTCTGACAGCAGCTTCTTCTTCCTCCCCGGCCCCCTTCTTCTCCTTTCCTCCTCCTCTTCCCAAATTAGACCGGCAAGGGTGCAATTGGTGTTCCACTGGAGTGGTGGTGGCGACTGGGAACCCTAGAGCTCCGGCCCCTTGCTTATATAGGGCGGAAGCGGAGGTAGGTGGTCGGCAGATGGCCGATCACGGCTCCGGCTTGATCAAGCGACCAAGGAGGGGTCCAGGTCACCGGTGGGGTGCTTGGCCGGGTCCACGGTGTAGCGATAGGGAGCTAGCAGTGGCTGGGTGGTGAAATCCTTTACGGCAGCATAGTTCACCACGGCGGCAGCGCATGTGTGCGCGCGCACGCAGAGGATTTCGCCCACGGCCATGGGTGCTTTGTGCAGGGCTGGTTGGTCGAGGTGGCGAGCGGGCGTGCGTTGATGCAGGGAAGGAGCAGATCGAGCGGCCGGCGTGGCTTGCTTCGAGGTGACGCGGGGGAACAGTGCTGACGCGAGCGCGCGCGGCGCGCGGGGGGAAAAGCAATCCGGTCGGGTGACCTCACCCGGCGTGATGACAGGTGGGTCCCACTACGAGGCCCACTCATCAGTGGCTCAGGACGACGGCGTGGCGCGCGGGCGGTCGTGGGTTCATGCTAGGCCTGTTGGGCCAGTTCCCTTTGCGCGCGGACGCTGGTGTGTTGGGCTGCCTGGCTGGCTTGCTGGGCCAGCGCACGCGGAAAGGAGAAAAGGCGGGCGGGCGAGGTAGGCCGACGGGGCTGGCTCGCGCGGCGCGAAGAGGAAAAGGAGAGCAGGCCGGGCTTGGGCTGGTAAGCAGGTTTGGGCCGGATTACTTCTTCTTTTTCCTTTTCTTTTTTTTCTTTTCATTTTCAAATACATTTATATATACATACATATATATATATGTGATGTGCTAACTATGAGCAACAAAATAGTGAGCATACATGGCCCAATTAATGTTAGGGTATTATTCCCTTAATATTTATTTGTCAAAATAAATATTATATTTGTCATTTTTATTTTTCAACACATAAACCAAATAAAATCTAAATCACCCTTTTAATGCAACATGATGATTGATCTATTGAAACATTGAAACAAGGCTATTGCAACATTGAAAAAAATAACATATGAAACATAGAGCATTGGCAAGAGACATTAATTAATTAACACATGAATGCTATGCATGACATGATGGGGTTAATCAAGGTTAAGGGGTAGATGATGACATGTTGCACCACATCACTCAGGGTTTTGTTGAAAAAATTTTGTAGCTCGGATTTTTGGGTTGTTACACCTTATGCTTGCGTGTATGGAACCTAATCTACAAATGCAGTTCGATAATAATCACTCAGCGAATGATATGATCGTGGCGCTGGAGGAGATGTTCCAAATACAAGCTAGGACTGAAAGGTTCAATGTCTCTAAGGTGCTCGCTGAAACCAAGCTAGCAGAAGGCGTAGCTGTAGGACCACACGTAATCAAGATGGTTGGTTACACTCAGAGGTTGGACAAGCTAGGCTTCCCAATCGGCCAAGAGTTGGCTACTGATTTCATTCTTGCATCACTTCCACCCAACTATGGAAACTTCATCTCGAACTACCATATGCATGGGGCGGAGAGGGGCTTGAATGAGTTGTGTGGCATGCTGAAAACAGTATAGGTCAACATCAAGAAAGGTGCCGGTAGTAGCCAAGTGTTGGCGGTCCAGAACAGGCCTTGGTTTAAGAGGAAAGGCAATTCTTGGAAGAAGAACAAGGGCAAGGCTAAAGATGAGATCTCTAAGCCAAACCCACCTGCTGCCAAGGTTGGACCATGTGCAAATTTAGATTGCTTTTACTATAAGGGGAAATGTCTCTGGAAAAGGAACTGCAAGGAGTACTTGGCATCCTTAGAGAAGGATGGCGGCGGTAAAGGTACTACTGCTGCTTATACTCTTGTTGTTCATGTTACAGACATTTTTCTCGCTAACTCTTATATCAATTCTTGGGTATTTGATACCAGATCGGTTGCTCATATTTGCAATACGATGCAGGGAATGATAAGAAGTAGAAGCATAGAAAAGGGAGAGGTTGACTTTCGCATGGCAACAATGCAAGAGTTGCTGCGTTGAATGTCAGGATGATGCAACTTCACCTGCCGTCAGGATTTATTATGGAATTGAATAATTATTATTTTGTTCCTAGCTTAAGTCGAAACATTGTGTCACCTTCATGTTTGATGAAGGATGGTTATTCTTTTGTAAGTAAAGACAATAGTTGTGTGATCTCCAAGAATGACATGTTTGTGGCTTCTGCATCCATTGTGAATGGATTATTTATTTTAAATCTTGATAATGCACCTGTCTATAATATTAGTGCTAAAAGGCCTCAGCTTAATGAGTTAAGTCCTACCTATATGTGGCATTGTCGTTTGGGTAATATAAGTGAAAATCACATGAAGAAGCTTCATACTGATGGGCTTTTAATTCATTTGATTTTGAATCTTACGAAACATGAAGCTTGCCTGCTCGACAGGATGACCAAGGCGCCTTTTACATGTTTTCCTGAGAGGGCGGCAGACTTATTGGAACTCATACATACTAATGTGTGCGGACCACTAAGCACGACAACCAGAGGTGGTTTTCAATACTTCATAACTTTCACTAATGATTTTAGTAGATATGGCTATGTCTACTTAATGAAGCATAAGTCTGAAACATTTGAAAAGTTCAAAGAGTTTCAGAATGAAGTTGAGAACCAACGTGGCAAAAAAAAGGCCTTGCGATCTGATCGTGGAGGCGATTATTTAAGTCACGAGTTTAGCAATCATCTAAAGAGTTATGGAATAGTTTCACAGCTTACGCCACCCAGAACGCCTCAAAGGAATGACGTGTCTGAGCAACGTAATTGGAGTTTGTTAGACATGGTTCGGTCTATGATGAGCCGGTCGGACCTATCTTTATCATTTTGGGGATACGCTCTACAAACAGCTGCTTTCACACTAAATAGGGTACCATCTAAGTTGGTAGATATGACACCATATCAGATGTGGACTAGTCGGCGTCCCAGTTTATCTTTTCTAAAAGTTTGGGGTTGTGAAGCTTAGGTCAAACGGTTGATATCTGATAAGTTAGCACCAAAGTCAGACAAGTGCTTCTTCATGGGATATCCAAAGAAAACTTTAGGGTATTACTTCTATAACCGATCAAAGGGCAAAGTGTTTGTTGCTTGGAACGGTGTCTTCCTAGAGAAAATGTTTCTCAAAGGAGATAGGAGTGGTCGAAAGGTGTATCTTGAAGAAGTTCAAGAGGAGCCAGTAGGGAATGACTCTACTAGTGATGCTAATGTAGCAGAACAAGTTCAATACACCAGTGATCGATACACCGATGTTTAGTACACCACACCAACCATGAAGATCAACAAGACTTCATGAATTGTGTGTGGATCTGTTGTTGTTGGATGATGATGAACCCACAAATTATGCAGAAGCAATGATGGACCTAGATTCTGAGAAATGGCAGAGTGCCATGAGATCTGAGATAGATTCCATGGGAGACAATTAGGTTTGAAACTTGGTTGACCCGCCTGATGGGGTTAGACCCATTGAGTGCAAATGGATCTTTAAGAAGAAGAAGGATATGGATGGAAATGTTCACGTCTATAAAGCTCGGCTTGTCGCAAAGGGTTTTCAGCAAGTTCAAGGAATTGACGACGATGAGACATTCTCACCAGTAGCGATGCTTAAATCTATCCGGATCATTCTAGCAATTGCTGTATATTTTGATTATGAGATATGACAGATGGATGTTAAAACAGCCTTTCTAAATGGATATTTGGAAGAGGACGTGTATATGATACAACCCGAAGGTTTTGTTGATCCTAATAATGCTGGAAAAATATGCAAGCTTAAGAAATCCATATGGGTTAAAGCAAGCATCTCGGAGTTGGAATATTCATTTTGATGAGGTCGTCAAAGGGTTTGGCTTCCGTCAGAATGAAGAAGAACCTTGTGTTTACAAGAAGGAAAGTGGGAGCGCTGTGGTGTTTTTGATCTTGTATGTGGATGACATATTACTGATTGGGAATGACATTCCGATGTCGCAATTTGTAAAGACTTCATTGAATAATAGTTTTTCTATGAAGGATTTAGGAGAGGCAGCATACATCTTGAGTATTAAGATCTATAGAGATAGGTCAAGAAGGCTAATAGCATTATGCCAAGACACATACATTGATAAGATGTTGAAGTGGTTCAACATGGAATAGTCCAAGAAAGGGTTCTTGCCTGTGTCACATGGTATGCGTTTCAATGGCAAGCGGTGTCCTTCCACTGATGCTGAGCCCAAGCGCATGAGTAAGGTTCCATACTCTTCGGCAGTTGGTTCTATCATGCATACCATGATATGTACTCGCCCAAATGTCGTATATGCTCTAAGTGTTGCGAGCAAGTGCCAAGATAATCCTAGTGAGTCACTGGACGCTGGTTAAGAACATTCTTAAGTACTTGAGAAGGACTAAGGATGTGTTCCTAATCTATGGAGGTGAGGAGGAGCTCGTTGTAAACGGTTACAACGATGCTAGCTTTCAAACCGACGTGGATGATTCACTATCTCAATCAGGTTTTGTGTTCATAATAAATGGTGGTGCAATAAGCTGGAAGAGTTCCAAGCAGGAAACGGTTACCGATTCTACAGCAGAAGCCGAGTACATTGCGGCTGGTGGAGCTGCAAAGGAATGCATTTGGTTGAGGAGGTTCCTCACTGAACTTGGTGTGCTTCTAAATGCGTCGGGCCCATTGAATTTACATTGTGATAACAATGGGGTGATTGCATAGGCTAAACAGCTTAGGGATCACCAGAAGAACAAATATGTACTCCGGAAGTTTCATCTCATTCGACAAGTTGTGAAACAAGAAGAGATTAAATTGTGCAAAATACATACAGATTTGAATATAGCAGATCCTTTGACAAAGGCTCTTCCACAGCCTAAGCATGAGGCGCACATGAGGTCTATGGGGATTAGACATCTTAGAGATCAACTCTAGTGCAAGTGGGAGACTGTTGAGAATATGCCCTAGAGGTAATCATTGAGATGATGATATTCTGTTTGTATCTATGACATGCATTAAGTGTTCGTTGAATATTCATTATAGACAAACTTGTATTGATTGGTAATTATGTGAATTATTTGTGGAACTCCTTACTTGTATGTTTATTCTAAAGTTGTCCCTGGTCGGCGTTCTTGTGAGAACACACTTGAATATTAGACCAGCACATGTATTAGTTGATGGCTATGTTTCACAAGTCATAGACATGGAGATGTCGAACGAATAATGTGGCGCATGTGAGACATGTAGGCTGGACTGACCCATCATTAGAAAGTCTCTATTCAAGTCATGTACATTATGTTCTTAGACCTGAGACTGTGGTATGTACTCAAGATGTGAAATGACCTACTTAGGGATTGCCAAACACTACTCTGTAACTGGGTAGTTATAAAAGTGGTCTTCGGGTGGTCAGAAAGCATGCTGTGAGACATAGACAATCAAGACGGAATTTGCCCCTCTCTACGTGAGAGAGATATCACTGGATCACTCAAGTGATTGCATCAACAAATGCATGGCCATGCTTGGGTTAAGTGTTAATCCACGAGTTGAACAATATACCAAGTGGCAAAGGAATAACTTGTATGTGGTCATTGTGATTCGTCCATATGATCTTTATGTATACATAGGAGTTGTCACGCCTTGCTAGAGGCCGCTGTCAACTATAGAGCGAGTAGGAGTACTCGGCCCATGTATATGTGTGTGTGAACCCATAGGGTCGCACGCTTAAGGGATGGAAGCCTAATTTGGGTTGGACCCAGATTAGACACGGCTAAGGGTTCCTGATGGGCCTCCAGGTCGGTGTCGCATAGGGACGCCTATATAAGCAAGGGTAGGGGCGAGGCAAAGGGAGAGCTTGATCTATTCAGCCGCCGTCGCCCACCTCACGCTCACGCCTTTGCTCCTCGTGGACCTCACAGTTCGGTTACGTATTGCTTCTTCCCGCACGTGTGTGATACCTCGGAGGTGCTGCATCTATGGCATAAGGACGGACCTCATCGATCACGGTGGTTGGTAGCTGGTCGGTGACTGGTCGGACTGGTCGGGAACATGCTCGGACGATCCGCGAGCGAAGGGTGTACTTGACGGACGACCATGCAACTGCACGGCACTACTGCGACGCATTCGACTACATCGAGTCTTCCGCTGTACCTGTGCGTCTACTGGTAATCCCGTGGCCTATATATGGCAGTAGATCCTGCTTTATGAGGCAAAAAAGTTTTATTTTCTGGCTAGCGTAGCACCCTCATAACCCTACAGCGGGGTGGTGCGATCTTTGACATCTATATTGTGGAAGATCTAAGCATTTTTGCTTACGTGGAAGAAAGAGGAGAGAGAAATAAAAGAGAAATCTCTTATTGAAAGAACTAACACTATTATTTAGTTTACTAGATACCTCAATTCTTAGAGGTGCCTTTATTAGGACTTCTTATTAGGGGGAAAGAATAAGCATTCCTATATTATTAAGAAATTTACATTTGAGGAAACCCCTTATAATTGGATCATATATAAATCCAGATTGCAAAGGTCTTCACATCCTTACTTTTCCATCCATATATATGGACATCCTGCCACAACCTTATTATGGTCATGTGCTTCCACTTCTCTTGAACAGCTATTTGCGGTTTATGTTAGATTGACAAAGTTGCGGTTTATGTTCACAAGACAATGACCTTTCTCTAGGTTGACAGTGTCAAATCGAATGACGTTGAATTTGGATTGTTTTATGTAGTCGTCATATACATATATAACACATGGCAACCCGTATAATAATATTGATGAATTTTGTATCATTACAAGCTAATAAGGACAGCTGGATTAATAAGGGTATGTTTAGGAGGGAAAAAAGAGAGAAAATATAGTCTATCAGAAACATATAAAGCTCATACTGTTGATTTATTGAATCAATGAATACTGGACAATTAACTTCTTATGTACTTTGTCATCAGCATGGAAAATCGTGCAGTAAGTATATGCAAGTACTCCTACATACAAAGGCATATAATTAGTACTGTATATTGTACCATCATCCAGCTGCGGATAGATAAGTACGGCGTGCATCTTGTGTGTCGTTGGATTGCGTCCAGCGTCCGTTGCTTCGTCGTCGTCGTACTCCATACTATACTGCACTGCACGTCAGAGGACGAGACCAAAGCTGCTAGTTGCTGCCTTCGTTTTCTTTGTCCTTTGGTATTGGTCTGCCGCGCCGTTGTGACTTGCGCGCGCACACACCCACGCCCACGACTCGCCCTGCTAACGGGGCTAAACCCATCTCTAATCCAACCCGACTAGCAGGCTATCACATTGTTTCCCAAACCCAACCCAGCCCAAACATTAAAGCATGCAACCCGCCCCCACCCAGCCCACGGAGCTGTCAAAAAATTAAAACCGCAGAAGTGGGTTCAAGTTCAACGATGTACTGCTTCAATCGCGGCTGTCGTAGCGTTGTGAAGCAGAGCAAGACCGCCGCCGCCATCTCTCGTGGAGCTGCCGCGCATCCGTATCTCGTGGAGTTGTTACGCCGCCGTTGTTTGCAAGTCCAGCGAGAAGCGCTCCTTGAGCTGCCACGGGCGCTCGCCGGAGTCGTCGGAGCCAAGGGAGACGACTGTGACCCGAGAAATTTCATTATTTGACCCGTTATTCACACGCCCCGCAGGATATAACCCTGAATTCACATACCTTTTGAAATATGACCCATGTCATACGAATTGCTTTATAATATGACCCCTGGTCAGAAAAAAGACATAGATGCCCCCATCCTCTTCTCCCTCACTCTCTCTCCTCCCTATTCTCTCTCTCCGGCGGCCGGGTGGAGCCCCCCTCGCGCGCGCCGGCCATGGCGGCTGTGGCGGAGGTCACGCACAGCGGCAATGGCGGCTGCGGCGGAGCTCCCGTGCGCCGCCCATGGCGGGCCGCGGCGGAGCCTGCGCGCGCCGCCCATGAGGGCCGCGGTGGAGTTTGCGCGCACACCCATGGCTGGTCACGACAGAGCTCCCGCGTGCGCCGGCCATGAGGGAATGAGGGAGGGGCAGGCTAGTCTTTTCGCGTGCCTCAAACAGTGAAATGAGTCATATTTCAAAGCAATTCGCAGGACATGGGTCATATTTCAAAAGGCATGCAAATTCCGGGTCATATCCTGCAGGGCGTGCGAATAACGGATCAAATAATAAAATTTCTTGTAGCCCAGCCTCCACCCACACACCCCTCCTCGATCTCCACGGGAAACTTCGCGTCGTGGACGATGGCGGGGACGGCCAGGGCCGGGAGCAGGGCCAGCAGCGCGAGCGTCGTGCTCCCGGACTGGCGGGTGTGGCAGTGACCCTCCCAGCCATGGCGGTCAAGCTGATGCTGGACGCGCCGGGCCACTTCCTGGTGGACGCGCGAGCACTGCGGCCCCAGCGGTGGATCAAAGTGCTCCCGGCGTGCGTTTGGGTTTTGGTTGTGTCACGAGCGCTCGCCGGCGTTGTTTGATACTACGAACCCATTCCAACTCGAGTTCACTGTTAACCCAACCCAATCTGTTAGATCCTAGAATCCATGGCAACGCACCCAAATAAACCCCATGTCAGCACCCAACCCAATAAACCCGTTTCCAACCAAACCAATCCATTAGCAGGGCGACCCACGACCCAGCTGCGGTTTATATCCATTCTGTTATTAAAACATAGTGTCAGACTTGTCAATTTTAGCGTCTGCCCCTGCGTTTGTGATGTGACTGACAGTTTCGTCGCACATCGTCGTACATGTCAGTGTCATATCGGGTACTACTCGTACGTGGGTTCCCTGAATCATATAGAAACGACAAATTTGCGAGCCGATGTCAATTACGGTGCCAAAATTGTGATTCTCAAAGCAAATGGCATTAGACAACCGAACGGCGAATATGATATTTTATATATTCCATTCGTGTCTGAAATAGGCAGCAACGACGAACGACATGCATACATTGGGAGAAGTAGCCATGCGAGCAAACAGGATTTCATCAAACGAAAATTATGAATAGTGCGCCCGCGGCGGAGCAAGTCCTTGGTAACAAATAAGTAGTGTATATATGATTGATACGACTCCTGTTTCAGTTTATTTGGAAATCTCGTGCAGTTGTGTAAGAACAGTCTACCTATAGATAACATCAACAAGTATTTTCAGAGCCAACCATCGCTGGATTTTTTTTTTATCATAGCCTTATATATCTAAAATATAGCACCCATATCAAATTTCTTCATCTTATGTTCTTCTTCCATTCTTCTTTCTTTCTTCATGTGTACCGCCTCTATCAACTCCCCTTCCTTACCACATGCGCCTTGCTTGACCCCCTCACCTTCGCCTCCCTCGATGACTCCGAAAGTGTCTACCTAGGCTCGAATCTACAATCCATCACATGTGCCTCCTCCTAGACATCATCTTCGATCATCTTTGCCTAAGCTCCTCGCTAGTTCCCACCGCCACGTCCGATGACTCCGATAGTGCCCTACCGTCATCGCCGCTCTTTCAATTCGGTCGCCTATGATCGCCCTTGCATTAACATGGTAGGCCGACCAGTTCCCCATCCCTATCACAACACTGCCAAGTGAAGCTTCCCCTGGCGATCCCGTTGGGTGGGCCTAAGGTAAGTCTTTAATTTGAACACTAATTATAACATTTGCTGAGTTGGAGAAGAGGTGATGCATAGTATGACTTCATTTTGTCAATCCTTGACTATGATGAACCGACGGATGTGCGATGCGAGCGCGTGAGCGTCCACCAGACCACCACCACCATGCGTGATCTGAAAATGGAAAAAGAAGAGAAAAGCAAGAGAAAAAAAAAGGAAAGAAAAAGAAAAGAAAAGACTTGCTGCCGGCCGGTCCGGCAGTTATTGGATTAGCCTTTATAGTTGGGTCAAGATACGTTACGTGACACGCCGGCCCACCCACCATTCCACCTGCACTGCACCCACCTTCCATTGCGCACCCGCACGTCCGTCCGTCCTCCGTCGTCCCTCACGAGCGCTCATCTCTCGTCATTCCCTTCACCATGGCGGCCCTTTCCACATTCATTATTCTACTGATGCACCCTGCGCCTGCTGATGTCGTCCGTGTGCTGCCCTTTTTCCTTCTCTTTTTCTTTCTCCTTTTTGTGCAGCCTTGATCTTGACGCGGCTGTCTATTGCCGCCATGCTCGCCGTCAACGGCAGCCCACAGATCGGCGTTGGCGCATATATCCGCTCTCGCTTATCCACGGACCACTCACTGCTCACTTGGTCCTCTCCATCCTCCACTTTTCTATGCTTGCCCCCTCCTCCACGCACGCCCGAATAACCCTTTTCTTCTCGTCTCTTCTCCCCTCCCTTCCCTAGCTTCCATTCCATTCCTTTCTTCGCCGCCAAGTACCCTAAATCCATCCACCAATCAAGCGATAGTGATCGTCCCCAGCCTCAAGAGGTCAGCTGACAGAAGATACACGCCGATGAAGCTCGTGTGGTGCCCCAACACGGCCTCCAAGGCCTACATCGACGGCGTCCGCGCCATCGCCGACAACGACTCTGCCGACGGCTCGACAGAGCTCGCCGAGCTCCTCGCCGCCATGGCCGGCGGCTGGAACGCCCAGCTCATCGTCGACGCCCCAGACGTGTCCCCGTCTAGCAGCAGCAGCCGCCGCCAACCCGCCACAAGCCTCGCGCTCGCCGCCGCCGCGCGCCGCACGGGCGGCCGCTACGCCCTCCTCGACGTCGAAGCCGACGACGACAACTCTGGATCCTCCTCCTCCGAGGTAGAAGGCGGGTCCGCCGAGGCCGCCATGGCGCGGCTGGAGGGCGTGGACCTGCTCTTCCTCGATGCGCGGCGCCGGGACGCGGCGGCCGTTCTAAGAGCAGCAAGGCCGGGCCCCCTGGGCATGGTCGTGGTGCGCCACGGCGACGTCACCGGAGGCATCCGCCGCGCCGCCGCGCCGCCGTGGGGGATGGCGGCGGGGACCCGGGTCGTGCGCGCGGCCTACCTCCCCATCGGCTCGGGGGGCGTCGAGGTGCTGCACGTCGGGGTCGGCAAGGGGCCCAGCCTGCAGCTGCCGACGACGACGACGCAGCAAAGCAGGAGGCCCGGCCGTGGGCGGTGGATCCGCCATGTTAATCATCGTACCGGCGAGGAGCACGTCTTCCGGCGCCAGTAGCCGCCTGCACCTGCAGCTAGCTCCACCGCCCTTGATGGGGATTGATCCAATACACGTACAGCCAGCTAGCTAGCTGGCCGTATCAGAGTCAACGAAAGCTCCTGTCCCCCTTCCCAAATTAACACGGCTAAGCTAGCCTACTCGTTTTCTCGTTAGATTCGTTGAATCTGACCGTGATAGTGATCCCAGTCTTCCTTACTATCCGGTTGGAAATGTGACGAATCATTATGTGTGGTGTACCGTGTACATATTACTAGAACTACAACGAACCTTCCTCTATAGCTACATTATATAGTTCCTTAATTTGTGAATTACTTACTGATGATGCATACTTCAAGCACAATATAAGTATTTTCTCTGTTCGAAATTATAATTCGTTTTAACTTTTCTAGATGTATTTCTTTTGCTATTATAACTAGATGCATATCAAAAACAATGTATCTAAAAATGTCTAAACAAACTGTAATTTGGAAGGGAGAGAGTATTTCTTATTAGCTCTTCCGTAATTTCTTTTTTCCAGCAAATGTGTCGTCCTTAGTACACTCATACTTCGTAAACTAACGTGTTAGCAACGAGCACTTATATACAGAGAACTATCTTGTGGAAGATCATAGCATTTTGCTTGTACAAGATAATAGAAGATCTTAGCGTTTTTGCTTATGTGGAAGAAAGAGGAGTGAACACAAGGGGTCAGGGGCTATATATGTTGGGCCTCCAAGCACCCCCTACGCTCCATCCTCCCCAATTGGAGCCACCTCAGCCTTCACTTTCAACCTGAGAATGGGTTGGGCCAAAACCGGATTTTCTGTTTTTGTTTCTTATTTGGGCCTGCATGGTTTGGTGGGGAATGGGCTACAGAGTTTATGAGCTAGTTTTGTTTGCGGTACTAGCAATAATGGATTGGAACAGTTTTTTCCTTTAAGTTTACGAAATTGACTGGAATGGTTCTAGACAGCCACAGCCCCCGAGAGCCGTGCCGACGCGGCGGTTGATGGTGTGCACGTCGGCGGGTGGCGTCCCTCTGGTACTACATGGCAAGGAAGAAGCCGTCGAGCTCTACACGTGCATAGTTCGGGGCGCCGATGGCCACGATCTGACCCTGGCTTCCATGGTTGTGTGCTTCCTCGTCCAGAATTCGACGGCCACGATCGCAGGCGGAGGATGTCGCCGGACGCCCTGCGCGACGCGGTCATCGACGAGCTTCCTCGTCCCTGTATCTTCCTCGCGGGGGCTGGCAGGCGAGCAGCCGTACGCGTACGCGTGCAAAGGAGAGAAGACAAGCTGTAGCCAGAACCACATACCCGGTAGTCGAAGCACTGCCACCGCCCGGTGAGGAGGACGATGCGGTCGCCGGCAGTGGAGGACGACATGGTCGCCAGCGGTGGACCAACGCCAATCCATGGATTTAATGGGTTGAACGATCTGGTTTGGTTTGGTACGTGGAGATGGAAGTGACGGTCCAAGGTGGTTTAGCTTTTGCAAATGAATGGGTGGACTGGGGTGGGTTAATTAAACAGGGAATGCACATCTGGTTTGGTGCGGGTTCAGCGTGGATTTCAGCCATTCCCAGGTTGAGTTCACTTGAGGCCCTGGGTGTGGAGAGGGTGAGCAAGAGAGAAGCCGAGAAGGGAAAGGGAAAGAACAGAGGCAGGTGCTCTTGTGGGTGTGAATAGAAAGAGAGGAATGAGACATAGTGTAGAGACTGAGCGAGCGTGAGAGAGGAATGGAGAGAGATTGAGGGTGTGCTTGGATCCTTTTGTCGCTGTTGAGCTACGGACCAATTTAAATCGATAGTTTGTTTGGTTTTTCTAGCCATCTCATCCTGTTTTTTGTGCTAGCAATCTCTTGCTTGTGTTGCAGGAGAGCCGACTCCCAGCCTGCAAGGGTCTCTGGCAGCAAAGCTAGGCAAGGTTAGATATCTTTGTCCAGAAACCAAACGTGCACTAAATCGTCTGTGTGATGTTGAGTCTGACGTGCAAGAATAAAAAGTTTAGGTATAATAATATAATATTGTAATGCTGCTTTTGATACGCACCAGATAATATAGTATCATTGCCTGGTGAATGTGTTTTCCAGCCATGAAACGACAGCAATTGCATATTATTATGCTAGAGTAGAGCGTGCTACACTGCTATTCCAGGTTTTTGGCTCCAAGACAAGGTTAGCGTGAATTCTTAGCTAATTGGACTCATATATGGGCATACGGAACGGTAAGTTTGGGCCACCTGGGCTTTATTTTGCGTTGGCCCAAGTGTTGCTTCACCTAAAAAAAAAAAAAAAAAACATCCGTAGCTCTTTTTGACTTTGTGCTCAAATTTCAGTTTCTACACTTTGCATTTGCTAATACAAATATCTCAACACGCGATTGGATATATACAAATACAATACACTCTTAGTACATGGGAGTCCGTATTATATGGTATATACATAATAATAAATTATTACGAAAATTGCAGAGCCTGAAAAAGTGCTACAGCGCGAGCACGATCTCTGCTCTCTACCTAGTGGCCGAAGCAGTCGACGAGGACAGACAGAGCCATCTCGGCCGTGAGACCCCGCGACAGCGACGGTCTAGCAGCTGCAGCAAGAAGCGCGTCATCGGCATCGCCAGGTGAGCCGGCGCCGCCAGTTCCGGAGCCGGTTGGACTCGCAGGTGCAGCAGGCTCCGACGAGACGTGACGCGGCGGCGGGACGGGCCCGGCCCGGACGCCGCCGCCTGTTCGCTGGTCCTCTGCCGCCGCGGGCGCAGAGAGCATCGACCGGCCGGGGGCCTGTTGCAGGATCGCTCGCCGCACCTGCAGCCCGATCCTCTCCGCCGCTGAGGGCCCGCAGCTGGACAGGGACAGCTCGGCCGAGACGACATCTCTAGCTGTGAGCGACGACGAGTCGGGGTGACCAAGAAGACGAGGCGACGACACGATGGCGACCTCGGAGCGACTTGGTTGCTCTGCTCTGCTGGCTGGTGTTTGCCTCTGCCGTCGTGCGCGCTCCTTTATAGCAGTGGCAGGGTGCTGTGGTTGGCGCGTCGCCGCGTCGGTCGTCATTGCACACGCGAAACGCCAGGCGCCTGTCGGCACGCAGTGGTGAGGCTGCGCGTTCCCGTGAAGGAAACCTGTGGCGCATATGCCCCCGGAAATGGAGACGCACGGCTGTGGTTTTTTGGGGCCAGGCAGAGACCGCCACACTACCACAGGGAGCTTCTGCGCAGCTTCCCAGCGTCGCAAACACGTGATGTTGGGAAAAAGGCAGTTTGGACTAGTGCTTGTCATTTTCGTTCCAGAAACTACGAGTGTATTGCGATCCGACGTGGCCTTTTAACGGCTGCCCCTATCCGTATTGTCACGACTGCACATTGCCGGGTTACGCTACGCGCCGCCCTGGTCGGACAGCAGACCAGGTGGGGAGCTGCTGCACCGTACGGTATTGGGCCCTTTTTGCCTTTTTGTTTTATTTTTTAGGCCGGTTTCACAATTAATTGCTAACTGTTTATTTGTTGGGCCAGTTTCACGAGTGGTTTGTTTGAAATGTTTTAAATATTTTGGCGCGAATTAAAAAAAAATGTGGTCCAGAATTCAGTGATTTGGTGATTTAATTGAAAACATTAGTTTTTTTTAAAAAAAATGGTTACAGACTTGCATACGACTATTTTTCTTAAAACATTCAAAAACTAAATTTCTGGCTGAATTCAAAATTTTTTGCGTGGGCTAGTCACTATTATTTTTTTGCTATTTAAGTGTTACTGATGACAATTTGTACAAGTTTTCTATTATACAAGAAAAAATAGCGAGAAAGAAAGAACATATATTTGAAATTACTCACAAATCTGTAATACTAGCAAAACATGACATTTATCGTATAAGGGCACCGTAGAATAACATTGGAAAATACACAGTAGTAGAACTTTGTTCGAATTCTAGTACAACAAATGTAGAAATATAATGTTCGGACTGTTTGTTTCGCGCATCAGTTCAGACTCTTTTTGCACATATAGACTGATTCGTTAAATATGTTAAATGTTTTGGTGTCGATTAAAAAAAATGTCGTTGTCAATCAGTGTTTTAGTGGGGCAATTGAAAACATTAGTTTTTTTTTTTTAAAAAATGTAACCAACTTGCATACGACTAATATTAGTTTTTTTAAAATGTTACCAACTTGCATATGACTACTTTTTTTTTTGAAACATTAAAAAACAGATTTTTGTTTTTACTTTTTTCAAATGTTGCTCGGGGCAATTCTTTTTGAAAAATGTCTTATACATAAAAATTATAGAGAAAAAACATGTTAATGTCTATTTTTGAACTATGCTTTTGAAGTGTTATTCAAAACATGTTGTAGTTTAACATAGTAAAAGAAAAGTATTCAACTAAATTTCAACCTAAAATGGACCATGATTTTCTCAAATTGAAACCAATTGTATTAAATCATTTTCTCAAGAAGAACAAGAAATTTTAAAATAAGTAGCACTAGGACAACAATCAATACAACAGAGAACCTCTATTAACACTATATGGAATATATCATTTTCTTAATTAGAACAAGAAAATTTAAAACGAGTAAATAACACTAGGATATCAATCAATACAACAGAAAACCTCAGTTAACACTGTACGAAACATCATTTTCTCAATCCTTTGTTAACACTGTACAGAACATCATTTTCTCAAGAAGCACAAGAAAATTTAAAACAAGTAGCACTAGGACATCAATCAATATAACAGAGAACCTGAGTTAACACTGTACGGAACATCATTTTCTCGAACCTCTGTTAACACCGTATAGAACATAATCTTCTCAAGAAGAACAAGAAAATATAAAACAAGTAAGTAGCACTAGGACATTAATCAATACAATAGAGAACCTCAATTAACACTGTACAGAACATCATGTTCTTCAAGAAGAACAAAAACATTAAAAACGAGTAAGGAGCACTAGGACATCAATCAGGAGAGAACATCAATTAACACTGCATAGAATATCATTTTCTTCGGTGAGAACTTAAAAAGGAAATGAAACAACAGTACGATTTAACTGTTCTATATATGGTGATGAAATATTACCTTGATGGATTTTTTGATATGTTACGAGTGAGGAGATTGAACAATGCTTCTTCTACATCATTGATAAAAATGAATTGCATGTTCCTCCCTTCAGTTTCTGCAAATGAAACTTTTTTGGACTGTTTGTGTGAACGACTTGAACCAACATTAGCATCTCTTGATATGCGAAGAAGAATTGGTGAACCCCTCAGCATAATGGGTCTTTGATTTATCTAGATTGACACCTTCCTGCTCTGCATAATGGGTCTTAGATTTATCCAGATCAACACCTTTCTCCTTTGCATAATGGGTCTTCATTTTATCTAGAATGACCCCTTCCTCCTCTGCATAATTGCAACTGGAGAGGATGAAACAAGTTGAAAATCATTGTGAGCATTGACCTGAATAAGGAAAAAAGGTAATAGTTAGATGCACTTCACATAATAGTACTTGTCTAGTAATTGAAGATAACTTGGAAAATGTCTATAAAAAAGTCAAGAGAGCTCACAGATTTATCATTATTGTCATAAGAACTTGCTCCATGTATATCATTTTCATCAAAATTGATCAAAAGCTTTCCAAATTGAAGAGAAGCTTTTTCAACTCCAGTAGAAGCCATAGAATTACACCTTGCTCATTTGCCTACCAATAAAATGAATCATACAAAAGAACATCAGTTGAAAGATGCAAATAAGATTTCAGCTCTAGAACAACAATTGGTAACCCTAGAACATTAGTGGGCACTTCACAGAACACCACTTGCCTATTATTTGAACATCACTAGAAAAAAACATGGAAAATGGAAAATGGAAAACATACTATAATAAGATCACATAACCATAATAAAAAGATGGGAACTTTACTTAGTGAAAACAAAAAGAATACAAAGAATATGGTTTAGATTTGTGAGATTCATGTACCTTTCCAAGATGCATTGAAAATTTTTCATGTGCAATAGAAGACACACAATTGTTACCTTCATGAGTGGCCTATGAATACCAAAACTATTGGCTCTAACAAATTTCCTTTGTTCTTCATTCAGAGATTGACAATTTTTTTTATGAAACGACAATACACAAATTTTCCCCTAGAACAGTAAAATTACAAAACAAACACAACCACAAGGACAATTGACATTGTTTTTCTAGGAAAGGACAATACACAAATTTTTTACCCT
Source organism: Bothriochloa decipiens (assembly GCA_023333625.1). Lineage (NCBI taxonomy): Eukaryota > Viridiplantae > Streptophyta > Magnoliopsida > Poales > Poaceae > Bothriochloa > Bothriochloa decipiens. The sequence continues at coordinate 64,273,475 of CM041631.1, forward strand.
AGAATAGAACAATTACAAAACAAACAAATCCACAAGAACAATTAAAATTTTTTTCTACTCACTAGAATGGCACATTTAAAAAAAACACAACCACAACCATAAGGACAATTGACAATTTTTTTTCTATAGAAGGACAATAGACAAAATTTTCTCCCTAGAATGGCACAATTACAAAACAAGCACAACCACAAGGACAATTGACAATTTTTTTCTATAGAAGGACAATAGACAATTTTTTTCCTAGAACGGCACAATTACAAAACAAACACAGCCAAAAGGACAATTAACAATTTATTTTCTATAGAAGACAATAGACAAATTTTCTCCCTAGAACGGCATAATTACAAAACAATGGTGGCAACTACCACCACAACCACAAGGACAACTTTTTTTATATGGAAGAACAATGAAATAGAAAAATAGTAGTTCAGTAGGACTAGAACATTAGTTCATCACAACTAGAACATCAGTGAGTAACCATAAAAACATCATGTGGCAGTAAGAAAAAACTTATAGAATTTCAAAGTACAAATCAAAAAATAAGTCAAACAAACTATAAAGTCTTTTGACCCAAGAGTCCAAATGATTGCTCCAATCATACCTTCATCACATAGCAATACAAAGATTCAACATGATATGAGTGCTTGACATGCCAGTTGCTTCATAGGCATTACAAAGATAGATCTCAAGGTTTAAACATTCATAGATGTAATTGGAACTGTTCATGTAATTGGGACTATAGATGTAATCATTTTACTAGAATGTTTAATATTTTTTATACATACAATCAAACTTAGTTTAAAAATATAACATGACCTAAAATGCAAATATTGCATTTTTGGAAAGCACAAAGATTTTGATTAAGGGAAAGTATATGTCAATACCTAGGAATGTGAAGCTGTCAATGAATGTGAAACTGTCAACAATAGAATATGAGTTAAATTACAACGTTAGGTAAACTGCAAGTAGAGCTATGAAAAGGAAAAAAAAAATTAATGGTTAGCCTTACAAGGCTTGATTCATATAGCCGGAATCCTAGATAATCCAGGTAATCATCCTTTACGGCTTTGTAATCAAAACAGTCTTCCATGAGCTTTGCACTATAGAGAATGTGATAAATAGGTTAGTTAAACTGTTTATGTTGTTTGAAACAAATATTTGTTGATAATACTTTTAATATCAAAACAGATGAACCTATGTAATAGAGTTAAAAATAGCAGAACATCAAAGGATGTTTAATAGAACATCAGGTAAATTTTTACTGAACATGGTTGTAATCAAAACAGAACATGACCTAGCAACAATTATATTCAATGTTGGACTTCAAAATTCTAAGTATCAAACTTCGATGTTCTACCTTTGAAACAATGATGTTTTACGTAGCAAAGATCGATGTTCTAGCAAGGAAACTTCCATGTTCTATTTTTTATAGATGCGACAACTGACAACCAAGTAGGCATAATCGATGTTCTACATTTCAAACTATGATGTTATACGCAGGAAAGATTGATGTTCTATTTAAGGAAACTTGAATGTTCTACTTTTTATATACATACAGTGAAACTCGGTTCAAAACAATGAAATGGAAACATGGAACATCGAAAGATGTCTTAATGCCTACCAATGAAATGAAAAAAGGTAATATTTTAGCTACCAATGGAAAATCAAAGCCACGAATCATTACAAATCCAATGAGTTGCAAATGGAACATACTAAAAAATAATATTTCCACTAATATTATATTAATTGAACATCACATTATGAAAAAAGATCTCAAAAACACATCAAGCACTAACCATTAGGCCTCTTGCTCATAGCAAGAGTTGTAGGACCTTCATCAGAACCCATTGCATGTTTGACTGTCCTTCTCTTCTTGCTGCAGTTCTACAATGCACCAAAAGCTTAGGTAAGTAATAACCAAAAGAAAAGATTCAAAAGAGTCTTAGGAAGTAGAAACTCCCGCTATCAATTTTCAATCTATTTACTATAATAAACAACTATGCATAGAGAAAAGTACTAAGCAACTATGTACTACCACATGAGTGATAGAAAAAAATATAATGTGCATTGCCAACTGTTAGGTTCAATTTATGGGATTGTAGAACAATACAAGTTTGACACTATTAGCAACCTAAATGTATAAGATTTGAGCTAATACATGGTTTGGAGTAAAATTATGCTAATACATTTGTGCAGGGATGGCTGCTGGCTATTTTCCCTTCCCCAGATCCCGCAGTGCGGGAGCCTACGGCACTGGGTACGCCCTTTTTTGGAGTAAAATTATGCTTGCAGATTCTCTTGACACACACATTAATACACATAATGAGCAATTCTCACAGTTTCAGAAGCTTTTAGCTAGACTAGAAGAAAACAATGAATTTAAGATGGCTGCAACCATAAAAAAGAAGAACAATATATTCTTTTGGTAGAGAACATCATATTATGAAAAGAACATCACATGCTCAGTAACAGCATATCATATTATGAAAAAAGAACATCATATGCTTAGTAACAGATATCAAATTGGTAACTCTGTTCTTATGAGGTTGTTAGACCTAAGCACAACACTCATATTCTTCACTGAATCTACTTGACTCACAAACATGAAAAACACAAGTATGAGGTTAAAAAGGAGGTTAAAAAGCAAGCATAGCAAAAGACCAGCCACCCCTACATTCAAGTAAGTTAACTGGAAGTGTATAATCCAATACAAAGACAAAAATTAGGAAAGAGCAATAATCATTAACTACAATTGCATGTGTGCGTACTGGTAAAAGCCTATCTCAAGGCGTGGTGTTGATATCATATAGATGCTCTTTTCTCATGTAGGGCCGTACTTACTCACGGAACAGGTGGGCCAGGGACATCCGCCAAGCTGCAAACGCGCAGAGCGCGACCACCACGCAAGCAATGTAACCGTGCCACGGGCGGACTCCGAGCACACGTACAGGACGTGATCTCCAGGCGCACAGTGCAGCCAGAGATAGAATAGGAGTCCGGTTAGGATTTAGTTAGAGTCGTAGGAGTTTTAGTTTCCTTTTGCTACCAGCAGTATGAGCTATTTATAATCCCTGTAATCCTGAACGTGGGGCCAAGCAAGATATTATTCATCTAATCTCTCTACCTTTCTTCTCCAACGAAGCCTAGTAGTCTGAGGGGCAAAACCTCGACCTCTAGAAGACAACGGCGCGAGACTACGAGCTCCGTAGTCGAGGGCCTGCTACCCTAGATCATCACGCCCTTGACAACTTGGTATCACGATTCCGGCGATCCTCGCCACCACCACCACCAGCCGCCGCATCCACCAACACGCAACAATCCTCTGCGTCTTCCTCTTCCGCCAGCAACATGGGTGACGACAGCGATCTCAAGGACACTGTCAAGATCCTTGCGGAGGCCGTCAAGAACCTGCAGTCCACCGTCGAGGCCAATGCAAAGGCCATCACGGCCCTCACCACCGACTGTTCCTCCGGCTCCAAGCAGCCCACGGGCGAGCACCGCACTAATCGGCCTCCCAGGCACCAGAAGATGGATTTTCCCCGCTACGACGGCAAGACTGATCCTTTGATCTTCATCAATCGTTGTGAATCATATTTTCACCAGCAGCAGATCATGGAAGAGGAGAAAGTTTGGATGGCATCATACAATCTGGAGGACGGTGCCCAACTCTGGTACTACCAGGTCCAGCAGGACTATGGTACCCCCAACGGGAATCACTTCAAAGACCTCCTTCATCTGCGTTATGGTCCGCCGCTGCGTTCTAACCCGCTCGGCGAGCTCGCCGCTTGTCACCGCACGGGGACTGTGGAGGAGTTCCAAGATCGGTTCCAAGCTCTGCTTCCACGGACGGGGCGTTTGGACGAGGCGCAACGCGTACAACTGTTCACAGCCGGGCTTCAACCTCCGCTTAGCCACGACGTGGAAATCCACAATCCTCAGTCGTTGGCCGCGGCCATGAGTCTCGCTCGCAAGATTGAGCTCCGGAACAGCTACGTCGCGCCGGTCGGCCGGGCTCCAGCACGGGACCGTGCTCTACTACCAGCTCCCCCGCCGCGCCTCGCATTGCCGGCGCCTCCTGTTGACAAGGCCGCGCCCTCCACGGTCACGGTCGAGGGCCGTCCGGTGAAGCGGCTCACTCAGGTGGAACAAGAGGAACGCCGCCGGTTGGGACTTTGTTACAACTGTGACGAAAAGTACGGCCGCGGCCATAATCGTGTTTGCAAGCGACTCTTCCTCCTCGATAGCATTGAAGACGAGGAGACTGATGACGGGGCGGGTCCAGATGGTGTTGCCAGTTCAGGAGATGCTCCGCTATTCTCCTTGTATGCAGTCGTTGGTGTGGCTGTGGGGGGCACTTTGCAGGTCAAGGTCGTTCTGGGTGGCATCACTTTCATCGCGCTATTGGACTCTGGCTCAACTCATAATTTCATCGCTGAAGCTGCTGCTCTCCGCACGGGGCTGCCAATTCAACCTCGGGCTCGTCTAATAGCCACGGTGGCAAACGGTGAGAAGGTCACATGTCCAGGCGTTCTCAGGCATGCTCCTATTTCCATCAGTAACAACGAGTTCCACGTTGATCTCTTTGTGATGCCGCTTGCTGGTTATGATTTGGTGCTGGGTACACATTGGATGGCTACCCTCGGGCCCATCGTTTGGGATTTTTCTGCTCGCTCCATGTCCTTCACAATCAATGGGCGTACAGTCTGTTGGCAAGGCGTGCCGAAGGCCAATGCGCTTAGTCTGCGTGCAACGGCGATCAGTGACTCCCTCCAAGATGAGCTCCTGGCCTCTTTTGAAGATGTCTTTGCCGAACCCACTGGTCTTCCCCCAGCACGCACCCGCGACCACGGCATCGTCCTCAAAGAGGGTGCGCAGCCGGTGGCGGTCCGGCCGTATAGGTATCCGGCGGCCCACAAAGATGAGTTGGAGCGGCAATGCGTCACCATGATCAAGCAAGGCATCGTACGTCGCAACGATTCAGCGTTCTCTTCGCCAGTCCTCCTGGTCAAGAAGGCAGATGGATCATGGCGCTTCTACGTCGACTACCGCGCCTTGAACGCGCTCACGGTCAAAGATGCGTTCCCCATCCCCGTCGTTGACGAACTCATTGATGAACTCCACGGCGCGCGGTTCTTCTCTAAGCTCGACTTGCGCTCTGGGTACCACCAGGTCAGAATGAGACCGGAAGATATTCATAAAACGGCTTTCCGCACCCATGACGGCCTCTATGAATTCTTGGTCATGCCATTTGGGTTGTGCAATGCTCCAGCGACGTTCCAAGCTCTCATGAACGATGTGCTTCGGCCGTTTCTTCGTCAATTTGTACTTGTTTTCTTTGACGATATTTTGATCTATAGTACAACATGGGCGGATCATTTGCGACACCTCCGAGTGGTTCTTTCGGTGCTCCGCCGTCACCAGCTTTTCGTCAAGCACTCCAAGTGAGCCTTCGGCGTCACCTCGGTCTCCTACCTCGGCCACATCATCTCGGAGGCGGGCATCGCCATGGATCCGGCCAAGGTACAGGTCGTCCGTGACTGGCCAGTACCTCGGTCAGCGCGTGCGGTACGCGGTTTCCTCGGCCTCGCAGGATATTACCGCAAGTTCGTCCACAACTACGGCTCCATCGCCGCGCCGCTCACTGCCCTACTGACGAAGGATGGTTTCTCTTGGAACGAGGCTGCGGCGTCGGCATTTGTGGCGCTCAAGGCAGCCATTACCTCGGCACCCATCCTGGCAATGCCGGACTTTGCAAAGGACTTCATCGTTGAGTGCGACGCTTCATCGCACGAGTTTGGCGCGGTGCTGATCCAGGAAGCACACCCGATTGCGTTCTTCAGCCAGCCCGTCGCTCCTCGACATCGAGCTCTCGCTGCTTATGAGCGGGAACTCATCGGGCTCGTCCACACCATCCGACACTGGAGGCCGTATCTTTGGGGTCGCCGTTTCATCGTCAAGACAGACCACTACAGCCTCAAATATTTGTTGGATCAGCGTTTATCAACAATTCTCCAACACCATTGGGTTGGCAAGCTATTGGGCTTTGATTTTGTTGTTGAGTACAAGCCAGAAGCGGCTAATACGGTGGCCGACGCTCTGTCCCGCCGTGACTATGAAGAAGGTTCTGTCCTTGCTGTATCGGCACCGAGGTTCGACTTCATCGATCGGTTGCGCCAAGCTCAAGCCACCGATCCGGCTATCACCTCCACCACCGATGACGTCCGTGCTGGCACTTGCGGGGCGCCGTGGTCAATCGTCGATAACATGCTTCAGTTTGACAACCGGCTCTATATTCCGCCGGCATCACCGCTTGTCTAAGAGATATTGTTGACCATTCACTCAGATGGGCATGAAGGGGTCCAACGTACTTTGCATCGTTTACGGAGGATTTTCACTTCCCACAGATGCGCAGATTGGTGCAAGATTTTGTCCGTGCCTGTTCAACGTGCCAGAGATACAAATCTGAACACCTTCATCCGGCGGGTCTTCTTCTTCCTTTGCCTGTGCCAACGACGATTTGGGCAGACATCGCCCTTGACAAGTCTGTGGTGCCGAAGGTCCGTGGCAAGTCTGTGCTCCTCACGGTGGTGGATAGGTTCAGCAAATATTGCCACTTCATTCCCTTGGCGCATCCGTATTCCGCCGAGTCGGTTGCCCAGGTGTTCTTCACTGAAATTTCAGGCTGCACGACGTTCCACAGTCCATGGTGTTTGACCGTGATCCCGTCTTCACCTCGACATTCTGGCGTGAACTTATGCGCCTTTTGGGTACCAAGCTTCACATGTCGACGGCGTTTCATCCTCAGTCCGATGGGCAGTCCGAGGCAGCTAATCGAGTTATTGTGATGTACCTACACTGCTTCGTTGGAGACAGACTGCGCGAGTGGCTTCGTTGGCTTTCGTGGGCAGAATTTGTCTATAATACGGCATACCAGTCGTCCCTTCGTGACACTCCTTTCCGCATTGCCTACGGCCGTGATCCGCCCACCATACGCTCTTATGAGGCCGGCGATACTCGGGTGGCTGCGGTTGCCAAGAACATGGAGGAGCGCGATGAGTTTTTAGCTGACATCCGCTATCGGCTTCAGCAAGCACAAGCGGTACAGAAAATCCACTACGACAAGCTCCATCGGTACGTCGAGTACAAGGTCAGAGACTGGGCGCTGCTCCGCCTTCGTCAACGTCCAGTGGCGTCTCTTCCGTCAGAGGTCTCTGGGAAACTCAAGCCAAGATACTACGGGCCATACCGCGTCGTCGAGCTGATCAACCCCGTCGCCGTTCGATTGGCTCTTCCTCCGCGCGCTCGACTGCATGACGTCTTCCATGTCGGCCTCCTCAAGAAGTTCACTGGGCCGCCTCCTTCAGCATTGCCTCCTCTACCGCCAGTTCATCATGGGGCGACGATTCCGGAGCCTAAACGCGTGGTGCGCGGTCGCTTGGCTCGTGGCGTCCAACAAGTCCTCGTCCACTGGAAGGGCGAGTCCGCCGCATCAGCAACCTGGGAAGATTTCGACGCGTTCACTGTCAAGTATCCTGCATTCCAGCTCGCGGACGAGCTGCGTCTTGAGGGGGGAGAGATGTCATGTGGGGTCGTACTTACTCACGAAACAGGCGGGCCAGGGACATCCGCCGAGCTGCAAACGCGCAGAGCGCGACCACCATGCAAGCAATGTAACCGTGCCACAGGCGGACTCCGAGCACACGTACAGGACGTGATCTCCAGGCACACGGTGCAACCAGAGATAGAATAGGAGTCCGGTTAGGATTTAGTTAGTCGTAGGAGTTTTAGTTTCCTTTTGCTACCAGCCGTATGAGCTATTTATAATCCCTGTAATCCTGAACGTGGGGGCAAGCAAGATATTATTCATCTAATCTCTCTACCTTTCTTCTCCAACGAAGCCTAGTAGTCTGAGGGGCAAAACCTCGACCTCTAGAAGACAACGGCACGAGACTACGAGCTCCGTAGTCGAAGGCCTGCTACCCTAGATCATCACGCCCTTGACATCTTTGCTCTATGTATGACAGCATTTCATGAAGATATGGTTTATGTTGGCTGTTACGGAACCTAGATGATGTGATAACAGCCTGGTTTCAGTAAAGTCGGTTATAGAATTCTTGGGGAAAATTTGGGACCTTTGTAGCCCTATCCAACAAAAAAAAATATTTTTCTTCTGCGGTGCTGGTGGAAAGCGAGGAACAAAGACAACAGAGGTGAATGTAACAAGGGTGCTCAGGAGATAGTCAAGCAAGATTATTTTTATCACGTGATGACTTGGAATTTAATAAATAACCAACATGCTCAGGGCCCAATGCACGAGTTGGCTGGACAAAGTGACTAATATATATTTTACTTCAAGAAAAAATGGAAGTAACTAAGCCAGTAAGTTCTTACATTTGTTGTTCTACACCACGACATTTCAGAGATGCACATCAAAGAAAAAACCATTCTAGAGAGGTTCATAAATAGCTAAAGGGAGTGGTTCAGATGCACCAAACAACACTTATGTAGTAGTTGAACATCACGTGAGAACTGTCAGTTAAAAGTGATGAGAGCTCATAGATTTAGCATGGGTATTAGTTAATTAGGGCCCGGTGGCGGAGGACAGATGAAAAGTAAGGTATGGCGTAGATGACAGACAAAACGATGAGCAACACTCCACAGTACCAAAGTTAATGGAACTCAAATGCTCTAGTACAGCATCCGGCATAATCAAGGTATGGCGGTGGCCAGACCTTGCCATGCTAAACCTCCGCCACTGTTAAGGCCCACGCCCCACCCATCCCTCAGGGTAACTATACTAGACACGAACTTTAGAGATTCAGTTATTCAAGAGAAGACTGAATTAGCTACAGTCTATGAATACAAGTTCAGATATGCTGGCCAATAATTAGACTGATAAATATCATCCGTCATCTGTGATAAATAAACATACCAAGAAGTCACCTGTGACAAATAAACATACCAAGAAATCCCAGAAAGTAGGCAAAGGCCAGCCAATAATCAATAACCAAAGTAACTGCTAGCATTAAACCCTACAACGTGAGTGGAAAATGTACAAGGAATCAGATTGTGAATTCAAGCACTCGAGAGATTGAAGCCGCGCAGGAAAGATATCTTTCTTTTTCTATGTTTGTGTATACAGAAAAAGGAAAATGATTCAGGTTTTCCCCATATAACACTACTACAGAAATGAACTCCCACGATTTACCACAGCGGGCATTTTTTATTTATCGTGGCGGGCACGTCACGGTAAATCGGGCATCTTAATATGCCCGCTGCGGAAAATAGATATTTTCCGCAGCAGACGTTTTAAGATGCCCGCTACGGTAAATCGTCCTAATACGCTCGCTACCATAAATACGGCCCATCTCGGAGCCCAGGCGAAGCCCCTTCAACCGGGCTGATATATAAACGGGACTTAGGTTAGAACCTCACCCCTCTCCAGCCGCACTCGCGTCACTCTCCCCACCGGCCCTCTCGCGTCGCTCTTCTCTCTCATGAAGTGCAGCGCTCCTCCTCTCGCGTCCTCCACTCACGTTGCTCTCCCCTCCGGAGACGCGCCACGCCTCCCCTCTCTCCACTCGCCTCCCCTCTCTCATGGCCGGGACAGCCCCCACGCACGGCGGCAGCACAAATCCACAACGGGGAGGCCCGGACGGAGCTCCCCGCTCGCTCGCCCTCAAGGAGCTACGGCTGCCCGGGTGGAGGTCAAGCGCTCCACCGTGGAGGATCCGGCGGCGGCGAGCTCCAACGTGGAGGATCCAGCGGCGGCGATCTCCACCGTGGAGGATCCGGCGGCGGCGAGCTCCACCGTGGAGGATCCGCCGGCCGCGACCTCAGGCACGGCGGATCCGGCCCCGACGTGGGCGGATCCGGTGGTAGCGGGCTCTCCACCGTGGAGGATTCAAAGTGGCGGCGAGCTCAACCATGGAGGATCCGGCGGCGGCGACCTCAGGCACGGCGGACCCATATGCATGGAGGTATTTCACCGTCTCCCTCGATTCCTCTCTTCGTCTCCTCATTCTTTTCTCTTCTGTTCTTCCACAGGCGAGCACACCTCGTGCCCCTCCTCTGCTCCCTCCATGGCACAGTTCCGACGAGGTGGAGTCCCCCGTCAACGGATCCGGTGGGGTGGAGGTTAGATCTGGTGGGGACAAGTGCACCCCCCACAGATCCAGCGGCATGGCGTCGACGAGGAGGTTCAGATCCGACGCTTGGTACCGGCAACGACGACTTCGGCTACCGGGCTCGGAGCTTTTTTTTAATTTCCTGAAGTTATTAACAGCAGCGGGCTATGTAACTCGACCGTCTCTGTAAATAGCATTAACTATAGCGGGCGCCATATGTTGCCCGCTGCGTTAAATCGATCTTCCGCAGCGGGCACCGGCGCCCGCTGCGGTGGAGGCCACGATTAACCGTGACCTTCCAATCGCAGCGGACGCCGTTGCCCGCTGCAGAAAACCCCAACTGCCCGCCACGGAAGTTCTTTACAGTAGTAGTGTAATATTTGCACAAACCATATTGCAGGAAAGACTAAGGGAGATGTGTAAGCGGTAGGCCACATCTTCAAACAGCGCAGTAGCTCAATGGAATTAGAGGATAAGGCAACAAGTGCGATAAGATTATAAAAAATGCAGGCTTTCTGTTCACTTGTGCGTTCAGACTGACTGACAGCAAGCGCCAGAAATTCAAGTATTGAAAATCACAACAACTCAACCCGCAGCCAAGACTAAATTAAGATGATTCAATTAGACGCGCGATTGATATAAAAAAAATTTGATATCAAAAAATAAATTAGAGGCGCGAGGGTACCTGGGCTGTTTCTGCCACTCCGGTCAGCTGCGCCTGGATTGCTTGCTTGGATGCTGCCTGAGTGGCTGGTTACTGCGGCCACCCCCTCGACCGCCTCGATGCCTGGGATTGAGGACCCGAATCCACACGAATGCAGGCGGGGATCAAAATGTCGGTGCCGTGCAACCACGGTGCCCGGCCTGGCCGGCTACGGCTGCGACTCGGGCTGCCGGGGAAAGAGCGCCACCGACCGCTCCCTGGAAAAGCTGCCGGGTTGGGGAGGTAGAAGGAACCGGATCCACCAGATACGGCCATCGCCGGAGAGCGGGAGGTGGCCGCCGGAGCTGGGGGTGTCGTCGGCGCAGGGACCACGGTGGAGGCGGCGGTAGTGGCGGAGAGGTGCGCGGCTTCGATCTCTCGAGTGGAACTTGTCGAAAAAAACCTGCCGCCGAGCATATAACGGCATCGATTTCAAGCACAAATGAACAATAATGGAAAAAGAAAGGTAAAATACAAACCCTAGGAAAAATGAAATCGGAAAGAGACGAGGAGTAGAGGAGTGAGAGGCTCACCGGAGAGAATTCGAAAGTTGCAGCGGCGACGAGATAATCACCAACACCACCCCCCGCCGTTACAGCACCGTCGCCGGACGCTCCACTATCGCCGCCGCGCGAATGCCGCCGGGGTACCGCCAGAGATGCTCTGCCGCCGCGAGAAAGCCGCTCCACCGCACCGGGGATGGACCGACTGCCGACGGGGATCGACCGCCCACCGCTGCAAATCGACCGACGCCGCCGGGGATAGACGAAAAGAAGAAACAGTCCCCGCCGGGAGGTCCGCCGCCGAGAATGGACAGAACAGGACCGGCGAGCCAGCCATTCGGATCCGATGGGAGATCCACCGCCGCCGCCGAGGTCGCCCGAGGTCAATCCCAAGACTCCACGGAGTGACTGAGGCTGTTGGTGGCTGCTCTGTTCGAAAAAAAAAAAGAGAAAAAAAAAAACAGTCCAACAATGGGCTGCGGGAGTTTTGGGCAAAAATAACAAAATGGAACGTACGTCGGCCTGGTCGGCGTACGGCTGCATGCTAACCTGGTCGGAGCGGATGATTTCCGCAGATTGCCCAGCCGAGTCCTCATGTAACTCCGTTTTTTTTGTTTTTCAATCCGTAACACCTTAACGGCTTAGTCAAACCCCAGTGATGGGCTCGTGTATTGCTACTCTGTTTCCCACTGTGTCGAGGAAGGGAAGAAAGGCTCTGCTTTTGGTATTTATTTATCAAAGAAAGACACATTTAAGCGAGCGTGACAAGGGACCAAGTTTTTGTTGTTGCAATTGATATTTTGCTCCTAAGAGCATCTCCGATATATAGTTGTTCTTACAAAATCAGTTGATAAATTGATGGGTTTCCATTGTGGCTAGAAAAAAGAGGAATATAGGAAACCTGGATGTGGAAAATACAATGCTACTCTGCTTTCTACTCTAGCTCCAGCGAGAAGCTATCGATGGGCCATGCTGTCACATGTCGAGGAGTGGGAGTAAATCGAGCTCACCTCCATCGCCCGAACCCCCCCTCGCCGGATCATCCGCGACAGCAGCCAGCCTCTCACTCCGTCAGGCAGTCTAGGAGGTGGCCCCAATACTAGAATGTCGTCTCCACCTGCAAATCTAGCGTCGGTGAGTGTCAGGCCCTATGTGTCCCCCTCACACTCAGTCCTAAATCTACCAGGTCAAGCTTTGGCATTAATAAGGGGGAAGAATGTGACTCTTGTTAGTATCATAACCTCTCGACGGGAGAATGAAACCATTAGATTAGCGAAAAGAAGAAAGACTAGGAAGAAAGCAACCATGGTCAAGCTTTGATTAGTACAAATAGGTTGAATTTCCAATCTTCAAACTCGAGCGGATCATGGCAATGACATAACAATAAATTTCAAAGTTCACAAAAACAACAAAAACCATATGGTTACAAATAGGTTTCACTTTTTTTATTCCCATGTAATTCCCATCACATAATCAGCTGGTCATATATGCATACTAAGTGATGGGTTGTACTTGATCCATGCGTTTCTAATGTAATGTAGGACTATAGTACTACTTCCTAATTTTGAGGCTGACAAAACACAAACTATTGACAAGTAATTCAAGACCTTCATGCTATGGTTTTACTCCTCTTTACTGGAAACAGAACATTTCATCCAAATTTTATCCCCCTGTATATCTGCACTTCTATTTTTCTAACAGATTTGCTCACTCTTTTTTTAGTAGTAATCCAACCTTTCTTCTATTTCCCTACAAGATTCCATTTCCAGTCTTCTCTGCCCGTATTCCCATTATCTCACCAGGAGTCCAGGTGACATGATTTAGAAATTCAGGTGCAGCAGTGCACTGGTGCTGCTAACTGGTTTTCCTTTTCTATCTGAATCCAGTCCAAGATCAAGCCTCGTAGCCGAACGGGCACATATGCACCCCATAAGTCGATCAAGTGAGAGATCATACGTGTCCGATGCTGCGTCTCCTGATCCTCTTGTTGCACTAGTTTTCTTTTCCTAGCTCCCCTAAAAGTTCTCTATGCACCTGGAGCCTCCATGCTTTCCTTTCCAAACTGAATGTATGCAGTGCCATGTCTACCCTTCCAATGTATTTGGTAGAGTGTCACTTCAGTGTTTTGTTGGAAGTAATTTATCCCCTTTGGCAGCATGATCTCTTTTACTTGATCGAAGGTAATGTCAGTATGCTCGCCATCTCGGAACTTGTATCCGCTGGTAGAATGTTTTCCGAGGAATAATAGGGACTAAAGATGAGCCCAGCTTTCAGATTTTGATAATCGCCCAGAGGATATTTGTATTGTTTGTTGTACTCAGATAGTGAGATCTGACACTGCAAATTTACTTCAATCATTGAGTCCAGAGAAGCATCTACCCTATGCTGATCATGCTGCTTACAATATAATGGGTCTGGGCGAAACCATTGGGTGCTAAAACTATGAAGATCATCCCAGTGTTTTTTGTGCCACAGATCAACATATGGCACCCATGAGAAGTCCTGTGTAGGAAGCTAAGTGAGCTCTTTCTTGATGGTTTCAACTGTAGGCTGGAAACAAGGAGGGAAGAGCTGCAGGCAGTTCACTATGTTCCCAACAATGTCTGTGCTTTCTGATATCTGCAGCATTGCACCAAGATAGAAGTTATCCTCCAGTGTATTTCTGTCTTTCTTGATAAATACAAGGCAAACTTCTATTCCATGCGCTTCTGTAGCAAAGGGCACCAACCATAGTAGAAAGAAAGGGTATTCATTTCCATGGACATTTTTATGTTGTAGTGCTCTGCCTGCAAAAAGGTGCTTGACAAAAGAGTCGAATGGCATGTGACGCCATGGTGTGCCACCAAGCTCTACAAATCTCAGAAACTCACTAGCACTATCTGCAAGCCACTCGAATCTTCTAACAACAGATCTTCTGGACTTTGAGTTGTTGTGGCCAAAGGCAGAGAAAATAAAAGATTTGGTAGCATGTGCCATTCGTCTAGGAAAGGAAGAATTCGTCACCTCCTGTTCCATCTGTTCTTCAAGGATTATCTTATTGTATTCGTGCAGTGTGTCATTGCTTCAGCTTCTTGTGCCAACGCAACAATGACAAATCAGTGATCTGCCACTTACTGGATATCTCAAGAGCAGCCTCCAGCTTGATGTGTGCCATCTCCAGCCTCTCTAAGTTATTATTTGGATTTGAGTCTTCTTTGCCCTCATACCTGTGAATCAGACCAGATAGAATTTGACTAACTGTCTCCTGGACAACCACAGAACTGATCATCTCCATCTTCAGGATCCAATAAGTATCTGTAGCATCCGTTCTCTGCTCAGAGAAAAGCATTCATATTATATATGAGCAAGCATAAAATAATTAGCTTACCAGCTCTAAGGACAAGGCATGGAAACTAAATATATGAATGAAATCTTGATCTTGGACACAGCGGAACATTAGAAAACCAGAAAATATTTGGCTTACCAGCTGTAAGGACCTACCCTTAATTGAAGTGCAAGGAAGTGATGAGGAGTTCTCGCAAGTGTACATAACTATATTCTGGAGGGTAATGTGAATGTGATGCCCATGATTTTCTAAGGAAAGAGACACAGAAAATTCAACAACAGGGATTAGGTAGTGACGGATGCACAAGAATTGATTGGTTCAAGGACAACACTGATCAATGATTGTTGTTTCAGTTCGGTTGGTAGTTCCAGGTTGGGAGTTCCACTCCTCACCTCCTCATGCGTATATTTCTGTGCGCTGTAAAAAGATCCTGTCATCTGTCCCACGCCGAATCACAGATGTAAGGTTTGGCCTAATCTCATGTGGGCTGCAATGACACTATGTATATGTGGAGCAGGGTTCAGGGTTTTTCTCAACCTGCTTGAAGCGGTCTTCTTCTTAGGCACAATGTCTGCGGACTGTCATAACCCTGCAGGTCGATTTTTTTTTTTACTTAATCAATGCCTAAAAAGATTATCTTCTTGACAGAAACATGAGAATATGACACACAGCATGTGTTCGTGCAAAAAATAAAACGGAGGTGGTGGATTGATTTCTGACAAGACAACAAAGCAAATGACAAATCGAGCACTTATACTTTGTGCACTAATGATAAATGAAATCAGCAAAGTCATGGTGTTTGGAGTCTGTACAAGCTACCATTTGAAGCTACATGTTAATACGCAAAAAGAAATCCAATTTTTTTGTGTTTTTTTTTCTCAGGATAATTTCTATGAAATGGTTGTGATGGATTCTTTACTGTCCTTGTTTAAGTTGATTTGTCAACCCTGATGGAGCCAGGAATTTTTCCTCTCTTGCGGAACTAGCTGGGGCGAACTCTATGCACAACCTATATGCTAATAAAAAGCACCAAACAGAACCATGCTAAGGGAGGGTACGACACTCTCCCAAAAGCAGCACTTTCTCTAGTAGACGAATACAATTGTTCAGACTTCAAATTCAGACATCATTTGACTTTTATTAGCACAATGTTTTATCATAATGCATTAATGCTAGATAGTGGCACATTAGGTGAGATTTTTAGAATTGCTATTAAAAACATTCATTTATATGGCCCCGGATTTCCATATAAAGGATACGACGAGGATAAGGACCCTCTTTAAACTGAATTCTAATTCATTGGATATCCCACACAAGGAATTGAAGGAAGATGCGACGATTTATTCCAGGGAATCCCCAACGAAAAATGCACTTTATATAAAAGATGTGTCATTTCCTAACTCAACGGAAGTCGATTATTATAGCCATGAAAAAACCGCACCTTTGGCTCTGCTTCACTGCTTGCACCTTTGTCTCGGCCAAATCCAGTTGCTTTAGGAGCTGCTACCCCTCTCTACCGTTGACATGGAAGTGGACGCGGTTGGCCCTAGCTCCGGATTGCTGTACCTTGCGCGCTGCTCCTCCTCACTCCATCGCCGGCTCACCGCTCGCTCCCAACTCCGCTGCAGCCGGCCGCCGCCGGGCTTCTCTTGCTCGTTCCACGTGGCCGGACGGGGCGGCTGAGGGCTGACGCGCTGCGCTGGCTTGGGCGTCTGCTCGCCTTCTGGCGGCGGGCGGCGGGCGGCGCCTTGCGTGCGCAGTTTCCGGTCGGGTCGGGAGTTGACTTCTTGTTGGAGGTTGGGAAATCCTTGGGCCATCAGTGGGCTTCTGCTGGGCTGAACAAAGTGATAATATAGGCCCAACCATCAGTGCCGACGCTCTCGCTCCTCGAAGAAGCTCAGGCATTCAGCAGTGTGGCCGTGGCCCAATACTAGCATGTCTTGGGAAATCAAGCCCAGCCCAAACCACAA
This sequence comes from Bothriochloa decipiens, assembly GCA_023333625.1. NCBI lineage: Eukaryota > Viridiplantae > Streptophyta > Magnoliopsida > Poales > Poaceae > Bothriochloa > Bothriochloa decipiens. The sequence continues at coordinate 64,290,103 of CM041631.1, forward strand.
CTCTGCGCCTGCAAATCTGCGTCGGTGTCGGGCCCTCTCTTCATGGGCACAGGGGGTCGACAGTCGACACCACTACCTGTCAACAGTGGCATGGTTTGGCTGAATAAATTAGCATTAGCCATAATAATGTATTAATGTTTGTAGTAGTGGTAGCATCGAGGGGAGAAGAATATGACTCTTGCTAGTATCATAACCACCTCTTGATGGGAGAATGAAACCATTACATTAGCGAAAACAAGAAAGAAATAGGAAGAAAGAAACCATGGTCAAGCATTGATTAGTATAAATAAGTACAAGTGCCAATCTTCAAATTTGAGGCAAGATATGGCTCACGATCTTAAAGTTCACAAAACCAAACAAAACCATACGGTTACAAATAGGTTTCACTTTTTATTCCCATGTAATTCCCATCACATGATCAGCTGGTTGTATATGCACAGCTGAAACTGAGAACAAGTGATGTGTTGTACTTCCATATGTTCCTAATGTAATTTTAAGACCAACAACAAACTATTGACATGTAATTTAAAACCTTCATGCTATGGGTTTGGTCCTCTTTACTGGAAACTGAACATTTCATCCAAATTCTATCCAACAGTATATCTGCACTTGCCGCCCTTTCAAAAAAAAAAAGACAGATTTTCTCTGTTTTTTGAGTAGGAATCCAACCTTTCTTCTATTTCCCTACAAGATTCCATTTCCGGTCTTCTCGGTCCCTATTCCCTTATATTTCCAGGAGTCCAGGTTACATGATTTAGAATTTCAGGCGCAGCAGTGTACTGGTGCTGCTAACTGACTTTCCTTTTCTTTCTGAATCCAGTTCAAGATCAAGCCTCGTAGCCGAACGGGCACATGTGCACCCCATAAGTCGATCAAGTGAGAGATCATTCGTGTCCGATGCTGCAGGTCCTGATCCTTTTGTTGCACTAGTTTTCTTTTCCTAGCTCCCCTAAAAGTTCTATGTGCACCTGGAGCCTTCATGCTTTCCGTTCCAAACTGAATGTATGCAATGCCATGTATAGCCTTCCAAAGTATTTGATAGACTGTGGCTTCAGTGTTTTGTTGGAAGTAATTTATCCCCTTTGGAAGCATGATCTCTTTCAGTTGATTGAAGGTTATGTTAGTTTGCTCGCAATGTTGTCCCTCTGTGAAGATCCCCGCCATTGCAGAACTTGTATCCACTGGTAGCATGTTTTCTGAGGAACCATGGGGACTAAAGATGAGTCCAGCTTTCAGATTTTGATAATCGCACAGAGGATATTTGTATTCAGACAGTGAGGTCCGCTGTTTGTTGCAGTCAGTTAGTGAGATATGACACTGCAAATTTACTTCAATAATTGAATCCAGAGAAGCATCTACCTTATAGCCAACCTTATGCTGATCATGTTGCTTGCAACATAATGGGTCTGGGCGAAACCATTGAGTGCTAAAACAATGAAGATCATTCCAGTGTTTTCTGTGCCATAAATCAACATATGGTACCCATGAGAAGTCCTGTGTAGGCAGCTGAGTGAGCTCTTTCTTGATGGTTTCAACTGTAGGCTGGAAACATGGAGGGAAGAGCTGCAGGCAGCTCACCACGGTACCAACAATGTCTGTGCTTTCTGATATCTGCAGCATTGCACCAAGAAAGAAGTCATCCTCCAGTGTATTTCTGTCTTTCTTGATAAATACCAGGCAAATTTCTATTCCATGCTCTTCCGTAGCAAAGGGCACCAACCATAGTAGAAAGAAAGGGTATTCATTTCCACGAACAATTTTATGTTGTAGTTCTCTGCCTGCAAAAAGGTGCTTGACAAAAGAGTCCAATGACATGTGACGCCATGGTGTGCCACCAAGCTCTATGAATCTCAGAAACTCAGTAGCACTATCTGCATACCACTCGAATCTTCTAACAGATCTGCTGGACTCATAGTTGTTGTGGCCAAAGGCAGAGAAAATAAAAGATTTTGTAGCATGTGCTATTCGTTTAGGAAAGGAAGAATTCCTTACCTCCTGTTCCATCTGTTCTTCTTCAAAGATTACCTTCTTGTATTTGTACAGTGTGTCATCGCACTCTTGAGCAGCTCGCTTCAGCTTCTTGCACCAACGCAAAAATGACGAATCAGTGACTTGCCACTTACTGGATGTCTCAAGAACAGCCTCCAGCTTGATGTGCGCCATCTCCAGCCTCTCTAAGTTATTGCTTGGATCTGAGTTTTCTTTGCTCTCATACCTGTGTACCAGAGCAGATAGAATTTGGCTAACTGTCTCCTGGACAACCACAGAACTGATCATCTCAGACATTAGGATCCAATAAGTAATTGTAGAATCCCTTCCCTGCTCAGAAAAAAATATGTACATGAGAAGACTAAATATATGAACAAAATCTTTGACAGAATCAAATGTGTTCCACTGAGGAATATTGGAATTGGAACACCAGAAAATATTTACCTTATTAGCTGTAAGGAGTTAGGACCTACCCTCAATTGCTTCGTACAATGAAGTGAGGAGGAGTTCTCGCAAGTGTATATACTATATAAAGATATTCTAGAGGGTATGTAATGTGAATGTCATGCCCAAGATTTTCACAGGAAAGAGACGTCAAGAAGTAAACAACAGGGGTTTGGTAGTGACCGGCGCACAGGAGTTTGTTTGTACAAGGAAAATACTTATTAATGATTGCTTTATGGCTTAAATAATGCCTCAAAAAATTATCTCTTTGACTTCACAGCAACATGGGAATCTGCCAGTCGGCACGTGTTTGTGCAAAAAACCAAATGGATGGTGGGTGATATTTGACCAGGACCAGACAACAAAGCAAACGACAACCTGAGCAGTTCTACTTTGTGCATGAATGAAAATGGAATTCAACAAAGTCATGGTATTTGGAGAGTCTGTACTAGATGAAGCTACACTTCACTACTTACTAGCAAAGACATAGTTGTGCATAATCTAGGAACCTGAGAACAAGTCCAAGGCACCGGACAGGCTTCCAGAATTCCCTGCACATGCCTCAGAGTTGGGCCGTCGTCCTGTTCGCCTGGGTGGTCAGCAGAGCACCGTGCATCTAGGACAGAGTGGTGCATTTGGTGGAGAAGAAATGCCTGCACTTTTGGAGACTAGTAGACCACAGCAGTGCTGCGGTTCTCCACATTTTTTTAGCTCAAAAAACCACGGACATGGCCACGGAGAACAGTCCAACAGCAGGCGCAAAGCAAACAGATGTCAAAAGTATCACACACCCAAACCAGCACGGGAATTATCTGCTTTCTGAAATCATCAGGCACAGTCAAAGGACTATGAAATGGGGAAATTCATGAAACACATTTTCTTTATAGGCAACAAAGGGTAAAATGATTCCCACCTGAACATATTGCCCTCGCTGGAGACTATAGAGGCATGGGTGAGACAGAGCATTACACCAATCTGTTAGAAGTTAGAGTAAAACAGAGCATTACACAATCTTTATATTTACCTGAAAAGGAATGGACTATAAAAGTTACATAGAAATTAACTATACACATGCCATGGCTTCGCTCCTCAGGCCTCTGTATTTGGTTGGGAGAAAGGGACTATTTCTATTCGATATCTACGTTGCTTATGCTGAAACCTGTATGACGAATACTTTTACTAAACAACGCAGATACTTGTACTCCAGAAGCTTTCGATGCAGAGGAGGGGTAAATCCATCTTACCTCCGTGCTGTGCGCGAACCCGCAGCGGCGGACGGCAGACGGCGCGCCGACCGCCAAGTCCGGCGCTTCGACCTCCTCCGATCCTCCACGGCCCCGCCCGCAAACCTAGCACCCTCCCTCGCCTCCGTAACCGGCCGTCGCCCCACGCCCTGCTCGCCGGACCGGATCCATATACCTCCGCGACGGCGGCGTGCCTCGCTACTCTGTCCGGCGAAGCACTGCCACGTGGGCCCCAGAACCCACTAGCAACGTCCTGTGTGCAAGTGCAAGTGGGGAGCGACCCTGGGCTGGTCCCACAGGCCAGAGCGTAATGAATTTGTTCCTTTTGGCCCAACAAAAATATTGTTTGTGGACTTTTCTATTTTTTAATTTTATTTATGGGACTTTGCTTGTGGCCTTTAGTACCTGGTCTCTCAATTCATTTCTGAAGGATTACCTTTTTCTCAAAAAAAAAATTCTGAAGGATCCCCTAAAAAAGCTTGTTTTTGAAGGAGCCAATAAATTCTAAGTTAATAAAATATATTAACAAATATTATTAGATAAATTCCAGAATATATTTTTTAATAAATCTATCTAGAATTACAGATATTCATGATTTTTTTCTTTTTTGTAGTCAAACTTAAAAAATGATTTAATCCAAATCTACAGTGATACTTTTACTGGGAGTAAAAGTTACAACACATATTAGCCGGCTATATTTTCTCTGTCGCTTTGCTTTTACTGAAAGATGGAAGGCCTAGATTGCTTCGTGATTAGTGTTTCTTTTATTTTTGTTGGTTCACTGTTCAATACCATGGACAGATTTGACTGTTTAAATTATGGTTCTAGAGCACGTGGAATATTTCCTTGAAAGTACCACGAAATTCCACCTGTCAAACAAATCCAAATTCCCACGTGCTTTTTTTTTCCTCAGCAAGGTTTCTGTGGAATTTGGTTTGGAATCTGCATCAGTCTTAGCCAAGTCAATATGAAAGTCTTGCAGGCTCAAGAGATTAAAGTTGCAGTAGGTCGAGTGCTGACTTATGATAAGCAATTGCACATTCGCACCAACATGTGATGTTTTTTTGAAAAAAAACACTCATACAAGCATGAAAGTGTACTTTGATTTTTTTTATTAAGAAAAACACTCATACAGGCATCTCTACCTCTAAAGTTTTTTTCCCCTTTTATCATCTTTGTAGTCTGAAGAATACGACTTCTTTTGCTAGTGTCATAACCTCCCACTAGGAGAATGAAACCATTAGATCAGTGGAAAGAAGAAAAAAATGGGAAGAATAAAGCAGACATGGTCAATCTTTAATTAACATAAATAAGTAGAAGTTATTACAACCTTTAAATTCAAGTGGCACATGAGATAACCACAATCTGAAAGTTCACGAAAACAACTAAACAATACGGTTACAAATAGGTTTCACTTTTTATTCCTACTACATGATCAGCTGGTCATATATGCATAACTCAAACTGAGATCAAGTGATGTGCTGTAGTAGAACTTCCTAATTTTAAGACCAACAAACACGAACTACTGACATATAATATAATTTAAGACATTCGTGCTATGTCTCTCTGCATTTGACACAAGATCCCCACTGTATATCTGCACTTCTATTTTCTGACAGATGCTCTCTTTTCTGAGTAGTAATCCAACCTTTGTTCTGTTCCCCTAGAAGATCCTGTTTCCACTCTGCTCTCTCTCCCTGCTCCCGCTCTCTCTTACATGATTCAGAATTTCAGGTGCAGAGGTGGTGCTGCTAACTGACTTTCCTTTTCTTTCTGAACCCAGTCCAAGATCAAGCCTTGTATCCCAACGGGCGCATGTGCACCCCATAAGTCGATCAAGCGAGAGATCATACGTGTCCTATGCTTCACGTCCTGATCCTTTTGTTGCACCAGTTTTCTTCTCCTAGGCCCCCTAAACGTTCTCTGTGCACCTGGAGCCTTTCCAAACTGAATGTATGCAGTGCTATGTCTAGACTTCCAAAGCATCTAGTACACTGTCGCTTCAGTGTTTTGGTAGAAGTAATCTATCACCTTTGGCTGCATGTCCTCTTTCAGTCGTTGCTCCAAGGTAATGTCAGGACACTCGCAACCTTGTTCCCCACTGTGGAATGAAGCCATTGCAGAACTTCTATCCATGGGTAGTAGCATGTTTCTTGAGGAACCATGGGGAGCAAAGATGACTCCAGCTCTCAAATTCTGATAATGTTTCCCAGAATATTTGGATTCAGACAGTGAGGTGCATTGTCCGTTGTACTCGGACAGCGAGATTTGACACTGCAAATTTACTTGAATTACTGAACCCAGAGAAACATCTGATAATCCAACCATGTCTTGGTTACTAATACGACAAAGATTATGTTGATCATGCTGCTTGCAACATAATGGGTCAGGGCGAAACCATTGAGTGCCAATGCTATGAAGGTTATCCCAGTGCCTTCTATGCCATAAATCAACATATGGCACCCACGAAAAGTCTTGTGTGGGTAGTTGAGTGAGTTCCTTCTTAATAGTTTGGACTGCAGGCTGAAAATGTGGGGGGAACAAACTCAAGCACTTAATGGCAGTTCCAACTATGTCTGTACTTTCTGAAACCTGCAACATTACATTAAAGAAACAGTTATCCTCAGGTATATTTCTGTCTTTCTTGATAAATACCAGGCAAGCTTCTATTCCATGCTCTTCTGTAGCAAAGGGCACCAACCATAGTAGGAACAAAGGGTACTCATTCCCACGGACAATTTTATGTTGTAGTTCCTTGCCTGCAAAAAGGTGCTTGACAAAAGAGTTGAATGACATGGGACGGCATGGTGTGCCGCCAAACTCTACGAATCTCAGAAACTCACTAGCCCCATCTGCAAACCACTCAAATCTTCTAACAACAGATCCACTTGAGTTGTAGTTGTTGTGGCCAAAGGCAGAGAAAATAAAAGATTTGGTAGCATGTGCTATTCGTCTAGGAAAGGAGGAATTCCTCACCTCCTGTTCTAACTGTTCTTCTTCAAGGATTATCTTCATGTATTTGTACAGCGTGTCATCGCACTCTTGAGCAGCTCGCTTCAGCTTCTTCTGCCAACGCAACAACGACGAATCAGTGATCTGCCACTCAGCGGATGTCTCAAGAGCAGCCTCCAGCTTGATGTGCGCCATCTCCAGCCTCTCTAAGTTATCATTTGAATTTAAGTTTTTTTTGCCCTCATACCTCTGAACTAGACCAGATAGAATTTGGCTAACTGTCTCCTGCACAACCACAGAACTGATAACTTAGAGAGGCTGGAGATGGCGCACATCAAGCTGCCCTCATTAGGATCCAGTAAGTATTGGGAGCATCCCTACCCTGCTCAGAAAAAAAATGTACATGAGTAGAGTAAATATATGAACATAATCTTCGACAGAATCAAATGTGTTCCACGGAGGAACATTGGAACAACAGAACGTATTTAGCTTGCTAGCTGTAAGGACGTACCCTCAATTGGAGTGCAAGAAATTGGAGAGGACTGTGGAGGTCTCACAAGTGAATATAAAGATACTCTGGAGGGTAATGTGAATGTGATGCCCAATGATTTTTCAAAGGAAAGGGACGTTGAGAAGTCAACATCAGGGGTTTGGTAGTGACCGGTGCATAAGAGTTGGTTTGTATGAGGAAAATACTAATTAATGATTGCGTTTGTCTTAATTAATGCCTATCTCTGCCAGCCCGCACATGTTTATGCAAAAATCAAATGGAGGGTGGGGTGATATTTGACCAAGGACCAGACAACAAAGCAAATGACATCCTGAGTACTTCTACTTTGTGCATGAATGAAAAAGGAATTCAGTAGTCATGGTGTTTGGAGAGTCTGTACCAGGCTACCAGCTACAAGATGAAGCTACACGTCACTACTAACGCAAAAAGATATCCAAGTTTCTTTGTATTTTTTTTCTTGGGATAATTTATATGACATGGATGTGTGATGGATCGTTTACTTTCGTTGTTTAAGTTGTTGATCTGTCATTCCCCTTGCTATCATTTGTTTTGTCTTACTGAATTTTAGTCTCATAAATATGCAGATTACAAATACATTGGCAGATCCCACATATTTAGGTGGAGCACAGACATTAAGTGAAGGAAAGTGGATGAGGTGTGTGCAGGCTCCCTCAGTTTCAGGTGCAGGCTCTGTTTGATGTGCAGGCTCTGTTGTGGACGACATCCTACATTCAAACTTCAGTACTTCACTATGCAAAATAGCCTATAGTATACATACATTCAAATTTCAGTGAGCATACATTCAGAGTTCAGTGAACATTCACGCAATACATACATGTAGCAAATCAGCTAAAGAATTCAGTCACACATCCTGCACTCAGGCATTCAGAGTTACATTCATGCATTCGGACTTTCAGAGTATGCATGCATTCAGAGCAAATACCAATTAACAAGTGATAGCAATATTACCAAATGATAGCAGGCATCTAGAGTAAACATATTAGCTAACAATCTAACATTCAGAGTTGGCATACATTTAGATTCAGATGACCGATCAGCCTGTCTATCATTCAGATCCGGCGCCATACATGAACATGATAAATTCAGATTCAGAGAGAGGCAGTGAGCAGAGTAGAACAGGAGCAGCCGAGCAGGGGAAGGCAGGGTAGGGCAGAAAGACTTTACTTGCAGCCAAGGGGGAGCGGTCGGCGGGAGGAGCAGCAGACCGGCAGGGATGAGCGCGACCGGCGAGGAGCTGTAGGCACGACGGCTTCTTTTCCCTGTTATACTCTGCCGTCCGATTCCATCTGAGCACGACTGGCGTGATAAGTAACAATGACAGGGAATGCTTGAAGATAATATGCAGTGGGCAGCTTGAATGCTTGTAGGACAAAAGAGGGATTGAAACTACCTACGTCTACACTATTATAAGAACTAGCGGAGACCCCGTGCGTTGCACAGGTGTTTTTTTTTATTATTGGTTGAAACCCATTATGCAGAGGTGCGGTACTGATTGTTAGTGGCTAGTTACTGTCGGTTGGACCCGTTACTATTTGTTAACGGGTTGAAACTATTTCAGTTGAACCCGTTACTATTTGCTACGGGTTGAAACTATTTGTTAACGGGCTCATACTGTTCCTTATCGGGTAGAAAGGTTCCTTAGCGGGTTCGTACTTTCCTTATTGGATTCGTACCGTTACAATCTTTAGCGGGTTCACTGTTTGTAAGCCTGTTCTGGTAACAGCAACTTATGAGGGTGACGGACTCGCACGAGAGCCTCGCTTTTAGTAGGTATAGATAGATGTCGTGCGTGCTGTATACAAAAAAATTAATTGTGCCCTCAACAGCATATGCTCCTACTCCATGCAGCGAGGCAACATTTCATTTCCTTTAGTTGGCACAAAACATGCTGCGAGATCGGAGGGGCGTAAACCGGGTGTGCGTGCATGCAGTGGGGGGTGGGGTGGGAGGATCTGCCGGTCGACATCATCCACAATGGGCAGCCCATAGCTTGCAGCCCTTTACTCTTAGAGCAACTTCAGTAGGGACTCTAATAAAGTCCCCATAGCTAAATATGAAGGCACAAGAAAAAAAGTGCTCCAATAGCTACTTAGAGGGGATGTCCCTCCGACCCGGAGCCCCTACAAGGCCCCCGACAAAGCTAGGACGGACGCGACCTCCTTCCCCGAACTCAGCAGGGCGCCCCACAGCTTGTGTGAAGGAAGAAGAAAGAAGAGACACTGCGAGTGGGTCCTGTTTGTCATTGATACACAAATAGATTTAGGGATCAAATTTAGGTGTTGCTATTGGAATAAAATCTAAAAATTGAGCCAACAAAAGTAGGGTGTACTACCCATATTAAAAGTAGGAGCCTTGATTTCGGGGCTAGTTGCTATTATCTTCCACAAATGAAAAGAAATAAATTTTGGTGTGACATTTGCATAGAGTCTTTCGTCTATCGGTCCATGCGAAAAAACAATACACACCCATGGAAGGAATCGAAAGCGGATCTCAAGTTCCCTGGCCAAATAGAAAGGGATGGAAACAGTCCATCATTTGGCTTAATTTACGCTACTAAAAAAACTCACGTCCTACGGCGCAACAGGAAGGGATGAAAACAAATGTCATTTCTCTTTCTTTTTCTTTTTATTTTTATTTTTATTTGCCGTGGATTGAGTCAAGGAATCAAGGAAGGGGAAGGCAGTCACGGTGCATGTAATCATGCAGGGGGAACATATGCACGCCCATCTTCCGTAAATCTTAAAAAAATATAATATAATATAATATAATATAATATAATATAATATAATATAA
>CM041631.1:64300066-64368877 GCA_023333625.1 Bothriochloa decipiens
ATATAATATAATATAATATAATATAATATAATATAATATAATATAATTAATATAATGTAATATAATTAATATAATGTAATTTATTTTTTATATTATATATTATTGTTATTTATTATATATATTTGTATTATATATTATATATTATATTATATAAAAATGAGAGAAAAGGAGGCATTACCTCCGTGCGGTAAAAAACTTCGGGTCTCCTCGCTTTCACCGTGCGATTCCACACCACGCCAACATGTGGGGCTGCTGTGATATCGATCGGTTGAAAAAAAGGAAAGATACAAGCCACCGTGCGATACCCTCCGCGCAAACAAGGTCAAATAGAAGGAAGCTCAATCACCGGCAAATATAGAAGGAAAGAAATCACCGGAAAGAAGTCACGGGCAAACAGAAGGAGGGCAACAAGAAAGAAACCATTCACCATCGTGCATTTGTGCGTCTCCGCGATCGTCCTCCACAACCAACTCCGCCTCCGCGACCTGCGCCTAGCCACCGTGCGACATCCTCAGCAGCACTACTCGCCCTCACGCCTCCAGCATCCTGAAGGCGCCGGCATCCTCCTCCTCCTCGTGCGACACACCTTCATCGTGGACGTGCAGTGGACACGGCGTCCTTTCACGCGTGACTTCATCCTTTGCCACGCTTCTTCTCCATCGACCTGGGTTGTCGTCATTTTTCTGGTACGTAGATGTACTCAATTGATCTGGTTTGCCACCATCATGCTCCATCGATCTGGTCGTGTACTTCTTGCGCCGCAGTTGCTACTGTGGCTTCGTACCACACGCCACCGCAGTTGCTTCCATGGTCACTCCAAGCCAATGACTGCCGCAGCTAGGCACGACACAGTCGACCCTAGCTGACACCTACGGACAGCCAGCAGCCTGCCCCGGCCGGCTACAGCTAGGCATCGGCCGGCCAAAACCCAATACCCAGGGCCAGGCAGCCACTCTGATTTCATTGTTCACCATCCGGCAATAGGTATCTGGAATGCGTATCTGGAATGATCTTTGCATTGTAACACTGGATAGAATGCAGGTCATGGAGAATCTGCACTTTTGTAACTAAATATCTACAACCATCAAGCTCTGATTGCTTTTGAACTTCACTTGTAGTATTATGATAGTGGGATCAGGAGCTGAAAAATAATTTCTATATTTTTTTTCTTCTATTCTACACGACAAATCACATTGGCTTCCACATGATATTTAGTTATTCATTATTCAGTAAGCAGAACACAACCTATTAGTATGTATTCGGTGGCCATCACAATTCAGTTAAGGACGTAGCTGCTCCTGGCAGTTTGGACGTCCAAAGGCTTAGCTGATCTCTATCGATCTGAGTCGGTTGTTCGTTGGTCTGTCCATCTTCCAAAGTTATTTTGTTGTTTTCAATGGTTCTCGATCGATCACTTTTAGTTTGTGTAGCCATGACTTCCTGGGTAAGCAGTCTGATGCATTGTTCAGTGCTTTGTTTTTTTAGATCAGAGGCATAAGGCACAGCTTATATTGAACTGGTTTGAAAGTCTACGCATGTCATTACATATGGTTTGATTACTTGAACTTGCATAATTTCAGTACTAATGGAGCCATTTTTTGGTCTTTGTCATCACCTACTGCATCTGTAAAAGGTGAAAGGTAATGTTGACGGACGCGCCAAGTCCTGCCGGTGATCGGATACCTTTAGGGACCTTACAAATACAATACAACACATGGAGGTATATAAACTTTTATAGCCTCTCTACATATTGTATCTTCGTATGTTTGGAACTCCTCACCAGACTTTATTGCAAAAATTTTACTTCACACCCCCAATTATGGGGGTGGACTATATAACACCCCCAACTATGAAACGGTCTAATTTAGACTCTGAACTTTCTAAAATTGTCTATTTTATCGTCCAGGCTGTTTTCAGTGACGGATTGCTACAGTGACGGCGGGTTGCTAAAGTGCCGTGACCGTTTGTATCTTTTCTTTTTTTATTTATTATCATTGAATCTTTGAAAAATTGTAGTAAATTATAGAAAAATCGTAAAATAAAAAATTTAATTTTGTTGGACTTCACATGAGTAGATCTATACAATGATCATATAATATGGTATGCTTTAGTACAAATTTATTGATGTAGCTTTAAATTAATTCCAATTTTGTGTGTAATTAATTAGAATTTATCTATAACTAAGTAATACATGGTCCAATGAGTATGAAAATTTTACTATAGTTTAAGCATACAATAATTAGTCTATCACAAAAATTTCATCACAATTGGACCAAAGGAGCTATGAATTATTCTAATTAATTACAAACAAAATTAGATTTTCTAGTTAATATAAAGCCACAATAGAAAAATTTGTACGAAATCATATCATATTATATGTTCATGGTGTAAATCTACTCATGTGGAGTTCAACAAAATTCAATTTCCACTTTATGATTTTTCCATGATTTATTGTGATTTTTCAAAGATTTAGTGGTAAAGAAAAGACAAAACCACCCGGTGCACTGTAGAAACCTGCCAGTATTGTAGCAAAGGTCGTTGAAAATAGACTAGGGGTAAAATAGACTGTTTTAAAAAGTTCAGGGGGTAAATGAGACCGTCTCATAGTTGGGGTGTTATGTAGTCGACCCCCCATAGTTGGGAGTATGAAGTAGACTTTTCGGACTTTGTTGAAGGGAATCAAACCTGATCGGGGTTGGTTGCCAGTAGATGGGGACCCTAATGAGCAGAAGAAGCAGATGGAGAGAGAACAAGATGCAACCATTTCAGTCAGAAAAGAGCAGTAAAAGAAAAAAAGAAACACCCTCAGAGGTATAAGATGAGTAACTAAGAGAATATTGATCTCGATAACAATATGGCTGTCAATCAACAGGTATGATGGTATTGTTGAGTGTTATAATTAATGGTAATTACTATGTGCAAACTTGTAGATCAGAATACAACAAATGAAATGCACGAAAATAGTGACGGGCTCCATAGGAACTCAACCTACAAGATCTATTATCAGGTTACTTATTAGGAAGATCAAAGTATTTATTTGTCCGACGATCGTAAATGACATAGTTAACTTGTCCTGCAAAGATGAGATGTTCCCATAACAGACAAAAGAGATTTATCCAAAGAAATATAATCGATGCGGAAAATCCATTTTAATTTTTTATTTAATTTGGCAGTATTGTTATTTTACCGTGCGATGCATGTGTTTTTATACAAAAATTTAGTCATCCCGTAGCAACGCATGGGCACGATGCTAGTGTTAGGAAAAAACAGCGCCGGATGTTTCATAGGAGAGCATGTTCTAGGAACTTAGTCATGTGAACCAAATGGCACTGGATGATTCATGGATATACCCTGAGAACAAATCGAAGGCACCGGACAAGCTTCCAGAATAATCCCCTGCACATGCCTCAGTTTGGTCGTCGTCCTCTTCGACTAGGTGGTCAGCAGACAGAGTGGTGCATTTGGTGTAGTTTTGGAGACTAACACTACCGGATCCACCGGCTTTGTCGAGTGCCCGACGCACTCGGTAAAGGCCAAAATACAGTCGGTAAAGCCTTTGCCCACTGCTTTCCACATTGCAGTCGACAAAGGTTGGTCGGCCAAGAATGCTTCGGCAAAGATGTCTTTGACGACTGCCACGTGGCGAGCAGTCGGCAAAGACTTTGCCGACTGCTAAACCAACACTTGGCAAAGGAAGCGGCCCTCCATCGTCTGGCGGCTTCTTTGCCGACTGCAGACATGGAAGTCGGCAAAGACTTTTTATTTTTTTCAAAAAGTCTTTGCCGAGTGTCAGGCCCAGCACTCGGCAAAGAGATTTTATTTATTTTTTAAAAAAAACAGCCTTTGTCGAGTCCCAGCGCCAGCACTCGGCAAAGCTGGTGCTGAATGCAGTCGGTGCCCAGCGTTGCCGAGTGCCGTGGTCCTTCTCCTCATTCCTTCTCCCTCTTCTTCTCCCCTCCCTTCTCCTTCTTCTTCTTCCTCTTTCTTCCTCCTCCTCTCCTTCTTTTTCTTCCTCCTCCTTCCTCCCTTCTCCGTCTTCTTCCTCTTTCTCCTTCTCTTTCTTCTTCTTCTTCCTCCTCCCCTTCTTCTTCTTCTTCCTCCTTCCTCCTTTCTTCTTCTTCTTCTTCCTTCTCTTTCTTCTTCTTCTTCCTCCTTCCTTCCTCCTCTTCCTCCTACTGCATGCCGGCAAGGAGCAGGCAGGGCGCGCCGGCGGCGCTGGCTGGGCCGGCCGCCTTCGCGGCGACGAGCAGGGTGGTGGGGCCGGGCCCGGGCGGCCGAGCTCCCCTGCTTGACCGGGACAGGGACGGGAGGTAGGGCTCTGGCTGTAACACTCTGGTGTTAAGCATGCATTATCTTGCACATCATGAGCATGACCATCTCATTTGCATAGTCATTTATTTTACATGAAATGATAATTTGAAATATGTGCTTACCTTGATTTGAACTAGAGCTATATGAAAGGTTGATTGTTTGGGGTTGAGTGTTAAATGAAGTTTGTAGAGAAAATTATTTGGAGCAAAACTTATTTTGGGGTCATTTCATGAAAAGGCCTGGAAGTGGGTCAAAAATGTCAAAAACAGTTTGTAAAAATGATTTTCTTTTAATTTTAAATCCCCATTTTTGAAATTCAAATTCTAGGCAGAATTAGGTTTTGATGTTTAAAAGTGAAATGTTCTACTCAACAAAAGGAACATTTCATCTTTTATGAGTTTTTCGAAATTCGGAATATTTTGGAAAATACGGGGTTCATCAAGTCTGCACGAATCTTGGCGCAGTGGGACCCACCGAACAGTCTCTTCTTCCTCCTCTCTTCTTCTTCCTCGCGACGCTGTCCGCGCCGACGCCGGCCGCGTGGCGTCCATACTTCGGGCCGCTGCCGCTGTCCGCTGTCTCGCCCCCGCACCCGAGCGCCGCACACTGATCCGCCACGCCGCGCTCGGTCCGACCCCACCGCTCGCCCACGCGGCCTCGCTCTGCCCGCATGCACGCCACGCGCTCGACGAGCTCTGATGCCGCGCTGTCTCAGTCCGAGCTCAACCGGCCACCTCAAGCCAGTCCGACCGCGTCACCCTCACGCTCGCTCACTCTCCCAGCCTCAGACGCGCTCTTGCCCCTCCTCTTCCACCAGAGCCCGAGCAAGCGGACGCCGCCCGCCATTGCTGCCGCCGCGAGCTCGCACGCCACCACACCTCCCAGCCCTGATACTTTTTGCCAAGGACTCGCCAGAAGCTCCGCCTCGACGCGAGCCACGCCCTGCACACCTTTCCTGCCACCGAGACCCAAGGTAGAGGTCGAATCGACCATCTTCCCCTTCGCCGGTCATGGCCGCCCGACCGCCGCGTGGTCTGTCGTGGCCAGCAACCTCTCCCTCCCTTCTTTATCTTGCGCATCGTGTTCGTCTGCTCGAGTAGGTTCGATTGGTGTAGTTCATGATGCCGATTAGGGTTCGAGCCCGACGAATTTGGCCATCCGCCGTCGTGGATTTGCGTCGCCGCTCGCCAGCGTACCTTGTCGTCGTTGCTCCGGCCGTCCATTCACCACTTTGTCTAGTCCATCTAAGCTGTCTTGGTCTGCTGGAGCTGGTAGGCTAGTCCGTGTGCCCCGCCGTGGCCCGAGATGGCCGGCGCACCGCCAACCCTCGTCGCCGTCCGCCGCCGCGCACGGCCGCCGGTTAAAATCTCGCTAATAGCTTGCATTTGGTACACCGTTGAGTCCACGCTGCAGAGTTGAGTCGATTGAGTGCCGTAGCGTCGCCGGAGACCTCGCCGTCGGCAAGATCCCGTCGGCCGGCGACCGGTGTTTCGCGATGTTTCACTGACGTGTGGGACCCATGGTGACGTCAACATGACATCAGCACTGACGTCAGCACAGGTTCGGTCTGGGTACACAGAGTCGGGTGTCCGTAGTGAAGTTCAGTCGCTGGGTACACTCCGGGTACGCGTAGTGTTTTCGGTTCGATTAATTTTTAAGAATGAATTTTACAGATTTCTGTTAAAACCTTTGAAAAATCATAACTTGCTCATTTTTCATCCAAATGAGTTGGTTCAACTTGTAGTATTTTTCTTATGAGAAGCTCTATGCATGAAAAATATGAAATCTGAAATTTGTGATACTTTTTTGTATAGATTTATTTATCTCTATTAATTGCTTTTATCTTAAAAAATACATAAGTAATTCTCTGTTGCTCAGAAAAATATGAGACCAAGTTTGTTAGTATTCTTATGTTATGCTCTATCTGTGAAAAATGTTATGAGGTTATGTCATGTGGAAAATTTGCTCTGTCTAGTTATGGTGCCTATTTCCATGTGATGATAAATAATTCATAATAAATAATATATAAGGAATTTGTGCATGAAACTTTTTGGAGGATGTTTTTATATCAATCTAGAGCTAATAATGTTCTGAGATCTGTTTTTTGATATACTTTTATGTACAAAGTATTTTAGGCCTATTAAAATTATGCTGCCTTGTCATTTTTGGGTAGGATAAAGTACTTACTGTTTTGACTTGAAATTTTTATGGTAGTCTTTATTTGGTATGATTAAGCTTCCATAATTTTTATAGAATTTTCTGAGTAGTCTAAAGTCATGTTATTGTTATACCCTGATTTCTTTTAATTATAAATAATGCTTTAAAGTTATCATTTCATGTGTGTAAAAATTCTTTTTATGATTTTTGTGAGGTGTGTGATCTGCTATTGGTTTTGGTTCAGTAGAGTGTAGTGTGCAAAACAATGGTTGTTTATAATTCCTTATAGTGTGCGAGTAAATTATAATGCGAGGCTTGTTTAGAGAATTGTCGGTAGAAGAGAATGCAGATGACATGTGCTTATCATACATGTTTTCAAATATCATATCATTCATCTTAGCTGAGCATTCATTCACCATTAGCATCAGCATTGTATTTCTATGTATCCATGGTATTTATACGCACTATGCATCATACAGGATCGTCAGAGCTCGAAACAGTAGTTCAGCAAGGCCAGCAGGAAGCTTTGGTACGGGAAGTAGCAGCAGAAGAGGATCCCAAAGTTGATCTTCCAGAGTGTCCTGACCACCAGCCCAGCTCTTTCCTGAAAGGCAAGCCCCGGAGCATTCTCCCTGTGGTTTGTAAAATATCTAACTTGAGTCCTTTAATTGTTTGATGTATTAAGTTATAGGCGTTGTTTTATACCGTTGTTGCATTACTTATATTCCTTGCCACTGTTTATACTTTAACCCTGTTAGGTTCAGGTACGAATATATGCTTAGCCCTGCTTTAACTAGATCGGTAGAAGTCAGGTGATTTCCTGTCATCCACGAGTTATAGGTGGTGACTTGGAATGGTTGAATACATTGTTATCTTGGATAACGATGTGGAGATAATAAATCGAGACCGGGCGGGATTGTTGTTGAGACTGAACTGGAGGTTTGGTGTGGTTATCCTGTCTGTGTCAAACTAGGACCCCGTCCGTTGTACGTCCTCAAGTCATATTGAATTTATGCCTCACATTTAGCTGGAAGGATAAGTCGTTCCGACCGTGAAGCCTAATTTTGATTTGGGCCGGGAGTCGACCTGCTGTACGCATCGTATTGGTGAAGATGGGGGACCACAGGTTACGCGGAGAGTAAGTCCGAGGTCAGGGTCGCCCTGAATAAGGCAGCCGGGCGGTTCCTGGATACGATGGTACCTGTTGATCCCGCGCTTTTCCTGAATTGAATGTCAGTGATCTGTAGCTCACCTTAGCGGGTGAGTGTGGTTTGTGTGAGGAATACCCGCCAGCTGGTTAGTAATCGATTATAATCACCATCGTTCCTGGACAGTGAACACTTGACTTGAGCAGCGACATCGTAGTAAGAACTTGAACAAGAGATGAGATGGTTGAGCGGTTGAGATTGAAAGATACTCAACCGTCTTGTTGAATAATTATTACCATGCTTGTTTAGTACAGGTGCTAATGTAGCATGATAAGGTTAATCAGATTCAAATACATTGCTAGAAGGTTCTTATTAATTGTTTCTTAATGCAAGCTTTTTCACGATTAAATAAGTCAGCTATCCTACTTATACAGCCTTGCATACTCCTTGGAGTCACTTTATTTTAGTTTATGACAGGTAAGTCTAGCTGAGTACATTCTCATACTCAGGGTTTTATTTTCTATGTCTTTTGCAGATAGTGAGATGTTTTATGGCTATTGTCAGAACTGCTTCTATCCCGCTTTGGGAGATGACTAGACCTTGGGCATGGTCACTCCTCTCTACTTGCTGCTTTTGCTGGATGTTGACCAAGGGACTGGCACTGTATTTAAACTAAGTGTGTGTGTGGTATTTGAACTTAATTGCTTCCGCTTCATTTTGAATTTGAACTTGTTTGTAATAACTTTATTTCGAACTCCAATGTTTTAAACTATGTGCGAACTATGTACTTGTGAATGGGAACGCTAAACTATTACGATCTTGGTCGTGCCAAAAAAGTTTAAAATTCTTCGAGATTTCGGTATGACTACCGGGTTTATTAGGTCTCAATCATGTAGTTTTCCGCACTAATGGTGAATTATGTGCTTGTGCTCTAATAAATTGGTCGGTTCTGTCACACCGGCCGAGCTCCGGCGGGCCGCGGCTGTGGAGCGAGGCCACGGCAACGCGCGGCTCGTGCCGCGGCAGCGGAGCGGTGCCGCGGCGGCGTAGAGGGGCCGCGACCGGAGCGGGGACGCGACGGGGGTGGGGACGACGGCGCTCCGGTCGTGGCGGCGACGGCGCGGGTGGCGTGTGCGTGAGTGTGTGTGGTGTGTGTGCGTATGTGGGGCGGTCGGCCGACCCGTTAGGGTTAGTGTAGGAGATTATTTTCTTTTTTTAACCGAAAACCCTTTACCGAGTGCGAGGCTGGTACTCGGCAAAGAGGGTTTCTTTGTTGAGTGCCACGTCACAGGCACTCGGCAAAGAGCGTGTTTGCCGAGTGCCAGCCTTGGCACTCGACAAAGATTTTTTTAATTTTGAATTCAAACTTTTCTATAGCCTAAGCATATTGTATTCAAGCACATGTCCGAATTGTGGACCTTTTTATAACTTTTTGCTATATTTTGTTCATTTATTTCATTTACTTGAATTTTTCACGATAATGCAAATTTAAACTGCAGGTGCATGAAATAATGAAACCTAGCCATTTGAAAAATGATATTCATGTTGAAGAGTTTATTTTGAGGCCGTGTCCATAAACTCACCCAAAATTTTGAACGCCTTGTCCACGAAACATGACCATCCACGTGCGGTAGAAGTGTTTTTAAATTATATAAATTCCAAACGAAGTCCGAAAATTATGAAATTTGTCGAGGTGTCATGTTATCGCATGTAGAGGCTATGATAAATATTTGAGAATATTTGGAGCAACTTGAGACACCATATGTCTAAAACCCGAACATCTCCACATGTGATCACAATTGATCACATGTGGAGATGTCAATTGTGATCACATGTGGAGATGTTGGGGTTTTAGACATCTGGTATCGCAACTTGTTCTAAATATTCTCAAATTTTTATTATAGCCGCTACATGCGATAACATGACACCTCGACAAGTTTCATGATTTTCGGACTTCGTTTGGATTTTATATAATTTTAAAACACTTCTACCGCACCTGGATGGTCATGTTTCGTGGACATAGCGTTCAAACTTTTGGATGAGTTTATGGACACGGCCTCAAAATAAACTCTCCAACATGAATATCATTTTTTGAATGGCTAGGTTTCATTATTTCATGCACCTGCAGTTTAAATTTGGATTATCGCAAAAAATTCAAGTAAATGAAATAAATGAACGAAATATAGGAAAAAGTTGTAAAAAGGTCCACAATTCGAACATGTGCTTGAATACAATATGTTTGGGCTACAGAAAATGTTTGAGCTTAAAACTAAAAAAAATCAAATCTTTGCCGAGTGCCAAGTTTGACACTCACCAAACAGGCTCTTTGCCGAGTGTCTACAGCCCAGCACTTCACAAAGAAGCCTCTTTGCCGAGTGCCAAGCCTGGTAGTCGGCAAAGAGGACCGGCCTGGGCCCTCACGTGGCTCTTTTGCCGAGTGCGTGGTGTGGCACTCGGCAAAGACGTTATATTTGCCAAGTACCTGACGTTAGGGCAGTCGGCAAAGATAACGACGATGGACGTCGTTTGCGCCAGGAAAACTTTGCCTAGTGCCTTACTTTGCCGAGTGTGCAGCACTCGGCAAAGGAAGTCTTTGCCCAGTGTTCAGTTTGGACACTCGGCAAAGTAATCTTTGCTGCGTGCAGCTTATGACAGTCGGCAAATGGCTTCTTTGCCGAGTGCCCGTGCTTTGGTAGTCGGCAAAGCCAGAAGCACTCGGCAAAGAAGCCGTTTCTGATAGCGTAAGACCACTGCGGTGCTGCAGTTCTCCATATTTTTTTAGCTCAAAAAAACCATGGGCACGCCCACGGAGAATAGTCAAACAGCAGGTGGAAAGCAAACAGAAGTCAGAAGTAGCACACGCCCAAACCATGCACGGGGAGACACTGGTTTTATCTACTTTCTGAAATCATCAGGCACGGTCAGAGGACTATGAAGTTTGCTGATTTGATTATATCCAGGGAGTTAAATACATTTTCTTTGCAGGCAACAAAGGGTTAAAAGATTCCACACCTGAATATATTGCCCTCACTGGAGACTGTAGAGGCAAAGCAAGTACTCATAATTTACAGTGTCAGAGTTTAGGACACGGGGGAGACAGCATTACACCAATCTGTTAGAAGTTAGAGCAAACAGAGCATTACAACAATCTTTACTATGTTGGATGTCTAAAATCCAGACATCTCCACATGTAAGCATAGGATCAGCTGGAGAAAAACATGCAGCACCATCAAAAACTAGATATAGTACTTCTAATTGTCAGTTTGCGATCTACATGCTATGGTTTTGCACCTCAAGCCTCTGTATTTGAAGCATTTATGTTTTCTGTATATTTTTGCTCAGCTATGAATAGTAACTCCAAATACTTGATTTGTTCCTTGAACTTCCAATGTCCAGTCTTGTGTTACATGATTTGGAATTTCTGATGTACCTGCAGTGCTGCTAACTGTTTTTCCTTTTCTTTTTGAATCCAATCGACAATCGTGCCCTGTAGCTGGACAGGCGCGTGTGCAACCCACAGGTTGATGAATTGAAAGATGGCACTTGTTTGTCTCCCTATCTCCCGATCATGCCATTGTAACATCTTCCCTATCCTAGGTCGCTGAGAAGTTCTCATGCTTGTTCTCTGCGTGCTCATGCTTGCCTTCTCAACCTGAATGTATGCAGCGCCATGTTTTAATTTCCAAAGCATTTGGTAGACTGCCGCTTCATCATTCTTGCAGAAGTAATCTATTGCCTTTGGCAGCATGGTGTCTTCCAGTTGTCCCAAGGTGAAGTCTGTATGCAAGAAATGCTGCTCCTCGCTGTAGATTGCTGGCACTGCAGGTGTTCTATCCACACATAGGATGTCGTCTAAAGATCCATGGGGAGTAAACAGGAGCCCAACTTTCAGATATGGACAATCTTGTAGAGAAGATTTTGTTCCAGACAGTAAGGACCTTCGTTGGTTGCAGTCCAAGACTGAGGCATGGCACTGCAGATGTACTTCAATAACTGGTTCCAGAAAAACATCCAGTAACCTTGACCTTTTTAACTTCCTATTACCATGACAGAGCTTGTGTTGATCATGCTGTTTACAACATAGTGGGTTCGGGCGAAACCAATCAGTGCCAAACCTGTGAAGAATATCCCAATGTTCTTTGTGATGTGTATCAATATCTGGCACCCATGAGAAATCTTCTGTAGGTAGTTGCAGAAGTTTATTCCTATCTGAATCAACTGCAGACTTGAAACTGGAAAGAGGAGCATACAGCTGTAGGCACTGAATTGCCATCCATACTATGTCAGTACTCTCTGAAAGTTGTAGCATCAAAGAAAAGAAGAAGTCATCCTCTGATGCATTACCATCTGTCTGCATCAAGATGAATTTAGCCGCTATTCCATGGCCTGCATTAATATAGGCCACTAACTGTAGAAACAAAGGACGCTTGTTTGCCTGAATGATTATGTGCTGTAGTTTCTTGCCATTCAGAAGATGCCTAACAAGAGGGTCAAAGGGGATGTGGTAGCGTGGCCTGCCACCAAGCTCTAGTAATCTGATGAACTCGCTAGCACCATCTGCGAACCACTCAAACCTTCGAACAGCAGAACTGCTCGACTCGTCTTTGTAGGGGCTAAAGATGGAGAAAACAAGCGACTTGGTAGTATGCGCTATACGTACAGGAAATGAGGACTTTCTCACCTCCTCCTCTGTTTGTTCGGCTTCTAGGATCCTCTGCTTGCATCTATGCAGCGTTTCATCACACTCTCGAGCAGCAAGCTTCAGCTTCCCACTCCAACGCAACAAGGATGCGTCGCTGATCTGCCACTTCTCTGACGTCTCTAGAGCAGACTCCAGCCGGATGTGTGCCATCTCCAGCCTCTCCAAGTTTCTGTTCGCACTTGATTCGTCTTTGTCCTCATATTTCTGCACCAGATTGGATAGGATTTGGCCAATTGTCTCATGGACAAGTGCGGAGGTGACAATCTCCGCCATCAGGATTCAAGGATCCGTAGTATCCCTTCACTCTTCACAAAAATTCAGAATATAACAGCATACATGAGAGACTAAACATATGAACTTTGGATCACAAGCAAAGATTTAGCTTAGCAACTACAGGATCATACCTCAGACTTGATCATGTAGAGATATCTCGAATCCAAATCATACAGCGAGGCAAGATGAGAACCTGAAGTGAGTGCAGTGATATCAAAGGCTTTGAAGGGGGGAAACTGGTAGACAAGTCCAATAATTGGTCTCTGCACGGGAAAAAAGAGGTAGGCCAGTCCCTCAAAAGTTAACGATGAGAGTCTGCAGTTGGTTACACATTTGGATATAATATAACAGGACAATTGGCACTGAGTAGAGAAAAGTTGGAGGAAAAACAAAGAATGATTGTTGGTGCGATAAATCAACGGCAGTGAAAGAAAGTGGAATGTAACTTGAGCATATTTTAAAAGGCCTTGGTCTCGCAGATACTTAAAACAATACACAATTTGGAATTCCTTTTCAGGTGTCTTGGTTAGCAGTGGACAATGAGCTTGGAACTTCTTTATACGAGTTTTGGTTAGCAGTGGTGGCTTCTTGTAGATGACACCAACATTCAAGTCTATGTAAATTCATATTTCTTAATTTCCAGGCACTGATGTCTGATTAACTCACAACAATTTTACAGCTCTCCCCTCTGGGTCAGTGAAGTTGGTTAAAACAGACTACTGTCAGTGAAATGGACTGTGTTCGATGCATGAAACTGTAGTACACAACCCCCCACAAAAAAGGAAATACCCTGTGTTTTTGTAACAGTATAGCACATAAATAAGAACAGACTGTTAACATTCTAGTCATGCTAGTTGTCGCGGTACGAGAGAACATGTTCTTTGGACAGAAGAGGGGAGGACCAAAGAACTGATTCAAAACAGAGGAGCTACATCATTTTGTATTCATTAAGACTCGATCGTATCTATGGATACCAGAACTGAGTAACTGTATAAAATTGACACGCTAACACATTTTTTTCTTCATATCTACTTGATTCTAGACACATTTCCCTGAACCTGTCTAGCTGAACTGACAATGACTCAGGATGAACCTCAACATAAGCAGTACATGAGCACATGTTTTTTACTGCAATACACTAGAGCTTAGACACTAAGGAAATGAAGTGAACTCGGACAGCGCCAACTGATTTCCCTTTTCTTTACAATCCAATCTGCAATCAAGCCCTGCAGGCGAATGGGTGTGTGGGCAACCCACAATTCAAGGAAGCGAGGGATTACATATGTCTGTCTCTCCAGTTCCTGATCCACTCTTTTCAATGGTTTCCCTTTCCTAGCTCTCGAAAGTCGAAACCCTTGTTCGCCGCGTGCTTTGATTCTTCAAGATTCCATTCTCAACCTGGACGTATGCAGTGCCATGTTTAGAGTTCCATATTGTTTGGTATGCTGAAGCTTTGGTGTTCTGGTGGAAGTAATCTATCGTCTTTGGTAGTATCATCTCTTCCAGCTGCTGCAAGACAGTGTTTTTATGCAAGCAACTCTGCTCTTCACCATTGATTGCCTCAGTTGCAGAATTAGAATTCACTGAAGTGCCATGTGGCATAAAATGGAGTCCAGCTTTCAGAAGTGGAGACTCTTGAAGTCTGCCTCTAGATGGCGAGGTCTTCTGACTGTTGTACACAGAAGGTGAAACATGGCACTGCAAATTCACTTCATTAACTGGCTCTAGAGAAACATCTGGTATTCCTGACATGTGTACCTTGCCACTACAACGCGCCTCATGGTGCTTACAGCATAACGGATTTGGGCGAAACCATTGAGTGGCAAAGCTATGAAGATTGTCCCAGTGTTCTTTCTGCTGTGACTCGCCATATGGCACCCATGACAAGTCTTCTGTAGGTAGTTGCATAAGTTTTTTCCTAATGTTTTCAGCTGTAGACTTGAAAAGAGGGTCAAATAACTGCAAGCACTTAACTGCAATCCCAACTATGTCTGTACTCTCTGAAAGATGCAGCACAATACTGAAGAAAAAATTGTCCTCTGGAACATTACTACCTTTCTGCATAAAGATCATGCTAACCTCTATTCCATGCGCTGCAGTAATAAAGGGCACCCATTTCCAGGGTTGAATTTATGCTCTAGTTTCTTGCCTGTCAAAAGGTGACAGATAAGAGGGTCAAAGGGTACGCAACAGCGTGTCATGCCACCGAGCTCTACGTATCTCAGAAACTCACTAGCACCATCCGCAAACCACTCAAATCTTCTGATAATAGATCTGCTTGACTCATAGCTGTTGTGGCCCAAGGTAGAGAAAATAAAAGATTTGGTAGCATGCACTATCCATCTAGGAAAGGAGGAATTCCTCACCTCTTCTATCTGTTCTTCAAAGACTCTTTTCTTGCATCTGTATAGCGTGTCTTGGCACTCTTGAGCAGCACGCTTCAGCTTCAAACGCCAACGCAACAAGGAGGCGTCAGTGATCTGCCACCTATCTGATATCTTAAGAACAGCCTCCAGCCTGATGTGCGCCATCTCTAGCCTCTCCAAATTTCTGTCCTTATTTGATTAATCTTTCTCATATTTTTTGACAAGATTAGATAGGACTTGGGTAACTGTTTCTTGGACAACTGCTGAACTGACAATCTTTGCCATTTGGATTCAAGGTTCCTGCTCATGAAATTCAACATTTCAACATATAGCAGTAGACATGAGAAACTAGATATACGAACACTGGATCACCCTATTAAAGATTAGCTTAGCCAGTTAATGAGGCAAGATGAGAACTTAGAGAGAATACAGTGATGTCAAGCAAGGAAGAAAGGGAGGCAAGTACGATAGCTAAGGGTGTAGAGGACTTGTTCTTGAAACTACAAGGGAAGAAGAGGTAAGGTAAGGCAAGTCCCTCGAGAAGAAATATATGACAGAAGCCAACGATGAGAGTCACCAGTTCGTGTAAATGTTAGAATACTGTATTATGGGCTGTTTATCGATAGTGAACTGGCAAACAGAAATTAGGTTCTTAATAAGCTGTGGGGAAACCAGCACATTATTAAGACGTAAAGACGGTGGAATAACTGTAGAGCCAGTGGATGTAACGATAACAATTGTTCTGTTGAGTTTGACATGTAGCGCCGTAGAGGGGCATGGAGCTCCAGCAAGAGCTGACGCAGCAAAGAGGCCTCAAGCGCATCCTTCGCTATGTTTGGGGCACCCTCCACGTGGGTCTACTGCTGCAGCCATCTTCTGCCACTGATCTTGTGGTCTACACAGATGATGATTGGGCTGGTTGCCCGGACACGTGCAAGTCGACCTCGGGCTACGCTGTGTTCCTCGGTGATAATCTCGTCTCTTGGTCCTGCAAGCGTCAGAATACAGTCTCCAATCCAGTGCAGAAGCTGAGTACCACGCAGTGGCCAACGGTGTTGCTGAGGCCTCTTGGCTGCGTCAGCTCTTGCTCGAGCTCCATGCCCCTCTTCGGCACGCTACTTTGGTATATTGTGACAACATTAGTGCCGTCTAGATGTCTTCTAACCTGGTTCAGCATCAGCGCACAAAGCGCATCGAGATTGACCTTCATTTCATTCGGTACAAGGTTGCTGCTGGTCATGTTCGTGTCCGGCATGTGCCAACTTCATCCCATTATGCGGACATCTGCACCAAAGGTCTTTCATCTTCGGTCTTCACATAGTTCATGTCCAGCCGGCGCGGTGGCGACGATCAGACTGCGGGGGCATGTTAGAATGCTGTACTATGGGCTGTACCTTGGGTTATTAGCATAGCTGTCTGGGCTGTAACGCCCTGGGCTTGGGCTGAGTGCGCCTGTAGGCGCCCTTGGGGTTTTATGGTAGATGATCTTGGTTTAGGCAAGGATCACCGTTGATTGGGTGTTTCTATAAACCCTTTACAATCCTTGCCTATATATTGTACTCATGTGGTACCTCTATAATCAATCTACTAAGTTTCCCAAATTACCTTGTCTTTCAGTAAAGTAAAATGCAGGTTGGAAATGTTTCATCTACACAGCAGTGGACTAGGAACTTGAAGAGGTCTTGGTCAACAGTCCTGAAGTCTTGTCCTCTTGTCAGGTGTAATAATTTATAGTAGAGATGAGGCCAACATTCAAGTCAACTGATTCCTGAATGGCACACTATATTTTTATTCTGCCCCATTTCCCATGTCCCTTCACTCCCCTTGGTTCATGCCGTGTATACTGGTTAAAGACACATTGAAAAACCAACAGGGTGTAGCTCGATGAACTGGCAGCCTCTAGTTAAATTGTGAGGCAGGCAGAGGAGACCTGGAATTCAACTTCTTAGGGAGCAAATAAAATGGTGCCTACCTCGTGTAGCAGTCACAGGTCGTCCCTCTCTTCTCCGTTAGTGCAAGGATAACAAGCTCGCCGGCAGCCGGCAACAGGCTGATAGAGAGCTACAATGATTGCTTTCTGGCTTAATTAATGCCTAAAAAATTATCGCTTTGACTTAACAGCAACATGAGAATCTGCCGGTCAGCACTTGTTTGTGCAAAAAATCAAATGGAGGGTGGGGTGATATTTGACCAGGACCAGACAACAAAGCAAATGAGAACCTGAGCAGTTTTACTTTGTGGATGAATGAAAAGGAAATCAGCAAAGTCGTCATGGTGTTTTGAGAGTCTGTACCAGATGAAGCTACACGTCAGTACTTACTAGCAAAGTCATAGGAGAGCATACTCTAGGAACTTAGCCATGTGAACAGAATGGCACCCTATGCTTCATGGAAATATACTATGTGTAGTTGCCTGAGAACAAATTCAAGGCACCGGTCAAGCTTTCAGAATTCTCTGCACATGCCTCAGAGTTCGGTCGTCGTCCTCCTCGCCTGGGTCATCAGAGCACGGCGCGTCTAGGACAGAGTGGTGCATTTGGTGGCGAGGAAACGCCTGAAGTTTTGGAGACCAGACCACAGCAGTGCTGCGGTTCTCCACATTTTTTAGCTCAAAAAACCATGGCCACACCCACGGAGAACAGTCAAACAGCAGGTGCACGGGGATACTGTAGTTTTATCTGCTTTCTGAAATCATCAGGCACAGTCAAAGGACTATGAAATAGGGAAATTCCAGTCAAATAATGTTTGCTGATGTAATTATCAGCCATGGATTGAAATAAATTTTCTTTACAGTCAACAAAGGGTAAAATGATTCCCCACCAGAATATATTTCCCTCACTGGAGACTGTAGAGGCAATGGAAGTCACCACTCATAATTTACTGAGTGTCAGAGTTTAGGATATGGGGGAGACAGAGCATTACACCAATCTGTTAGAAGTTGGAGTAAAACAGAGCATTACACCAATCTTTATAATTCTCTGAAAAGGAATGCAATAGCTCATGTTCCATAACCAACCCCTTAAAAGTTACATAGAAATCAACTATACACCTTAAAAACACATTACAGTCAGCATAGGATTAGCGTGAGAAAAACACACAGCACCTTAAACAACTAAAAAATAGTTATATGCTCAACATGCCTCTGTATTTGGAGAATTTATGTTTTCTGCATATTTTGCTCAGCAATGAATAGCATCTCCAAATACTTGATTTGTTCCTTGAACACCCAATGTCCAGTCTTGTGTTCCTCATTTCCCTTACATGATTTACAATTTCTGATGTAGCTGCAGTGCTGCTAACTGTTTTTCCTTTTCTTTCTGAATCCAGTCTACAATTGTGCCTTGCAGCTGGACAGGCGCGTGTGAAACCCACAGGTTGACGAATTGAAAGATGGCACTTGTTTGTCTCCCTATCTCCTGATCATGCCATTGCAACATCTTTCCTTTGCTAGGTCCCTGAAAAGTTCTCATACTTGTTCTCTGTGTGCTCATGCTTGCCTTCTCAACCTGAATATATGCAGTGCCATGTTTTAATTTCCAAAGCATTTGGTAGACTACCGCTTCATCATTCTTGCAGAAGTAATCTACTGCCTTTGGCAGCATGGTCTCTTCCAGTTGTCCCAAGGTGAAGTCTGTATGCAAGAAATGCTGCTCCTTGCTGTAGATTGCTAGTATTGCGGGAGTTCTATCCAAAAGTAGGATTTCTTCTAAACATCCATGTGGGGCAAATAGAAGTCCAACATTCAGATATGGAGAATCTTGTACAGAATATTTGGTTTTAGACAGTAAGGACCTATGTTGGTTGCATTCCAAGACACAGACATGGCACTCCAAATGTACTTCAATTACTGGTTCCAGAAAAACATCTTGTAATTTTGACCTGTTTAACTTTCTACTGCCATGACAGAGCTTGTGCTCATCATGCTGCTTGCAACATAATGGGTTTGGGCGAAACCAATCAGTGCCAAACCTGTGAAGAATATCCCAATGTTCTTTGTGATGTGTATGAATATCTGGCACCCATGAGAAATCTTCTGTAGGTAGTTGCAGAAGTTTATTCCTAACTGAATCAACTGCAGACTTGAAACTGGAAAGAGGAGCATACAGCTGTAGGCACTGAATTGCCATCCCTACTATGTCAGTACTCTCTGAAAGTTGTAGCATCAAAGAAAAGAAGAAGTCATTCTCCGGTGCATTACCATCTGTCTGCATCAAGATGAATTTAGCCGCTATTCCATGGCCTGCATTAATATAGGCCACCAACTGTAGAAACAAAGGACGCTTGTTTGCCTGAATGATTATGTGCTGTAGTTTCTCGCCATTCAGAAGATGCCTAACAAGAGGGTCAAAGGGGATGTGGTAGCGTGGCCTGCCACCAAGCTCCAGTAATCTGATGAACTCACTAGCACTATCTGCGAACCACTCAAATCTTCGAACAGCAGAACTGCTCGAATCGTTTTTGTTGGGGCTAAAGATGGAGAAAACAAACGACTTGGTAGTATGCGCTATACGTACAGGAAACGAGGACTTTCTCATCTCCTCCTCTGTTTGTTCGGCTTCTAGGATCCTCTGCTTGCTTCTATGCAGCGTTTCATCACACTCTCGAGCAGCACGCTTCAGCTTCCCACGCCAACGCAACAAGGATGCGTCGCTGATCTGCCACTTCTCTGACGTCTCTAGAACAGACTGCAGCCGGATGTGTGCCATCTCTAGCCTCTCCAAGTTTCTGTTCGCACTTGATTCATCTTTGTCCTCATATTTCTGAACCAGATTGGATATGATTTGGCCAATTGTCTCATGGACAAGTGCAGAGCTGACAATCTCCGCCATAAGGATGCAAGGATCTGTAGTATCCCTCCCCTCTTCATAAAAAATCAACATATAACAGCATACATGAGAGAATGAACTTCGGATCACAAGCAAATATTTGGCTTAGCAACTGTGGGAACCTACCTTAGGCTGAGTCACATGGACAGCTATCCAGATCAAGATGAGCACTTGAAGAGATAATATCAGACTTTCAAGGGGAAAATGAGGCAGGCAAGTCCAATAATTTGTCTCTGCAGCGGGAGAAAGAGGTAGGCCAGTCCCTGAAAATCTAACAATGAGAGTCTGCACTTGATTACACATTTGGATGTATAAAAGGACAACTTGCACCGAGAAGAGAAAAGTACGACGAGGTGCATTCAAAGTAGTGTGCAAAAATAAAGAATGAAGGTTGGTCATAAACCTGCGGCAGGAAAGAAGGAGGAATGCAACTTGAGAATATTTTAAAATGCATTGGCCTCTCACATGCTTAAACCGCACACCACATGGAATTTCTTTTTAGGTGTCTTGGTCAGCGGTGGACAATGAGCTTGGAACTTCTTTATACAAGTTTTGGTTAGCAGTGGCGGCTTCTAGTAGATGATGAAGCCAGCACTCATGTCTCTGTAAATTCATATTTCTTTCCACGCACTGGTTCTCTGATGTCTGATAAATAACTCACAACATGTTTTTCCATGTCTCCCCTCATTTGCTTGCTTGATGCCATGGAAGTTTGTTAAAACAGACTAATGTCAATGAAATGGACTGTGTTCGATGCATGAAACTGTAGTACACAACCAAAAAAAGAAAAACAAAAAAAAGAACTATCTGTATATGTTTATCTAACAGTATAGTACATAGGTTTTTTTTTTAAAAAAAAACAGTGTAGTACATATATAAGAACAGTCTGTAGCAAGCAGAGCTAGTGGTACAAGATCGAAGCGCCATGTAGCAAGCCGAACTAGAGGCAGTCTGTAGCAGCTAGCAGGCAGAGGAGCGGAATAGCCTGCGCAGCTGCGGCAGACCCGGGGCGGGGCGGGGGGGGGGGGGGGGGGGGTGGGAATCGCGCGTACCTGGCCTGGAGTGCGCTTGCGTGAGGTGGGAGCGTCTCGGCCGTCATCTCTCGCGGCTCTCGCTCCTCCTCCTCGTCCAAGGCGGCTACGGCGGCGTGCCTTTCTCCTCTCCGAGCGCCTCCGCCGCCGTTTTCCGCTTCGCCCCGGCGCACCATGGCCGTGCGGCCCAGGGAACTAGGCGAGTGTCCAGGTAGCGTAGCGTGGGCCGGGCCCAGAGTGTTGAGCCTTCTTTGCTTGATCCAAGGGCCCGATGTGTCGTTATGATATTATTGGACAGGGAGCTAACCTGAGAGCTCGTGTTTTACTCGAAAAGAAAGAAGACACCAATCATGGTTTATCGTTCCTAAAATACCGGTCATGTTTTATGTCCTGTGGTTAATGTACCTCATTTTAATTTCTCCACATTTTCTAGAAACAACGGCAAGGTTATTTACCATTCTTACATGAATTTTGCACGCTACTTGTTTGCATTGTCATTTCTCTTTATTGTCTACACTACCTGTTAACATGTACTACAACATCTCCAAAAGTACTTATTTCTTTCAGATATTTATAAATGTTCATACTCAAATTCACAACATTGTGTTGCAGGTTAATTAATGGCCGTAAAAAAGAGTGGTTTCTAGAATTCAAATCACGATTTCTAGTCTCGCGTAAAGTTAGTATAGGATTGTATTTTCTTATATGAATATTTTTGTAAACTTGTATTCAATACTTTGATCATTAAATGATCTCAAATGAAAAAAATAAACTATACAGTCTTGAAACTTGTCAAGCACTACAACTTTGATATAGCGCGTCTCCATCTGAACTCGTTGAAATTTTCCAAAATTTGAATATTAGAATGTGAGAATTTAAAAAAGCATGCTAGATACAAAACTATATATAACATAGACCACTACAAAACAGTATAGATTATAAGATGGTGACCTCAAATAAAATAAATTGTCAACTACAAATTTATATATTATATTTTGAGAACTAACAATTTTGTGTAGAGCATTGTTGACATTTGTTAATGCACACAGAAAAGATCTGCAAGCGTACGGATATCGTTGTAGCTTTTACTAGGATTTTAATATCGTACAGAAAACATGTGAGGTTAACTACGGTCTATCTTAAGCCAGGGTAGTATAAGACTTAAGAGGGCTGAGAGTGTAGCGGAGATACTAAGGTCTTTGTGTTCTTATCTCAGAAAGCTATGTCTTCTACTATTCTATCAGGGGACATTACTTAAGAAAAGACACCAATAGAGGATGCTTCCTTAGTAACCAGGTTCTACTTGGCCTACAATCATGGGTGGACTACATAGGAATCAACGAGGCATCCTTAAATTTTTTTTACTATAATTTTCAGGTTTTTTCGGATTTTTTATTTCGGGCCTTTCCCGAGTGCTTGCCAGGTGGCACTCGGCAAAGGCTCCTTTGCCGACGCTTTCTTTGTCGACTGGGCTTTGCTGACTGCCACGTGAAATTACAGTCGGCAAAGCCTTTGCCGACTGCAATCATGCCTTTACCGACTGCGAATTACAGTAGGCAAAGCACCTGAATCCTGTAGTGTTGGCTTTCTGTTGTGCTGCAGGATTGTAACCTGAATCGAGTAGAACAATTATTAACAACGTGTGTACATTACACAAAACAAGAAAGTATTTTTCTCTAAGATACACCGGCCATGGTCACTTGGATGTTAGATTGTGTTGATACGAGTTATGACAAAGACTGCATGCCAACCTTCGGCACATAAGCTATACATTTCTCTAAGTTACTCTCTCATCTCTTTATTGGGCACTTTCAAGATTTGGATATATATAAGAAATTATGATTTTTCCAGCCACTGTCTTATGATGAAAATTCTAAAAGATTTATATCTTTTCCGGGATTACAAAAACATCTTAAGCGAACCATAGGGAAGACATGGTGGACTCATGTAATAGTAATTATTGGTTACATAACAAAATGCCATAAACGCCACACTATTTTTTTTGTAATAGTAAAACATACGCGCAGCCTGGAATTGTCATGATACTATTCTTCATGTTGCAATGCATGAGCACGATCCTAGTATATTATTCAAGGTTTAGTTGTATTACTAAAGGATTAATAAAGAGAATAGGATGGAGTAAATACCTCTGTCTCGAGAGCAGCCAATCAAAAGGTATGGGTTGCCCACATAACCAGGATTGCAGAAGCACGAATACCCAAAATATTGCGACGCTTGTCTATCGATACATCGGCTATTGGCGCCAACACAAGCGAAACTGGTATTTTTTTCCTTGGCGCTCGCACAGTTTGGTTGATCGACGATGGTCCAGGCGAGGTAACTATACCATGTAGTCACGTTGATGTAATCCATAGAGAGCTCTGATTGTAGGGTGCCCCAGGATTGCTTTCTCCATGGCGGACAAACTTGAGACTAAATGCTCGCATAGGTGTGTTCCAGTAAATGGGGCAACATCCGGTGCCGTTGCAGTTTTTCCTATCAACCACCATATGTCCGTGATGCTGGTATCCCCAATTGGACATGTAAGAGTGCAAGACAGAGCAGTCATTTTGACATCAAGATATGTAAAATATATGTCAAAGTTGCAACCATTGACATATAACCAGATGCCTGCAAACACAAATGAATCCCCAGGAGAACTCCATGACATATTGTAAACATTAACACCATAACTCACTGGGATAGTCGACTGGATATTGACTCCCATACTCCCATCTCTTGCAATATTTCTGGTAACCTGGGTGATGCCATCACTCAAGAGCAGTATTGGGGGCTGATCGGACTGGTTGCACGTGAGCACGAAATCCGGACCCCTGGAGCAATGAGCACCGATGCCAAAGGGATAGCTGAAGGTCAAGTCCCCGCAGCTCGTCTTGCAACTAGTGAGATTGCCGACCGAGGGAACTATGCCATTGACCTCTTGGCTTCCGACAACTTCCGACGATGCAGCAGCCACTAACTGAATCCCGAGCAGTGCACGCAAGAGCATTGGAAACATTGCACTGCGGTTCATGAACTTCTTCACTGGTGCTCTCTTCTCTAGGTTTGGGTTATCACTTACTCTTTAGGAATTATGTGGCCTAAAAGTAGTTTGAATGAATGGAGCTTTCTATCCCTAAACATTAACAGCTTTATATATACAGGACTAATCCGAGCAACTACAGTCGGCAGGTGGACCCGTCACAAGTCACAAACACACAATCCTTCGCATGATTCATGGCCAAGGGGATCAAACGCCCACACCCCCAAGCCTGATGCGTATCACCCCTAACCACTCTGCACATAAGTTATTGTGTCCATCTGAGATATTCCTTCTCTTTTTGTATTCATCCAATTTTGAAATAATTATTTAAGATCCTAAATGAATTCAAATGAAAATGTTATAAACTATGAAGTTATATATCTTTTTGAGATATGCAACTTTGGTTTGGATCATTTCTCCATCCGAAATCGTTGGAAAATTTTGAATTTCAAATGTGACATATTCAAACTTAATTTTTCTCAAATAGATGATTTCAAATGAAAAAGTTATCAGTTACAAAGTTGTATAACTCTTCGGGATTTATAACTTTAGTTTTCGTAGCTTCTCTATTTGAGATAATTTACCATGCAGCTCATATTTTTAAAGGTAGTATTTCTAGCCACCTCTAAAAATTGATTTCTAGAGGCGTCTCAAAATAGAGCCACTCTAAAAATAGGGGGCATTTATAGAGGTTCCTTGGTTCATACCAAGTTGTAGAGGCTTTTGGTTTCCAGGAATTTTCAGCCTTACAACACGGAATCACCTACTAAGGGATCTATGATGTGCCATGTTTGCCCTAGTCTTCCTTCATGGGATAGACCTCGTCGGCGATGGACATCGCTGATCTGGAGCTTCTCAGTGGCTGCAGCGTGAAGGTGCTCCTTCAGACTGGAGGTCGAAGGTACTTTGACCTTCTCTCGCCTCTGGCACACGTCCTCCTATCGCTGCCACCTAAATAAAAGCAAACTGCTTCTTCGGCTAACTGAAGGGTCGCGATGGCATGGCCAAAGGTGTCATCCCTGATAGGAACATTTGTTTTGCTTCATTATGTGTCAAAACATAACTGGCTAGCGCGAATCAAATGGTGACAAGTTGAACAAGTTATGTTTGGATATTTCAGTTTCAGAAAACCCTGGTTGGTATCATGTAGCTATAACTTTAGAAACAAGATATCTGAAAAAACCACAGCTTAAAGGGGGGGAAGGGACCATGTGTGGAGTTGCTAAAACTTCTGATGTAGTTAGCAATATCAAATTAATTTTTAAAAATAAAACTACCAGGTTTGCTACATCGAAGTGCTTCAATGTTCAACTTTATTGTGTAGGGTGGGGATTTCGCCCTTTACCTTGCTGCAGCTTGGAAGTGAAGTGTCGACATGAAGACCACCAATGTCTCATTATTCAAACAAGGTCCTCAGAATAGTCGCCACTAAAACAGCTTTAATGTGTTTCGGCAGAGAGCAAATTTACATGAAGGCCTTTGATCAATTCTGCACCATACATGGAAAGAGTCCCCATCTTCACCACACGAAAGATCCACACCTGCGTGCTGCAGCAAGTTGAACTGGTTAAATTGGGATATTTTAGTTTCAGAAAACAATGGTTGGTATCATGTAGCCATAGCTTTAGAAACAAGAGATGTGAAAAAACACAGCTTAGTCAGACTAGGGACGTTAAAATCAAACAGCAGGCCAGGGGTTCATTGACGATGGTGAGGGGTGTGGAAGAACTGGTCTTAACAGGGTAAAATGCATACCCGGTCCTCATTCCTGGATCTGCATTCAAAGTAGTGTATAAAAACTAAGAATGAAGGTTGGTGTGATAAACCAACTGCAGGGAAAGAAAGTGGAATGCGACTTGAGC
Organism: Bothriochloa decipiens; assembly: GCA_023333625.1. Lineage (NCBI taxonomy): Eukaryota > Viridiplantae > Streptophyta > Magnoliopsida > Poales > Poaceae > Bothriochloa > Bothriochloa decipiens. The sequence goes on from CM041631.1 coordinate 64,325,785, forward strand.
ATATTTTAAAAGGCCTGGGCCTCGCAGATACTTAAAACAATACGCAATTTCAGACGTCTTGGTTAGCCGTGGACAATGAGCTTGGAACTTCTTTGTATGAGTTTTGTTAGCAGTGGCGGTTTCTTGTAGATGATGAAGCCAACATTGAAGTCTCCACAGATTCATATTTCTTGCCACGCACTGGTTCACTGACGTCTGATTAACTCCCAACATTTTTGTATGTGGTTCCACAAAAAAGAAAAAAAACAATTTTCTATGTGTCCCCTGATTTGCTTGCTTGCTTGATGCCATGGAAGTAGGTTAAACAAACTACGGTCAGTGAAATGACGGTGTTCGATGCATGAAACTATAGCAGACAACAAAAAAAAAAAGAAAAACAAAAAAAGAACTATATGTATTTTTTAACAGTACGTAGTACAGTATAGTACATAAGGAGAGACTGTTATAATACCACGACTGATGGGACTCCGACATAACCAGATGCCCAGATCTAGAGGTACAAGAAAAATCGAAGCTAGTGGTAGTTTGGTTTGTGAAAGCAGAGCAGCTAGAGCGCTCCCCTGTAGGACTACTCGGGGGGCGACGGCGGCGCCACCCACCTACCCCCCTTCCACGACCTCCCTCCGGCCGACGTCGTTGCCCTCCCCGCGGTGGCGGCCCAAAAAGGGAGTCCCGCTCGCGCCGTCCCCTCCCTCATCCACCCTCTTCCTCCTCCCCCTTCCACCCACAACCCCCGCGACCTCGCCGGCCGCGGCCATGCTCCGGCCGGATCCGGGCTCCCATGGGCCAGATCTGGCGCATAGGCACCCCGTCCCCCTGGGTCCGGCGTGCTCGCGGCTAGCCGGCGACCTCGATGGACGTGTGCCCATGGGCCCCCTGGGTAGGCCGGACCTGAGCCTCGGTGGGCTGGTGCGGGCGTGCTGGGGCCGGATCCGTTCGGTTCTGGTCAAAGGCGGTCCCTCCCCATCTCCGGTGGCCGGCCCCATTCTGATGGGCGGTGGCGTCTACCGGCAGTGGGCGCATCCACCCCAGTTGTGGCCGGATCTGACACTATGGTGGTTGATGGCTCCTCCGACGCTTGGCTTTGACCTCTCAGAGTCGTCCTATGGGTGGCTAGCCACCCGCTGCTATTGGCGCTGCATCTTCACGCCCGCGACGCTTGGCTTTAACATCTCAGCTGGTGCTGCCGGGGCGGAGGCCATGAGTTGCGGTGGCTCTGACTGCTTTGCGGCCTGCCATGCCGCTCGGCTAGTGGTGCCACTGTATCATTGCTCCATTTGACCTATAGAACTGGGAGAAATCCCTGCCCGGTCTTCCCGGGCAGATGGTGGTGGCGCAACTGCGTCATTTGCTTTGTTGGAGGCACCGTCATAGTTCCTGTTCATCAGAGAAGGCTAGGGTCAAAGGACCTAGAGCTTCTATGAGCACTCTCGGCGCCCGCTGACGTCCATTTCCTTCCTGAAGGCAGCGCTAGAGCACCATGTCAGTTCTTGCTCTCCTTTGTGGTCATCGTGTTCATCGTGCTGTGCCTAATTGTGCTTCTTGCTTCTCCTCATATTGGTATGCCTAACAGTGTTGTTGTTGCCATATTCTTTTCACGGATGCTTTGCCACGCTGTTGGTCTTTGCTTGGGCAGATGCTTTGCCACCGGTGTAGTGGATGCTTGGGCGGATGCTTTGCCGCTGGTTTGGTGGAGGAGTTGTTGTCGCCGCGTACCTTGATCTTCATGTTGGTGCTGCTCACCCATGGTCCTGCCGTAGTGACTCGGAGGAGCACTCAGAGGGCATCTTGGAGGTGCTCCTTGTCCATGGTCCTGAGGGCTTTGTGTCTTTAGTGACTCGGAGGAGTGCTCGAAGAGCATCTCTGAGATTAACTATTGTGTGTGGGGCGGGCATGATCCATGGTCGCTTTGCTGTGTCGATGGTCCTCGAGTTTGGGCACATGCTTTGCCGCCGGTGACAAGGAGGTTGAGTTGTCATCGCAACGCGCTTTGGTTCAAGTTATTCCTCGATCATGGTCCTGGGCCCTAGTGACTCGGAGGAGTTGGTTGCCACGCGCGGGTCTGTTGTCTTTTCCAACAGATGCTTTGCTGCCGATATTGTTTGGAGGGATGCTTTGCCATCCGGAGGTTTCATCTACGACTTCACTTCATGGCTAGCTACCAACGTGTTGAGTTATCTTTATTAGATTTAGTTTTCTGGGGTTGTCATGTGGAGGGTCCCCTCTCATGTTTCTTACCTTTTCGTTTGTGTTATGGGCTTTGCTGGTAATCCATGGTTACTTGTGAATCCATTGTATCGGTTACTTTGCCATTCCTTCGGCTCTTCTGCTTAATGAAATACGCGTGAAGTCGTGGTCTCAAAAAAAAGAAAAAAAAACTAGAGCAGCTAGCAGGCAGAGGAGGTGCAGAATGGAATAGCTAGGTTGTGCGGCCCTGCCCGGCTGCGGCAGCTCCGTGAGTCGATCGGGGAGCAAATTTTGCGTACCTGGTGTGCAGAGCTGCCATCTCCGGTACCTCATGGCTCGCGCATCTCCTCCTTCATGGCGCCGCCGTATCTCATTCCTCTCCGACCGCCCCCATCACCGTGCCACCCCAGGTGACTCGGTGAGGACGAGATAAGCACATCATGGGCCGGGACCAGGTGTTGAGCCTTCTTCGCTTGCTCCATCGGCCCAACGTGTCGTCATTATCATATTTGACAGTGAGCTATCCTGGACTGGGCCAAAGTCCATACAGTTTTATCTCGGCATGCAGCTTCAATTTTATGGTTTTAGATTAGACACCATTCATGTTTTATCATTATTTGGTACTCTCACTCTTATGTGGTGCGCTCTATGTATATAGTGGACACCCGGGAGCTCTAGTGCTCTCAACGTGACTTAACCACCTGTGCACCCTCACTATATTGAAGCTTTATTGCTACAGCAAAAGTATGTTGTACAAAGTTCAACTATGCTTTGGACTTAACGGCGGTCCGATTGGATTTCTCGGTGAGTTTTCTAGTGCCCTTTTGAGTTGTTTCTTTTGTGTGTTCATTTGTCTCGGCTTCTCTTCGTTGATGTCTTGAGGTTCTTGCTTGTCTTTCTTTTGTCTTCATGAGGTGTTGATTCCATGATCTTCACCTTACCAAGCTCAAGTATATCTTCGCATCCTATGGACTAATAATATACCTTGAAGACTAACAAAATTAATTAGGTCCACATGGTTACGTTGTCAGTCAATCACCAAAATCACTAAACTGTCACTACAAGGGTCCATGTTTTTTTATGCAAGGGACTGTTGAAAGTCCAATACTACAAAGGCTACATCTTTACAATCACTAGCCTAATGTCGATTTCGTAAACCGCAACTAAAACCCGTTTTTTACAAACCTAAACATTCATTTCTGCGATAGTGTTCCTATGTTACTTTGTCTGTACAGTTGGTCTCTACATGCCATCTTAGTTAAAGCTTACAGAAACATACAAGAAGTCATGAACCAAAACATACACATTGATTAGGAGACATAAACTCATGGTCAGTATATCAATGCCAAATCACAACATACAAAAATACAATTTGAAATTGCAATATTCTAGCTTTAAGGGTACCTATATGCTTTGAATTTCTGACTGAGTTGTCCCCAGTTACGAATAGTAAGTCCAATACCTGACTTATTTTCTATTGAACAGTCAATTACTCAAATATATTCTTTCAGTTTCTTATTGCCCCCCCCCTTTGAAACAATTTCTTATTGCCCCCTGTTTCTCTTATCTATCCACGTTACATGATTTAGAATATCAAGTATCGATTTGGTTCTTACAAGTGACCTTCTTTTTCTTCTGAATCCAGTCCATGATTGATGTTTGCAGCTGGCTGGGCAGATAATGTGCACCCCATAAGTTGAACAAGTGAGACAATATACGTGTCCAACTCCAAAAAATACTGATCTCCTGGCCCTGGTGTTTCAATAGCTTTCTTTTCCTAGCACCCCAGAAATTCTTCTTTTGCTCAAGGTTGCCTTCTCAACATGAATTGGTGCATAACCATGCTTAGACTTCCAAATCATTTGGTAGATTGTTGCTTCGGAATTCTGGGAGAAGTACTCTGTTGCGTTTGGCAGCAAGATATCTTCCAGTTGTTCCAAGGTAATCTCTATATGCAAGCTGGTCTGCCCCTCTCCAACCCCACTACTGAAGAACTTTTATTTGAAAGAAATATGTCTTTCTAAATAGCAATGAGGTGCAAAGAGAATTCCAGAGTTGAAATATGGAGAATCTCTCAAAAAAGTATCTCCATCAGTCACGGAGATCTTCTGTTTGTTGTACAGTGATAATGAGACATTGCACTGCAAATTAATATGAATTACTGGTTGTAGTGAAACATCTAATAATCCTGAAATGTCTAGGTTGCTAATACGTTGAACCTCATGGCGACCATGCTGCTTGCAGCATAATGGGTTTGGGCGATACCATTGAGATGAAAGGTGGTGTAGATTAATCCAACCTTCTTTCGGGTATACGTAACTGGATGGTGCCGCCCATGACAAGTCTTGAGTAGGTAGCTGACCAAGTTTGTTCTTAACATTTTCAACTTCATATTTGAAATGAGGGGCCAACAATTGCAAGCACTTGATTGCAATCACAACTATGTCCATACTTTCTGAAAGTTGCAGTATCATATTGAAGAATAAGTCACAATCTGGTGCGTTATTGTCTTTGTTTATAAGTATCGGGCTAACCTCCATTCCATGCTCTGCACTACAGTAAGGCAGCAACCATAGTAGAAAAGGAGGATACTCCTTTCCATGAATGATTCTGTAATGCAGCCCCTTACCTGCAAAAAGGTGCTTGATAAGAGAGTTGAAGGTTGAAGGTCAGCTGGCGGCGTGGTGTGCCACCAAGCTCCATGAATCTTAGAAACTCATTCGCCTATCTGAGAACCACTCAAACCTTTGAACAATGGATTCGTTCAACTCGTCGTTGCTACTGTTAAATATGGAGAAAGCAAATGACTTGGTAGCATGCACAATCCGATTAGGAAAGGAGTAATTCCTTACCTCATGTTCCATCTGTTCTTTTTCAAGGATTCCATGTTTGAATTTGTTCAGTGTTTCGCCACACTCTTGAGCAGCACGCTTCAGCTTCGTTGCCAACGCAACAAGGATGAATCAGTGATCTGCCACTTTTGTGATATCCCAAGAGCAGCCTCCCAAGCCTTGGCCTCAGAATTGTACCGAATGAATCAAATTGTCCAAAATGATACAGGACATGACTTCTTAAAGCCTCCACTAGACGCTGACCCATAGGGCCACATGGCAGTCTAATAACATGAAAACATAAATACATGTCTCGATACAGAATACGTTTTCCCTCCTCCTTTACGCCTTGGTGCTGGTGCTAACAATTCCCCTCGCTTCAGAACCACCTTGCCCCCAAGCTGCGCATCAGGAAAACGCAGCTTGACCACATGATAATCTTCCCACATTGCAGATGAAAATGGCAGACCTGACCATTGAATCTTGACTTGAGGAATGGTCGAGATGCCTTTCTTGACCAACCGGCATTCTAGGCTTCAGGGACAGTCTGGGCTGCTGTCAGTGGTAGTAGGAAGCTGATCAAAGATAGGTGAGTAATCTGGAACAAAGGGTTTTAGCTGAGAAATATGAAAAATGGGATGAATTTGAGAGCCCTATGGTAGTTCCAGCTTGTATTCTACTTCTCCTATCTTCTCCAGTATTTTGTAGGGGCCATAATACTTGTAGGAGAGCTTGGGATATGGCCTGCTGGCCATTGAAGATTTAGTATAGGGTTGATCCCCAATGCTGAACTCAAATGCTCTTCTTTTCTTGTCAGCTAAGAGTTTCATTCGATTATGTGCCCTGGTCTTTAAGAGATTGAAGGTGCAACTCTCTATTTTCCACTATTTCTGTGACATCAGTAGGCATGTAAGCTGGTATTGTAGGTACTTGGATTAGGTTTGTTTTCTGTCCATAGAGAGCTTTGAATGGTGAGCACCCCAATGCAGTATGGTAAGAAGTATTGTACCACATCTCTGCTAGATGTAGCCAAGATTTCCATGTTTGAGGAGCATCATGAACAGCACATCTAAGATACATTTTCAAACACTGGTTGACCCTCTCAGTCTAGCCATCTGACTGAGGGTGATATGCTGTTGTGAAATTAAGTTCCACTTTGTATAACTCAAAGAAGGCTTTCCAGAATTTGCTGAGAAACACTAGGTCTCTATCAGATATATGGAGTGAGGAATACCATGATGTTTAACCACATTCTCCATGAAAGACTGGCCACTGTTTGAGCTGTGTAGGGGTGCTTTAGAGGTAGGAAATGTGCATATTTTGTTAATCTACGAACTACCACCAGTATGACATTAAACCCATGTGACTTGGGTAGGCCCTCAATGAAATCCATAGTAAGATCTTGCCATATTCCTTGAAGTATGGGTAGTGGTTGGAGTAGGCCCATGGTGTGTTGATTACTATGTATTGCCTTTTGGCAAGTAGAGCATTGCTTGACAAAACTTTCCACATCTTGTTTCAACCCTTTCCAGCTGAAGTGCTTCTTGATCTTGAGGTATGTGGCAGAGATGCCAGAATGATCTCCTAGTGGACTTGAATGGAATGTAGCAATCAGCTTGGTTTGAAGTGCAGAGTTGCTACCAATCCAGACCTTGTCATTTTTTCTGATAATACCATTCGTTAGGCTAAAAGCTTGTTCATTAGGACTAGCTAAGGATAATGTCTGGAGTAATTGTTGTGCCTGACTGTCAGTAGCATAAGAATTTAGCACTTCATGTATCTAGGCTGGTTGAACTGAAGACACAACTTGTATTGCCATCAAATGAGCTACTCTTGAGAGGGCATCAGCAGCTGCATTCTCTTTCCCTTTTCTGTAAATAATCTTGAATTTCAACCCCATCAGCCTTGTCATTGCTTTCTTCTGCATATCAAAGTGCAAATTCTGCTCAGTGAGATAGGCTAGGGACTTGTGGTCAGTCAAAATGATGAATTCATTCCTCTGAAGGTAATGTCTCCACATTTCTATAGCAATAATGTGGGCAAGAAACTCTTTCTCATAGATAGATAATGATTTTTGTCATTCCCCTAGTGCCTTACTGAGAAATGCCACTGGTTTGCCTTGCTGCATGAGACTGCTCCTACTTCATTTTGACATGCATTAGTTTCTATTGTGAATATCTCTTGTAAATTAGGGAGAGCCAAGATAGGGGTTTGAGTCATTGCTAACTTGAGGTTGTCAAAAGAAGTTGAGCCTGAGAAGACCAACTAAACTCTTTGTGTTGGAGTAGGGATGTGAGAGGTTTGGAAATCTGGCCATAGTTTCTGACAAATCTCCTATAGTACCCAGTGAGCCCAATGAATGCTCTCAGTTCAGTGAATGTTGTTGGGGTGGGCCATTGCAGCATAGTAGCTACTTTGGTGGAGTCAGTGCTCACCCTTCTGGGCAAATGAACACTTACTTTCTTGAGGTGCAACTTGTGTTCTCTGAGAAGGTCTAACACTTGTTGCAAATGTACCACATATTCATACAATAAAGAGCTATAAATGAGAATATGATCTAGAAATACTATGATTGAGTGCCTTAGTAGTGGTTGAAGGTGAAGGACCAAAAACGGTGATCAGAGGGGGTGAATGGAAGCCAAAAACTTTTCTTCAAAATCCCAACCAGATAGAAACACTACCGAGCACCACTGAACCAAAGCAAGAGAAGAGTATAGAAACAGAGAACAAAATACAACTGGTCGGGAGCTGGTCAGGAACAAAAAGAAACCTGGTCGACAACTAGTCAGGCCACACCGACCACAGTGGTCAGTAAGCAGAGCAGAAGCTGGTCGGTAAAACTGGTCGGGAGCACACAGCTTACGTGGTCGGTAAAAATGTCAAAAGTTAACCAGCACCTGGTCGAGAGCCCACGACCTAGAATAGGAGGTGCTTCAGCGCTGTAGTACTACTGCCGTTCTCCCATCTCTGTCAACCAGCTTTACCAAACAAACCCCCAAAGAGAAAATCAGGCAACTGGGGTCAAGGGCAGGTGCTGCTCAAACAAGCTCACTCGGTGCCTGAGCACTCGATGCTGGTAGCACTGTAGTTAGACCCCACACGAAAATCCCTTAAACAAATAGGAAGAAGGGAGTCAAAGGAAACTCAGGAAAGACAGCTGCTCGGTACAGCAGCAACGCGGGAGAGAGATTCTATGAAAACAACACCAGATTTCGTTCAGGTAGTCACAAAGGAAAAGAGAAGCTATCCTCAAGAAATCGAGACCCAATTTGAACACAGTGACTGGGAATCACAGATCTGGGCCAAAGAACACAGTTTTCCCCCAAAAACACAAACTGCTCAGTTTCTTGATGCATGAGTGGAATTGGTTCAATTCCCTCAAGGATCTAGTTCATCACTCGATAAAGCATTAATCAACGCAAAAAGATTGACCCAAATCGGTCAAAAGTCGATGAATCGAAGTTCGTCCAACACACCACAATAGTCAACATAGCACAGAGAATAAGCTGAGTTCACAGAACAAAACTGAAAAGCTCAGAGGGCATGAGGAGGATTCGGGCCTCCATTCCCACACAAAATATCTCACAAATACATGGGGTAAAATTCTTGTTCTTGGATCTCTACAAGAACATGAACAGGAAAGGGAAACCTAATAGACAGAACAGTGGTGGCTGAGTGGAGAGGTGGGAAATAAGGTAGCAAAAGAGGTGGGTCAGGTGGGGGGCTGTCCACTCCTATTTGTATGCCTATTATACAATTCCACTACTGCCCCTTGATATTTATTAGAGCGAACCACCTAGCCAAAGGCACTATGGTCCAACTCAGGATTTCCTGATCCGACGGCCATCGCGCCTTCTCACCGGTAGCCTTTCCTCGACGCAACCTCCCCGATGCCGCCACGTGTCATCCGTCCACATCGGGACCACCCGGGTTTTGAGGCACAAACCCGCGAAACTCGCCTTCGATGGTTTTGTGGGCAAACCACCAAACCGTCCACGAGTAGCGTAGCCCATACGCATCCCCCGTCGATGGTTTTGAGGACAAACCACCAAACCTCCTCGTGAGTAGCGTACCCATACGCGTCCCCCGCCATGTACACTTGTGTTTGTCGATATCCCAAGTGTCAGCCACCGCAGCTGGCCACCTGGCCGTCTGGTCCCTCGGTCTAAGCCTCGCGTCCGCCCTTCACCGCACCCGGTCCATCAGCACGGCATGCCCTACTTGACCTTCACCCAACCACTGCCACTGTCTCTGGACTTCACACCTGCACATCATAAGCCAAGAGACATGTTTTGATATATAACCCTGTGCCAGGGGATCAGTAGAACCACCAAGACCGACCACCAACCAAAGTGTTGGACATGTTGACAATCGCTCATCACACCAACAAAGGATGCTACACCATGATATGGAAAATCATATGTCCGTAGTCTCCCCCTTGATGAATGCATTGCCAACACCAATACAAAGCCAGAGAAAGCTCACTTAAGTGACCAAAAACCAAAGAAAAGCTCGAAACGGTCACTTGCCTTGAGCAAAGGAAAGAGCAACAACAACAAGCTCAAAAACACCTAAAAACAGCTAGACCCTCTAGGCAGAGGCAAACAGCTTGACACATCTAGCAATAGCAAATGTGCAACTCCCCCTTGACAAGTGCATCAACCTCACAAATGCATGGCTCGACACGTCTAGCAACAGCAAATGTGCAACTCCCCCTTGGCAAGTGCATCAACCTCACAAATGCACATGAATGCACACTCTGGATTTTTGGAAACATTCTCCCCCTTGTTGACAAATGCACTTATCAAATGGACAAAAGAGAAGCTCCCCCTTAAAATATGCTATGAAATGCACAAAATGTACAATGCAAACATACAAAGCTTCAGGAGTATAGCAAGTTGAATAAAATCATGCTCAAGATGGTACGACATATGAATTACAACAGGCACAAAACAAGGCCAATGCTCAAACTAATCAAATGAAATGGAATATGAATCATAAGCATTTTGACCATTTTAAGCATATTTCAGAAAAGGTTGTTCACCAAAGAGGATAGCACATAAAAAAATAAGTAGGAGATCAAACTAGTGCTAGCACATGTATACAAAAGTGAACTACCCCATATAACGATCATACATCATGTCTCGAGGAAGCATTTAACACTTGTAGCTTCAACATTGATTAGAATTTTAGACATGTGTATGTGAGAGTATCAAATTGTCCGCCAACGATTTTATTATTTTTATCATGTTTTTCAACCATGTCGAGTTCAACCCTTGTGCAAATGGGAAATCGTCTCGTCACGAGTGGTTGTGGACTAGCACTACAATGCCCAAGTTCATCTCACTCGAGTGAATGAGAAGCAGTCTCGTGACATTGCCGTGGGACAGTAAAGATCCAACTCCAAAGCATTTTCATCATTACTTAGCTTAGACATCAAGTTTTAGCACAAAGATATCAAAAGATCCGAGCTAAGTATATGATTCAAGAAACATGAGACATAGAAACTAAAGCATACATGTGAAAGCAGCATGGACCTCAACATATCCTACACATTCTAGTTGTCATCTCAAGGGTGAACATTTTTCAGATTTTATCATTTATTAGGCAAGTTCACATTTAAAAAGAAAGCTTAGCTCATAACATGTATCAAGATGATCAAAAAAAGCCTAAGATGCTATAGCCATCATGTATCCATAAGACATACCAACAAAAGCATAATCTGAAACAACAAGCTATACCAGTGAAGCTAAGCACATGATATATGATACATGTTGAGATGCAATGCAATATGAGACAAAATGTAGGCAAAAGAAAGAGAAAGAAAAGCTACTATACAAGATACAAAGCATCCCACAACTAAAATGGGAAACAAATACCCAACTCCCCTCGCAAGTGTGCAAACTGGGCTTGGTCGAGAGGTTTGGTGAAAATGTTAGCTAGCCGACGCTCAGTGCGAATGTGTCTCAAATCTATGGTTCCCTTTTCTTGGTTGTCTCTCAGAAAGTGGTACCTCACCTCAATGTGCTTAGTCTTAGCATGGAGCACTGGGTTTTTGGCTACACTTATGGCACTGGTGCTGTCATAGTAAAGTGACACTCGTGTGAAATCTAGGCCAAGGTCTCTCAAAGTAGCCATTACCCAAAGCAGCTGAGAACAACAAACAGCAGCAGCAACGTACTCAGCCTCACAGGTGGATTGGGCTATGGTGGACTACTTGCGAGAGGATCAAGAAATAAGAGACGTACCAAGAAACTGACAAGTACCAAAAGTTGACTTCCTCTCAACACGACAACCAGCATAATCAGCATCGGAATAACTAGAAAGTGAGAGGTGGAAGAGATCGAGTACCAAAGACCAAACTCAGGAGTAAAACGAAGATACCTCATGATCCACTTGATGGCTTGATGATGAGACGTGCACGGTGAAGACTGAAAGAGCGCACAAAGACAGACCGCAAATTGGATGTCCGGTCTCGTCGCCGTTAGGTATAGCAGTGACCCGATCATGCTTTGATACTCCTTCTGATCTACGGCTTCTCCCTCAAGGTCTTCATCCAAGGCAATGGTAGTCGCCATGGGCGTTGAAAGAGGCATGGCCTCACCCATGTCGAACTTCTTCAGTAGGTCTTTGGTGTACTTGCCTTGGTGCACAAACGTCCCTTCCCGAGTTTGCTTGATTTGCAACCCAAAGAATGTCAACTCCCACATCATGCTCATCTCAAACTCCCTGCTCATCAAATTAGAAAACTTTGCCACGAGGGCATGGGAAGAGCCACCAAAGATTATATCATCCACGTATATCTGCACAATGAGAATGTCTTTGCCTTGCTTGCAAAGAAACAAAGTTTTATCAACAAAGCCCATGGCAAAACCCTTCCCAAGCAAAAAGGACTTTAATCTAGCATACTAGGCTCTAGGGGCTTGTTTGAGACCATACAAGGCTTTGTGGAGTTTGTAAATATGGTCTGGGTGCTTAGGGTTTTCAAAACTAGGGGGTTGCCTCACATACAGTTCCTCCTCTATGTACCCATTGAGAAAAGCACTCTTGACATCCATCTGATATAGCTTGAACCCCTTCGAAGCTGCAAAGGTTAAAAGAATCCTAATGGCTTCTAAACGGGCAATAGGAGCAAAGGTTTTCTCAAAGTCTATCCCCTCTTTTTGACAAACCCCCTGAGCAACCAACCTAGCCTTGTTCCTAACTATCACTCCATCCTCACTCTGCTTGTTTTTAAGCACCCACTTGGTACCTATGGGATGACACTGTGGAGGTGAAGGAACTAGGACCCAGAATTGGTTTCTCTCAAAGTTCTCAAGCTCCTCATGCATGACATTGACCCAATCAGCATTAAATAAAGCATGTCCAACATCTTGGGGCTCAAAATTGGCAACAAAAGCAGAGTGTGCGAAATGAGAGATTTTATATGACCTGTTGCGAGTGACACATTGAATGTGTGCAGTCGCCATTCTTGATGAAGTAGCCTCCCCATCAACCGTAGCTAGAACTCTCTCAGGTGCAAGAGAGGGAAACTGGTCGTTCGGCCCCCACATAGTCGAAGAAGAATGATCGAGGCCTCGAACCAATGTAGTTGTTGCAGGGTTGACAGGGGCAGCCGGTGGACTCGGCTTGGGAGCACCCCAATTGGTATCGTCCTGCTCCTCCTCCACAAAGATGCTTTCACCCATCTCTTGATCACCTGCATGCTCAAAGATAGGAGAAGAACAAGGTTTGGTTTCGTCGACGGTAACTTCATAGGTCTCCATGACACGGTTAGTCTCAAGATTAAGTACTCTATATGCACATGAGTGAGTAGCATAACAGAGAAAAATGCCATCAGAAGAACGAGACTCGAACTTGTCTAAGTTACCTTGCTTAAGAATGAAGCACCTACACCCAAAAATTCTGAAGTAGCTCACCTTGGGAGGACGCCCAAACCGCAACTCATAAGAAGTCTTCTTTGTAAGAGCTCGAAGAAAAATGCAGTTCAAAACATGACAAGCTGTGTTGATCGCTTTGGCCTAGTACCTCCTAGGAGTCCTATGCTCATCGAGCATCATCCTGGCCATCTCAACAAGGGTCCAATTCTTGCGTTCAACAACCCCATTCTACTGAGGCACATAAGGTGAAGAAAACTGATGCTCAAGACCCAAAGATTTGCAAAAGGCTTCAAAATGAGAGTTCTTAAATTTGGTGCCATTATCACTGCGTATAGCTCTCATGGCATTCTTGGGAAACTCATTTTGTAGCCTAAGAATTAACTCCCGCACGTGGGAAAACGCCTCATCCTTGGAATCCATGAAAAAGACCCAAGAATAGCGAGAAAAATCGTCCACGATCACAAGAACATACCACTTCCCACCATCCGACCGAACCCGAGCAGGACCTACAATGTCCGTGTGAAGAAGCTCGCCGGGTTGTTTGGTCATCACTTGGTTCACCAAGGAATGAGAAGCGGCAACCATCTTCCCATGATGATACGGGTGACAAACCAAGTCCTTCTCGAACTTTAGCTTAGGCAATCCTTGGATTAGACCAAGAGAGCTCAATCTAGCAAGCAAGTCAAAGCTCAAATGACCAAGCCTCCTATGCTACTTCAAAAGCTCAGAAGAAGTGCCTGCCACCAAACACCGAGAAGTGCCGGAGCGAGAAAAATCAGCATGAAAAACAAGCCCAAAAGGCACAATCGAGCAAATAAGATCACCATGAGAATCCAAAATGCGAGAAAGGCCGAACTTAAAGTGCACTTTGAAACCATCTCTAAGGAGTTGCGAAACCGAAAGCAGATTAAAATGCAAACTTGAAACGAAAGCAATGTCCTTGAGCACAAAGTTCTCATTGAGCGTTACTGACCCATGAGAGAGCACCTTACCCTTACCATTGTCCCTAAATATGATGTACTCCCTAGAGGTCATGGGGTTGAGGCAGGAGAACCAATTTGATTACCGGTCATGTGGTGTGAACACCCAGAATCAACAAGCCATATGTTCTCCAAGCCTTCATGTTGCATCAATAGAAAGACATGGGATGAGCAAATGATCCAACACTGGGGTTAGTAAACTGAGGAGAATACCAGTGTTGGGTCATCTGCCCTGAGAAAGGGTTAGGAAAACACCATACATGTCATGTCCCATGGGAGAGAAGCGATCACCACGAGAAAGAAAACATGGTCCGCTAGAGGTTTAGGACTGAGAGCCACTACCACAGGACCTGGAGTCGTATTGAGAACGACTTGATCCATGCCAGGCATGACCATCACGTGGTCTCACAAACTGAGGCCTAGTACCTCGAGGTCTTGCACCTCTTGGTCTAGTGTCATGCCTCTGAGCAGGTGAACTATGAATGCCACGAGAAGGGCGATGCATGTTCTGCTGATAAAGCTTAAACTCATGCCTCTCATCTCTCTTCCTCCTAAAGCAAAACTCAAACAAGTGACAATCCCTCTTGCAATAGTCATAGTGATACACCTCTCTCTTGGGTGGTGGATGACTCACTCTGTGGTGGGCATGGTTCACTCTTGGAAAAAGCTTGGCTTTAGGAAGGGGCTTATCAGAGATGTTCGGCAGAGTGTCAAGTGGGTTTCTGAGGTGGTTAGGTTTTGAAATCCACAATTGTTTCTGAGGTGGAGGCTTGGGAGACTCTTCAAGCACTCCATCCTTCACAATGGGCTTGGTTGGCTCAGAGGGCTTTGGTGGGTTAATCTTCGTGGGCTTGGGAGGATTGGTGGGTTTCTCACTTGTGCTCAAAACACTATGTTCACCAACCTTGCTAAAGACATTGTTACCTTTCCTACCTAAAGCAAAGCCTAAACCAGTTGTATCAGTACCCCTCTTGTACTGACTCATCATCATGCCCAACTGTGGCTCACTGCAGGAAAGCCAGCTCAACATGTGCCGAAGGAATGTGTTTTCCTCTTCGATCTTTCTCTTATCTTGCCTACAATTAGCAAGCTCTAGCTCTAAAGCCTCATAGCAAAGACACTGAGTACTAGTACCATCCACACTAGACTTCTCAAGAAAAGCGATCCTAGCAGCCTTCTCACAAAGCTTAGAGCTCAACTCAGCACAAGACTTGCAGGGACCCGACAACACAGGCTCAGCTCTAGCCTTATCCAACTCCTCAACCAAAACAGTATACTTAGACTGCAAAGAAACAAGACTAGACATGTGGGCAGTGCATTCATGGCACTCAGTCTCGTTAGACAAAACAACTCTTTCCTTCTTGACACTCTCAAGTTCATCTAAAGCCTTGAGATACTTAGCCTTAAAACTATTGTGCTCCTTAGCAGCACGAACAATCAAAGCATCTTGCTTAAACATAGTGTCATAAGCAGATTCAAGCTCAATGAGAAGAGATTCGATTGTATGTTCTACCTCAGGCTCGAAGTCGACCTCATCGTCATGGTCGGTCGTGTCGCCGTCAACCGCCATGGTGCAGAAACCTCCTCGGCGCTTGTTGGCGTAGAAGCTCAAGCTGTTAAACTTGTTCTCAACCTTCTTCTCAGGCTCATCATCACTCAGAGAAGAGGTACCATCAGAGTCGACATCGCTGAAAGACACGACAAGGGCTTTCTGCTTCATGTGCTCGACAAACTTCTTCTTCATGTGCTCGGGGTCAAAGTTCTTCTTGGACTTGTACTTGTCCTTGTGCTTGGAGTGGTCGGGCTTGACGGAGTGGCTCTTGTACTTGTTGCGGTAGCTGGCGATGTAGTGGTCGGGCTCTCCACATCCAAAGCAGCCTTGCTTGCTGCCACCAAGTCATCGGTTCAAGCGGTTTTTGTGAAACCGTGAGAACTTGCTGATGAGGAGCACCAGCTCCTCATCCCCAAAAGCCTCCATCTGTTCCTCTGTTGCAGACACAAGAGAAGACAAGACAAGAGACAGTGGTGATGGGTTAGCCAAAGAAGAATTTGAGCTTAAAGTACTTGTCACCAAAGCCATGATTGGGGCAGATGGATTCTTGATCCTCGCCTGCGTCTGGAGGTCAATCTCGGTGGACTTAAGCTTGCTGAATAGCTCATCCATGGTGAGAGTCTCATAGTTGGCCGATTCAATGATCTCCTGCACCTTGACCTCCCAGACCCTCCGATCAAGAGCATGTAAAAGCTTGAGTGCTCTCTGATGATCATCATAGGGCGTAGCTGCATTGTTAGCTCGCATGTTGTTCATAATGGTGGTAAAGCAAGAAAACATCGAGTCAACTATCTCCCCATCAGCTTGGGTAAAATTCTCATATTCCCTCTTGTATGTCTCGTAGAGCCTAGTTTTGACAAGGGTTGTACCTCATGGAAACTTTGAAGTCTCCTCCAGATCTCCCGAGCAGTCACACAATCGAAAACATGATCAAACTCAGAAATCGACAAAGCAGCATAAAGCTCTGCACAAGCAATGTTGTTGGCATTGTGTTGGTCAATCTGCTCTTAATTTACCCATGCACCGAGCACCTGGTAATCGGCATTCTCAATGATCTCCCAAACACGCCAATCGATCCACTGTAGATGCGCCTGCATCTGGATCTTCCAGTACGAGTAGTTCTCCCCATTGAATTGGGGTGGCTTACCCGACCGGTGTTGTAAAGCCATGTCGCCTTCTATAGATCACGAACCAATTAAGGTGGAAAAGTGATCCTTAACCGGCTCTGATACCAATTGATGGACCGAAAATGGCGACCAGAGGGGGTGAATGAGAGCCAAAAACTTTTCTTCAAAATCTCGACCAGATAGAGACACTGTCGAGCACCACTGAACCAATGCAAGAGAAGAGTATAAAAACAGAGAACAAAATGCAACTGGTTGGAAGCTGGTCAGGAACAGAAAGAAACCTAGTTAGCAACTAGGTCAGACCACACTGACCACAATGGTCGGTAAGCAGAGCAGAAGCTGGTCGGTAAAACTAGTCGGGAGCACACAGCTTACGGTGGTCGGTAAAAAGGTTAGAAGTTAACCGGCACCTGGTCGAGAGCCCACGACCTAGAATAGGAGGCGTTTCAGCGCTGCAGTACTACTGTCGTTCTCCCATCTCTGTCAACCGGCTTTACCAAACAAACCCCCAATGAGAAAATCAGGCAACTGGGGTCAAGGGCAGGTGCTGCTCAAACAAGCTCACTCGGTGCCTGAGCACTCATGCTAGTAGCACTACAATTAGACCCCAAACGGAAATCCCTTAAACAAACAGGAAGAAGGGAGTCAAAGGAAACTCAGGAAAGACACCTGCTCGGTACAGCAGCAACGCGGGAGAGAGATTCTATGAAAATCAGATTTGACCAACACAAAACGACACCAAATTTCATTCAGGTAGTCACAAAGGAAAAGAGAAGCTATCCTCAAGAAATCAAGACCCAATTTGAACACAGTTACTGGGAATCATAGATCTAGGCCAAAGAACACAGTTTCCCCTCGAAACACAAACTGCTTAGTTTATTGATGCACGAGTGGAATTGGTTTAATTCCCTTGAGGATCTAATTCATCACTCGACAAAGCATCAATCAACGCAAAAAGATTGACCCAAATTGGTCAAAAGGCGACAAATTGAAGTTCGTCAACACACCACAAAAGTCAACACAGCATAGAGAACACACTGAGTTCACCGATCAAAACCGAAAAGCCCGGAGGGCACGAGGAGGATTCGAGCCTCCATTCCCACAAAAAATATCTCACAAATACATGGGGTAAAATTCTTATTCTTGGACCTCTACAAGAATATGAATAGAAAAGGGAAAACCTAACAGACAAAACGACGGTGGCCGAGTGGAGAGGTAGGAAATGAGGTAGCAAAAGAGGTGGGTCAGGTGGGGGGCTGTCCACTCCTATTTATATGCCTATTACACAATTCCACTACTATCCCTTAGTATTTATTAGAGCGAACCACCTAGCCAAGGGCACTATGGTCAAACTTAGGATTTCCTGATCCGACGGTCACCGCGCCTTCTCACCGTTAGCCTTACCTCGACACAATCTCCCTGATGCTGCCATATGCCGTCCGTCCGCATCGGGACCACCCGGGTTTTGAGGCTCAAAACCACGAAACCCACCTCCGATGGTTTTGAGGGCAAACGACCAAACTGTCTGCGAGTAGCGTAGCCCATACGCATCCCCCGCCGATGGTTTTGAGGATAAACCACCAAACCTCCTCATGAGTAGTGTAGTCCATACACGTCCCCTGCCATGTACACTTGTGCTTGTCGATGTCCCAAGTGTCAGCCACCGCAGCTGGCCACCTGGCCGTCTGGTCCCTCGGTCCATGCCTCGCGTTCGCCCTTCACCGCACCCGGTCCGTCAGCACGGCACGCCCTACTTGACCTTCACCCAACCACTGCCACTGCCTCCGGACTCCACACCTACACATCACAAGCCAAGAGACACGTTTTGACACATAACCCTATGCCAGGGGATCAGTAGAACCACCAAGACCGACCACCAACCAAAGTGTTGGATATGTTGACAATCGCTCATCACACTAACAAAGGATGCTACACCATGATATGGAAAATCATGTGTCCACAGAAGGATGTGGTTCATCTGGCATTGGTATGTTGCTGGGGCATTAGTGAGGCCAAAAGGCATTACCTTGAATTGGTAGTGGCCATGATGAGTTTTAAAAGCAGTCTTGTGGTCATCAGCCGGATTCATTCTCAATTGGTGATATCTGGACTTCATGTCTAGCTTGGTGAACCACTTTGCTCTAGCTAGCTCATCTAGTATCTCCTCAATTACTAGCATCGGAAATCTTTTCTTAATGGTGAGGTCATTGAGCTTCCTATAATCCACATACATCCTCCAAGAACCATCTTTCTTTTTGACTAGAAGGACTCGTGAAGCAAAAGGGCTTTGGCTATGAGTTAAGAGGCCAGTTTGAAGGAGCTCTTGGACTTGTCTTTCTATTTCAGTTTGTGCAAGGGAGAATAGTGGTATGGTTTGGAGTTGATGGGTACTGCCCCTGGTGTTAGAGGGATAGTGTGATCAAAGACTCTTTGGGGTGGTAGGGTTTGGGGTCTAGGAATATATTTGCATAAGGTAATAACAGATCTTGGATGGGTTTGGGTGGGGGTTCTGGTAATGGGTTGGAGATCTTGATATCTTGCTGAGGTACCTGATCCAGTAAGACATAGGCCCATATGTTATTACCTTTAGCCGCCTTGTAAACTTGGGTAGCTGAGATAGTTTGAAGCTGATTGGCTGGCTCTTGACTGCCATGAAGCTTAACTATTTTTCCTTGCTCTGGAAACTTCAAAATCTTGAGGACCCAGTCACACTGCATAGAATTATGTGCCATCAACCAATCATAACCCAAGATTGTATCATATGGATGCATGTCCAACACAATCATATTAGATGTCAGAGTGTGTCCCTGGCAATACTAGTCTAAGTTTGGAATTCTTCTATCTGCTTTCAAATAAGAGCTATTGGCCAATTGGACAGTTCTTGCTTGCACTGGTGTTGTTTGTAGCTTGGCTAATTCCACAAATTCTGAACTAATGAAGCTACGTGAGCTTCCATTGTCTAGAAGGATGGAAGTTTGTGATTTACGTGAGCTTCCATGCATAAAGATCACGTAGCTTCCTTTGTAAATACGGGGGGGGGGGGGGGCGGGGCGCGCATCTGACCCACTATGGCGTACATGTATTTTTGCGCAATGTGCATGGATGTATCTCTCTATGTAGACCTTCCTTATATGTATCACACATGTCTCCCTCTGTTATATTATTTTCTTATAGTTCCATTGTCATCCCTTTTGAAGGTTACAAAGCTATGTTGATCCAGGACTCTTATTACAGTCATAACCTATGATTATAGAGGTCATTACACAGACAAAACCTCTTTACTCTCTAGACTTTGGTTTAACTAATAGTTTTGATCATTCCTTGGACACTATTTGACAATTCACAATAGTTACATTGGTAAAGTGATGACATTTTTTGTGTCACTGATGACATGATCAGTGACTTCTCCTCAACAACGACACATCACTCCGTTAGATGCTAGAGGGGTTAACAATGATTGATATACATTTGTTCGACCTAATCTGGTATTATTATCATGGACACATATGGACCAACATCTACGTTTATTTATCTCAAATGCTAACTTTTCAGCCCTCCTATTGTTGTCCTGTAGTTATTTCGATAAAATTTGTGGCGTTCTAAGTGGCCTGCATGCCAACTAACCCTAGAGCAGACATAGGCGCAGCTCCCTGATGTACTACTTTCCACGAGGTGTTCTTCGGTTTTCATAGCCAACAAGCAGCAGCCAAAACTGGACAGGATGGTTTCGGATGCCAACCATGATAGTTTTGGCAGGTTTGCTACAAGTTGATTCGTTCTGCAACCCGAATGCACTAGCACATTTTTTTACGGTAAATACTGCATCAACAATTTTGCAACAGCTTTGTAATGAATTCGAAGTGAAGCACTCCTTTTAATCATGGTTTGTGCCGAACCAGTAATGAAGATCCCTTTTTACGAATGTTTGTTTCTACAAGTAGGTATGAGGCTCTCACAGAATAAGTTTGTTACGGTAGATAGTTCCTCTCCCAATCCCTCACCATTCCTACAAACCTTGGTCTTCTCCACATCATTGTTTCATTCTCGTTATCCTCAACACACTCCACTAGTCTCATCATCCTCCACCACTAGGTGTTTGCTTTTGTTCACCCATTAAGCCACCACTCCCCTTGTCGACCATCTAAGGTGCATTCACCATCCAACCGCTGCCTATGGGCTGTGGAAGGCCTTGTCCTTGTCGAGACTGCATTGTCATCGTCTGCCATGACCCTATGCCTCACCATCGACCCATGGTCTCTCCTCCTTACTGATCAACCAACAACGCCCCTCCAACTGACTAATGAGCACTTTCACCCTTGGGTTCAATAACCATGAGTGATACTGGTGGGTACCACTCCCTCATGGTTACTCTTGGGTTTGGAACAGAAGGCAGTGTGAAGGGAGGCTGTGAACTGATTGTACATAAACTTTCTGTTGTACATAGGCTAAATCGTAGTATTACAGATACACTTATGAGATGTTGCATCTGCCGGACCCACCCCCTACATTATATATACCAAAAAAATAATTTTTATCTGCCAGACCCACCCCGTCCCTGCCCCTCACCCCCTTTTTTTGATGGAGTGTGCGAGAGCAAATTAAAACAGGAATGCTATCACACCCGCATGTTTTCTTTGATTGCAACGCACGAATTTTTTGTTCGTCGGATGGTCATCGTCTGTGCCGCCGGCCCTTCTGTCTCTGCTCTGGAGGCCCACTCTAGCGCCTGTTCATTCCTAAGCGTTTCATTTCTCTGTCCGTCAAGATTGGGCTAGATTTGGTGTTAGTTGTGGAGGATTTTTTTAGTTGTGCCATGAAGCTTTGCTTCTCAGTTTTCTGGTAAGCTTGGTTTGATGGGTCATGGGTGATCCTTGTACGATGACACTGCTATGATTGTCTGTCATTGTCACTGTTGTGTTTCCTTATCCTTCACTAATAAAAGCACATGAACTGGCAGCCTAAGAGCTGCCACTTATTAGATGCATGGTGTAGCAGAGCCATCAGAGGAGAATCAACTATGACATGTGTTGTTTGCAATTTGTAGTGATCATTGTATCGATCCTACTTGTGGTTTTAATTTTTCAAAGGGACTTTTTCAACATTGAACTGAAATGTACCCTAACTATTGTCTCCAGGTTGCAACTGAAACTAGAGAACCCAAATAATGAAAATTCAGTCATTCAAAATGAAAGGATACATTTCTATATCAAAAAACCTGAAAAATATACATGGGCAGAAACTTAATAAGAACTGAAACTATAATCGGATCTGAAATAGTAGTTCTCACGCTTCTGCATTTATTTGTTTTTTATGGATCAAGCTGTTGTTGAATTGTTTTTGACATATGTAGCTACCTTGCATGTTACAGCTCTTCAGTTTGGTGATTCTTTTAACATGCAGCATGTGAAGATGGCTGCAGGTAATTTCAAAGACATTTACTATTTTTCTCCTGTGCAAGTAGTTCATTTGTCCACATATTTAATTTACTAAAGTTTCCATTCCTAGTGCATATAGGCTATTCATGAAATCCCAGATGCATATGCTAATAGTTCCACTAAAAGAACAGGTACACCTAAAAATATATTATCTAGTGGTATATTTATAGCAGTCCATGGTCTGTGCTCTCATTCCAGCCATAAATTTTGCATTCTACTGAGTCCGCGTGCAATTTCCAGCAGACTGAGCAGAAGCCAGAAGGGTGATTTCTTCTCATCACTGTGGGCCGACTATTGTACCGGCAAGCTCCCTTGTTCCTAACCTTGACGCTGAACGAGCTCTCTCAACAGAGGTCCAGTGAGGCGCTCTGATTTGTGATTTGTCCCCCATTCTTCCTTGTTGTACCTGTGTTCTTCATATTTCCTAATTTTCGATTTGTTCAATAGGCCGGGTATTTTCCTTGGTCTGCTTGTCCTAGTCCAGTAGGTTTAGAAGAGGGGTGCTTTCATCCAGGTTGTGGTACTATAGTTTGATTAGGCCATAATTTTTTCTGTAGCTAGGAAGCTACGTTGCTCTATAATAGGCCAAAGGAACAAGTGTTGTTTTGTATTTAACCACAATTTTTATTTTCAGCTCTATTTTCTGTAGGTTTGAGCAGCAGCTCACCGTGTCCTCTCTGGTTTCTGTCTTTGTGCAGACATGTCTCCTCTTTGTATCCAAGTGAATGTTTCAGCTCTCTGCGGTGAAGCTAGAAGATTGACATGCTCCACTCAGCTGTGTACAGCGTAAGTCTTTTTGAGTCAAAGTTAGGTGTGCACATTTTGGTATTGACCCAAGTCATTCAGCTATATATTTGGTCTTGATTCTATCGCTTATATAGAAGATGTTTCATGCTTGAACGAACATGTCTAAATTTAAGCTTCTAGTTTAGTAGAATAGAAGGAGCTCACATAGTTTGACTATGTGTTGCATATGCTGTACAATAAAGTTGTGTTTAGTATCCATTTCAGGCTTGTACATTTATAAGTGGTAAATTGTACACTTAAATTTCTGCAATCATGGTTTTTAACATGTGCAATATCTAATCTTGATGAATATTGGTCTAACGTGGTTCAGTCCTTGCAGCTGAATTATATAGCTGGCCACCTCATTTCGTGGTTCTTTTACCTGCTTTTTGAAGGCTAAAATGCATTTTGGAAACACAGTCGTCCAACTTTGTCATTAGTAGTTCTGTATTATGCAGAATAGAAATGTCGTACCTATTAGTTTAGTTGCAGATTTGAGGATCTGAATTCTAGGGTTTTGCTCTGATGCTCTAATACCAAATTTTTGTCCCTGTCTGTTCATAGAAAAAAATTATCTCATGTGATTTGTGCTAACACGTCTTGTCATCTTTATTATGTTTTTGCTTGCCCACACCAAGTTTTTGTACTTGTGCTTTTATAAAAAAAATTGTCTCTTATGATTTATGCTAACACACCTTATCCTTTGTCTCTTATGATTTGTGCCAGCTCACACTAAATTTTTGTCCTTGTTCTTTCATAGAAAAAATTATCTCTTATGGTTTGTGCTAACACACCTTGTCCTTTCTCTCTTATGATTTGTCCTAGCTCACACTAAATTTTTGTCCTTTCCCTTTCATAGAAAAATTGTCTCTTGTGATTTGTGTCGTCATTTGCGCTAGTGCACACCTCTTTGTTAGTTGTGATTTGTGGCGATGCACAACTCTTTTTTTTGTCCTTATCCTTTCCTTTCATACAAAAAAAATTGTTTGTTGTGGTTTGTGTGAACACACGCCATATTAATCTATTCCTTTATGTAGAAATACCATTTTCTTGGTTGCACATTTATCAGCAGGAAATCGCAGACATCAAATACTACAATTATGGTGTGTAACATGTGCAATATCTAGTCTTTATAAATAAATTTATCACTATTTTATTTTTCTTTTTACATTTGATGATTAAGCAGGAAAAACATATGTTCAGACGCTTTGCCTTTGTGGTTGAATCTGTTATATGGCCCCACATTTTGCATTCAATATCCCTTCTAGTGGGTGCTCCTTTTGATGCGGGTGAAGCTTTTGCAATGATAGCTGCATCATTTGTTGCTCTCGTGGAGGTTTGGCTCGTTGCTCTTAGAAAAGAAATTCAAATATTCTAGTACATTATTGCTATACGTGGGTTCGTCTGGTGATACAATAATGATCTCACTAACTGGCTATTCCTTGTGTTTGTAGTGCACTGGGCCTTCATTGCTGTCTATAGGTATACTAGTGCTACACCAATCCAACCCTTTGTTCTTAGCTATGTTATTGGCTGGCAGGTACATGTTATATTTACGCCTACTATATGTTCAGGCTCAAGCACCGTTTTACTAGAAGCACAGTGACATCACCCTCAAAGGGCTCCAAGACCCATCTCTTCGGTGACAAGCCGACCACCATCTTTAGCATTTGGTACTCTCCTGTCCGCTCTCCGGCTTATTTTGTACATGGATTGAGTTTATGTATTCAGGATTTAGCTTTGAGCTTGTTGTTTTTATCCGAAACTATGTGATGTAGCCCATAAGTACTAAAGTACTAAAGTCTAAAATTATGTGCACTGAGTTAACCATCGGCAGCAAAATATTTCCTTAACTGGTGATATATTACCTTCAAAGTCTTTAAACTTCATATTAGTCTTGACCAGATCTTGATCTCCTTTCCCAAGCCTTCGAAACATGACATATGGCATGATATTAATTGCAGCTCCTCCATCTATAAGTATCTTGTATGCTGGCTGCCTATCAACTCTGCCTTTGATAAATAAAGCTTTGAGATGCTGTCTCTCATCATCGGTAGGCTTCTCAAAAACAGCCATCATTGGATCTAAGGTCAACTGAGCTACTTTTTCAGAAGGAACAACTTCCTCTTCGTCATCGGTAAGTGCTAGGAATTCCATCGGCAACATAAAAACCATGTTGATATCTGCCGACGGGCTTTCATCTTTGCGCTTTGGTTGCCACACTTGAGACTTCACCCCACGGGAGTTTTCTTCTTTGCGCTCACGTTGCATCTTCCTCTTCTGAGTTTTTGTCAGACCTTCAGGGCACCATTGAGGAAGCTTTGTCTTCCAGACAGGCTGATAACATTTCGTATTCGAATCTGGACAGTTTATGTTGGGATCTTTGCAGAGTATTGCTTCATCGGGAACTTTTGCATTGGCCATCACCTCGAGTTCTTCCTGATCCATCGAAAAGCAGTCGTCATGCCTACCCAGCCTTTCATGTACACTGGTTCTGCCCCCCAACCGATCATGCACTGATGCCTTTCCTCTGATCAGCTCATTGACGCACCATCTCTGATCGCCATAATACGGTCTTCTTTTTATCCGATCGGCTCGATCGTAACCATTGCACTCAGGGCAGCTATTAACAGTAGGCAACTTAATGCCTTCTTCCCAGCAATAAATGAAGAACGGGCATCTCCAATGATCTTCATGCCGACGCCATTCTTCCCAATGCAACTCTTCCTGTTGCTGCTGATAGCGATCACCTGAAATTCTATAGGAAGCAGGTCTAGGAGGTCTTCTGGAACTGCTGCTTTCTTCAACTGCTCTTTTTCCTCTTAAGTCATCGTTGGTTACTTGATTTCTGGGATCCACCGATGTGTTCCTCTTAGCATTTGCCAATGTTAACACTCTGGTCTTGCTCACGGCATCCACCATGTTTGCTGGGAAAGGGTGCTGATCAATCTTCATCGGCTTTTGAGCTTTAGAGTTATCAAACTTAATTCTTCCGGACTCAATAGCCGATTGCAATTGCTGCCTGAATACTTTACAATCATTGGTACTGTGCAAAGTTGCATTATGAAATTTGCAGTACCTCATTTTCTTTAGCTCTTCTGCCGA
This sequence comes from Bothriochloa decipiens, assembly GCA_023333625.1. Classification (NCBI taxonomy): domain Eukaryota; kingdom Viridiplantae; phylum Streptophyta; class Magnoliopsida; order Poales; family Poaceae; genus Bothriochloa; species Bothriochloa decipiens. The sequence continues at coordinate 64,351,668 of CM041631.1, forward strand.
TGGGATCACATGATTAGGTGATAGCTTGATTTGGCCCTCCTGATGCAGCAAATCAAATATTTTATCGGCCTTCGTGATGTCAAATGTGAACTTCTCTGGCTCCTTTTGACCAAAAGGACAAAATATTGGCTTCTTACCTTTCACCCACTCAGCCAGGCCAAAAGTTGGTTCTTCATCTGAATCTGATTCCTCTGCTTCTTCTACAAAGGACACCTTTTTATTCCAAGTCTTTCTAGGTTCTGGAGCTCGAGCACCTTGGTCAGAAATCCTCTGCACAATATGGCTTAAACTTTCAAACTCCTGAGAATCGTATTTGTCTCTAAGGTGCGGCAACAGATCCTAAAAAGCTAAACTAGCCAACTGGCGATCATCAAGCACCAAGCTGTAGCATCTGTTTTTCATATCTCGTACCCTTTGCACAAAGCTCTCCACTGATTCGTCACTTCATTGTCTCAATTTCACTAAATCGGTAAGCTTCTTCTCATGGACACCAGCAAAGAAGTACTTGTGGAACTGTCTCTCTAAATCTGCCCAAGTATGAATAGAATTCGGTGGCAATGAGATAAACCATGTGAATGCCGATCCAGACAATGAAGATGAGAATAATCGAACTCTCAATTCATCCCTGTTAGCTGCTTCTCCACACTGGACGATGAAACGATTGATATGCTCCATTGTTGATGTATCATCCTGTCCAGAGAACTTAGTAAAATCTGGTACCTTGTATCGATTTGGAAAAGGAATTGAGTCATATGCTGAAGGTACGGAGTCCGATAAGAATAAGTATTAATCTTGGGCTGAATTCCAAATTGCTCTTTCATCACTTCTGCAATCTTATCGGTCCAAAATGCATCTTGATCTTGCCGATGCACTGGCTGAATTTCTGCTGGAGGCGCTGGCTGATATGCTTCTACGTGTCCTTGTGGTACTTGGTTTGAAGGAATCGGTATATTCACAGCACTAGTCTGCGGAGCAAAGCTCATCGGCTGTCTTGCCGATGTTTAATCCTGAAAAGCTACCTGTGGACAATACTGCTGAGTCCCCATCACCTGTTAGCTTAGCTGAATAGCATGTTGCTGAGCTGGCGCTTGCCCTGACCAATTGTGATTATAACTCATTGGCACTTGACTTGCCGATGGCTGATAGCTCGCTGACAATTGATGCTTTTGTATGATTGGATGATAACCAGCATAATTGCCTTGATTTGTAGGTAACCCAGATTGAGATACATACGCCACTATGGGTTGTCCTGCAGTAGAAACCTTCTGTTGTATTGGCAGGGAACTTGCCAATGGATTAGCAAAAGATGTCTGCTGCGTAGGCGCGTGGAATCCCATTGTCAATGGCTGTATAGCAGGAGGTGTAGTAGAATAATATGATACCTGGGTCATCGGTCGGACCAGAGTAGCTGATACCGTAGGACTCTTTCCTGCTACATCATGCACCTGAGGCAATCCAGAATTGACGGTAGATGGTCCTGGAGGCATCTCATATCTCCACCAATTAGCAGCAATCTGGCTGTGTTGACCTGAAGGACCTGACATTGCCGATGCCAATAGGTCTGTACCCAATTGAGTGATCTGTCTTTCCTGAGATGTTAGATCTGATCTTATCAGCGTGGCTTCAATGTTAGGTGATCCTGATAAAGCTGGAGGAGTAGGAGCTTCCATACTCTCAACGGCTGGAATTGCCAATGGAGTACTGACAGATGCCGATCCCGGCTGATGATATATCGGCCCGACATAACCTGGTGCTTGTCCTTCTCTTAATGTTTGCACAACAGTATTGTAAACAGTATTGGACAACACGGTGGAGTAGTTGATCAAAGCATGATTCAATGTAGAATTAACCATGTCTTATAATTTACCAGGGTTGGAGTCAAAAGTTACCTGCCGAGGCAACGACAGATCTTGCTTCTAGATTACTTCTCCGCCCCTATTCTTGCTGAAAGACTTCAAGCAGAGCTGCACGTAATCCTCCATAGCTTTTTCCATGGCTAGCTTCTGATCTTCCTTGAGATCTGACTCTGATATCTCGATGATGTTCTCTGGATTGATATCAGCAGGGTTCTTCATGATAAATCTGTTGATTTGGTCCCACCAGGCATGCCAAAAGATGTGTTGATGTAAAGTTCTATCTGCAAACACATCGGGCTAATACCCAAATTCGATATCCGAAGCGTGCCAGTCGATTTGACTTGTTAACCGACAAGGATGATAATTTTAATAAAAACCGAACGAAACGACAGCGATACGCCCGGATGTCAAAGCTCAGAATATATTCGATAACTCTTGAACAGATCAGACGAGACAACAGCGATACGCCCAGAATCAAAGCCTGAATCGTGCTCGGTATACGCAGAACCTGCAAGGTCGTCGGAGATCAAGTTGATGCAGCCCGTCAAATCTTGAAAGAACTCGTTGAAAAAGAGAAAATACTTGACGAAGTTGTCAAAAAGTAAAGTGCTGGTAGAAGTAAATTGTGATAAAAAATAGATTTATTTGTTGATGCTTGGATCATCATTACAATACCCTTCGGCACATATTTATACTCTGCTATTCGAAGAATCCTAACCGAATACGAAAAGCTTAAATATAGAAAAATAAACTTATTCCTTATACGAACTTTATCTCTTCATATAGGAACTGGACTCAGACTACACTACGAAAATTATAAGCTCATATGATGCCGATCCTCTGTCCGTTCCCGTCATGATGAAGTTATCTTTCCATCGGCATACTCTCTGGTATCGGCAATAATCTTCTAGTCTCCGGCCTGTCTCATCGGCAACAGCTCTTCAGCTTCGTCGGCAGCAATCCTCTAGCTCCCTGCCAGTCTCATCGGTAACAGCTCTTCAGCCTCATCGGCAACGACTCAGACCAATCCACCCTTCATCGGCAACCACACATCGACAATATCAAAAGCAATGCTAAAGACAAAATAACCAATCCCTTACCGATTAGCTCAGTTTTCGATTCTTACTGACACGTGCCGAAAAACGGTGTCAACACTAGTCAACTACTAGTATACTGTAGTGTGTTTCGCCATGGTGTGGGATTAATAAAGAGTACAGGATGGAGTTTATACCTCTGTCTCGAGAGCAGCCATCTAAAAGGTATGGGTTGCCCACGTAACCAGGATTGCAGAAGCATGAATACCCAAAATATTGTGACTCTTCGCTGTCGGTACATTGGCTATTGTTGGCAACACAAGCAAATTTTTCATTGTTCTTCTTCGCACTCGCACAGTTTGGTTGATCTACAATATTCCAGGAGAGAAAACCATAATCTAATGTAGTCACGTTAATGAAATCCCATAAAGAGGTCCAACTGAAGGATGACCCTGCCCCCGGATTGCTTTCTCCGTGCCGGACAAATTTGAGATTAAATGCTTGAATATTTGCCTCCCAATATATGGTGCAACATCTTGCATACCAGTGAAGTCATATTAACATCCAGTGTCGGTGCCGTTGCAGTTTTGCCTAGCCTCCGTGTCGGTGATATCCCTAGTCGGACATGTAAGAGTTAAGTCATATTAACATCCAGATTGGTAAAAATTATGTCAAAATTGCAACCAGTGACATTGAACCACATATCTGCAAGCACAAATGAATTTCCTGGAGAACTCCACGACATATGGTAAACATTGACACGATAACTCACTGGGATAGTCGAGTGGATACTGATTTCCACATCTTGCATATAGTAGTTATAAGAAGGTATGCCAATATTGTTGACAACCTGGGTGATACCATCACGCAAGAGGAGTACTGGGGGCTTAGCGGACTCGTTGCAGGTGAGCGCAAAGTCCACATCCCGGGAGCAATGAGCACCGATGCCAAAGGGAGGCAACCAAGGAACTGTTCCATTGCTTCCCAGGAAGGGAACTGTGCCATCACTTCCCAGGACTTCCGATGCTGCAGCCACCAATTGAACCCCGAGCAGTGCACGCAGCAGCAACGGAAGCATTGCGCCGTGGTTCATGAGCTTCTTCTTCACCAGTACTCTTGTCCAGGCTTGGATGACCAACTTTTTTTATGAACTATATATGTGCTTTTTAGTCCTAACCAATGAACTTTTCTGGCTTACATATAGGACTAATCGGGGCAACTTAGTCAATTCCAATGATCACTACAAGAGATGGGCCCGGGTTTTGGGAAAGGCTGTTGTCAAATATATTTTTCTACGCATACTTTTGTACTGGTCAAATTTGGCTCCTTATAGTAAGTATATTACAAAACACAACTCATATCTCAGGAGACATTTTAGTGTTGGTAAAATAAGAATGTACGTCAGTACGTGGATATATAATAAATCATCCTTGCTACTGCAGTTGTTATCCGTGACGCCATATATATACGAACTGACAGAGAAGAGCCATCATATGCGTTATTAACTAGCACAATCTAGGGCATGTGTGGATTCGCTAGAGCTAATTTTTAGCTAGTTAGAATTGAGCTAATAAATAGCTGTCTAATAATTAGCAAGCTCAAATTAGATCAATTGGTATTTGATACATAGGCTAATAAGAGGGTGTTTGGGACTGCTCCGCTCCCATTTCTTCAACTCTGCTCCAGCTCCACGGTGCCAAACACATCTAGCTCCAGGAACTCCGCTCCGCAAAAAAGGTGAAGCTGGTGGCCAACTCCACGTTTTTTCTGGAGCACCTCAGGAGGTACTCCACGTTTTGATGTTTTACACTCTCACATAGAGTTGTGGAGTAATTGCCCACCTTGCCATTCATTAAGTACCTTGTGTCACTTTGGTCGGCCTGTTTAGACTTAAGAGCGAGACCACCAACGTCGAGTGCACTAGCTGCGACATGCACGCTGTCATGCATGGCGGCCAAGCTCTGCGTAGAAGCATGCAAGCCCTCGTTGTTGCGGATTTCAATTTCCTTGCCCATCGATTTGGCCAAGTCTGATGCCTAGTGCGGTATACGATGTACTAGTGTGTTAAGTTATCTGCTAGGTGCTTTAATTTCGTGCAACATGAATACTACTACTCGACGGCAGATTTACAGTTCTTCAAAAAAATTAAAACTATGTAGCTCTATCATTTGTTTTTTATTTATTTCGTGCAATGTCAATTAGGGGCATGAGTGACCATTTGCATGAAAACAACTCATTTCTAGAGCTGTAGCAGAGCTATGTGCCAAACAGTACCGTCTGCTCCGCAAACTCCACGATGGAGCTGCTCTATGTGGAGTTCGTAGAGCAGAGCTACAAAAACAAGAGCGGAGCAGTGCCAAATACCCCCTAAATGGCTATAATACCAGCAGGCTGTTTGTTTTTGTCTGTTGGTTTTAGAATCCATCTTTTTTTTTCTTTAAGCAAGACGCTCCTTCTCATTTTCTATTAAAATTTTTTGTACTATATCAAATTTATTTTCACATGGATATATGCTTTAAGAAACGAATAGACATCCGCGGAGATAGGCAACTGATGACCCCAAGTCAGTCAACGTGATTACGACGCCTGTCTCCAACACGTTTTTTTTTTCTAACCCATGGAATTGGGCGTTGGCTATCGCTTCTAAATTTGGCACCGTCGACAAGGACATGTTAATTGGCCGAATGTGTAAATTCACTTGGCTTGGTCAACCGAACGAATAGAACCACTAGGCACTACTGGAGACGGCTTCTTTGTTGAATGCTTGAGGCACTCGACAAAGCAACGTTTGCCGAGTACCGCACTCGGCAGAACTTTAATTGGCAAAGAGGTCTTGGTAGACAGCTGGATGTCGGGCACTCGGCAAAGAAAAGTCGTCGTGATGGCAGGTGCCACGGTAACAGCTAATTTGCTGAGAGTTGGAGGGTTGCTCTCAACAAAGGTTTAGTCTTTTATGAGTGCTGACACTCGGCAATGGCTGACGGTAAAAAAAAACAAAATTTCTTTGCTGATGGCCAGCTCTTAGAACAGGCTAAACCTTTGCCGGCTGCTGTCCTCCTGGCGTTTGTCAAAGTTTAATATTTTAAACATAAAAATAATTCTTTGCCGACGTCCGGCTCTCGGCAAAACTATAACTCTTTGCTGAGCGTCATGACCATAACACTTAGCAAAGAGTGTCTTGGTCCAGTGCAACACTCGGCAAAGACACTCTTTGCGAGTGCAACACTCGACAAAGGGTGCCTTTGCCTTAATTGGCCAGAGTTAATATATAGAGTAAGCCAATCTTTAGTTTACATATTTTGAAATTTTAAATTTTAAATTAGATTTTGGGACATTAAACGACTTTAAATAAAAACTTTATCAACTACAAAGTTATAGATTGCGTTGAGCGCTACAGTTTTGATATAAAGTTTGTCTTGATTCAACTTCATATAAATAAGTTATGAATTATTTTTATAGAGATTTTTTATATCGTTATATTTTGATGAAGATGAAACTCAAAATAAGGTTTAGGGACCGGGATGACACAACCGGACAAGTTTGAAGACTTAAATATCTGATCTCCAAGTTTAGAGACCAGCATGACACAACCAAATAAATTGGAGGACCTAAACGATCTATTTGCGAGTTTAGAGACCACAAATGCTCGGCTTGGTCAGCCAAATATCGTCACCGGTTTATTTTCACATGGATTGACCCCAAGTCAGTCAACGTGATTACGACGGCTCTCTCCCTGCTTTAAACATATTCTAACGCATGGAGGCGGTGTTGACATTTAAATTTGGCACTGGCAACAAGGACTTGTTAATTGTCAGAGTGCGTAAATTTAGTCGGTTTGGCCAGCCAAGGGGGCTTGATTGGACAAGTGAATTCGGTTTGGTCGACCAAAGAAATATTGTCACTAGGTTTGATTGGCTGAGTGCATGCTTTCAAAACTAAATTATTTTGAAAAAGTTATATTATTTTTCCAAAACTAAATAAATTTAAGTGCATGGTCAGTCCTCGATCTTATGCAAGTGTGTCATGCCGGTCCAATAATGAGATACAAATTAGGCTATGTAATTATATATGTCATAATAGATGACATCTCAAAATCGTTTTATTAATATAGGAACAGGACCCCATTTTTGCTTGTCTCTGCACTTCCCTGCTTATTTGGTTCATGCAGTGTAATTTGGTTAAATGGACTACCATGCCGTGTAAGTAGGGGACATTAAAAAGAAAAAGAAACACGAGCTAGCTGTATATGGTGGATATACAATGCCGTCTAAGTTGGGGACATTTGAAAAGCGGCAGGACAGATCGATCAACTGACAGAGCCTCTAGCTACAGCGTATTCAAGATTTCAAGGAGGGGTGTTTACTTGCCGGTGGGTGTATGGACTTATGCCATAACTGGAGCATATAAGGGCAGCAAGACTCTATCATAGAGTCTAAGATTATTTATTTCCTCTTATTTATGATATTTTACTAATGTGACAGTATATTTATTAAAGAGAAATGATGAAAAAATAAGACTCTAAGTCCACAATATTCGAGTTAATAAATAAATTTAGACTCTATAATAGAGTCAAATGGATAATAATGTGGTCACAAACAAGGACAGAAAAAGAAGGAGAAATTCAGCCTGAAAATATTCCATCCACACATACCAGTAGAGGATTCTTTCTCACTGAAAATTTCTGGTTGACTAAGCCAATCTATGAGTCTTGTCAATTCATTTTCATGCCACGTGCTATAGTCTGTTATTTCAACCTTCTCCATGGTCTCCCTAATTTCTTGATGCAATAAAGCATCAACTATTCAACTAAGACAGCAAGCTACTCTGCTCCTGCTGCAATCAGAGCGGAACAGACAGTGAAGTGGGGACTGGGACCAAATCGACTGTACTTGTGCTCTCCGGCGGCCGGCATCATGCGCTCTTCCTCCTCCCTAAGTACTTGGCACCGCAGCCGCGGACCGTGTCCCTCTCCGTCTCCGGCCCCGGTCAACTCATCGTCGGTGTGGAGTTGGCTACCTGGGCTGAGGCCGAATGTCCGCTGGGCTTTGCCTTGGCCCAACATGTTGTTTCAAGTTTCAATTCAGAAAGAAAAATACGCTGGATTCAATAATACAGAACAGTAGTGAATTGGTTCGTCCAATGGTGCATAGTTTAGTGGGACGCTACCCATCAGAGTTTAAATCATGGTGCTCGTACTTTTTTTTAAATTTTTCTAAGGATTACCATCGTTGTGCATTAAGTGATAAGCGACCCTTCAAAGGTACTTATAGGGATAGGATTTGTGTACGTGTGTTCATAAAGGTGAGTAAGCGTGCATATTATGAACATCTACGTTGTACTGTGTAATTCTTAAAAAAAAAGAACAACGAACATTTAAACATATGAAATTTTAAACTTTAGATCTTCGACTGTATCAGTATTATGTAATGGTACAATGCAATCTAGTGATTACACACAGAAATAATATTTGCAGTACTCTGTTCTTGGTCATGAACTGTAAGTCCACTCCATTCTTTTATTTTTCCATCTTTCTCCGAATGGCCATGGTATATATATTATCAAGAATTTCGGGCCGTGATGATGCCCCGATTCTGTTTTCCCTTTATTTCCTTATACCAGCTCATGATTGAGCTTTGCAGTTGGGTGGGTGCATGTGCAGCCTATAAGGCCTTGTTTAGTTGTCCAATTCTGGGCTTGTCAAATCACTGTGTCAGCACTGTAGTACACTGTAGCATTTTATTTTTATTTGATAATAATTATTCAAATATTGATTAATTAGGCTTAAAATGTTTGTCTCGCAAAGTACAACCAAACTGTGTAATTAAAATTTTGATTTCATCTATATTTAAGACTCGCCGATATTTTGATATGATAGAAATCTTTTTTCGCATAGTGAAATTTGGAGGCAAATTCTGAGAACTAGACATGGCCTAAGTCAAGGAAGCGAGACACCCAATGTGTCACACTTCACGTCATCCAGTCCTTGCATCAGCTTCCTTCTCTTAGCTCCATGAAACGTTGGCCGTGTGCTTGGCATGAAGATGCTTGCTCTCTCAACCAGAATGTATGCAGTTCCATGCCTAGACCTCCAAAGGATTTGGTAGTCTGTAGCTTCCTCATTCTGGCAGAAGTAATCTATTGCTTTTGGTAGCATGATCTCCTCAAGGTGTCCCAAGGTAAAGACAGTATGCAAATGTTGCTCCTCACTGTATATTGACGCCATTGCAGGAAACTTATCTACAAGAAAAACGTCTTCTGAAGACCCATGTGGTGCAAATTGGACTCCAGCCGTCAGATGAGGATGATCGCACATCGAGTGTGGGACATAGCACTGCAGACTAGCCTCAATAACCGGTTCAAGAAAATCATATTGTAATGCAGATGACATGTCTAGCTTGCTGTCATGGCAGAGCTTGTGTTTTTCTTGCTCCTTGCAACATAATGGGTTTGGGCGAAACCATTGACTGCCAAATCTATGAGCTTTGACCCAAAATTAATTCTGCTGTGAACCAACATATGGTACCCATGAGAAGTCTTGAGTAGGTAGTTGAATAAATTCTTTCCTAATATTTTCAACTGTAGACTTGAAAAGAGGGGCAAACAGCTGTAAGCACTGAATTGTAACCCCAACTATATCTGTACTCTCCGAAAGCTGTAGTGCTACAACAAGACAAAAATCATCATCCGGGACATTACAACCTTTCTTACCGAAGTAAAGTCTACATTCTATTCCATACTCTGCACTAATAATTGGTGCCAACAATAGTATCAAAGAGCACTTGTTTGCCCTAATGATTCTATGCTGTAGTATCTTTCCAGCTAGAAGGTACCTGACAAGAGTGTCAAAGGGCATATGAGACCGTGGCGTGCCACCAAGCTCTAGTAATCTCAGAAACTCGCTAGCACCATCTACAAACCATTCAAATCTTTGTACAATGGATCTGTCCAAGTCATCGTCATCGTGGCTAAAGATAGAAGAAACGAATGACCTAGTAGCATGCACAACCCGCTTAGGAAGGGAGAAATAATTACTTACTTCCTTTTCTATGTGTTGGTCTTCTAGGATTCTCTGCCTGCATCTGTGCAGCGTGTCATGGCACTCTTGAGCAGCAGATTTAAGCTTCCTACGCCATCGCAACAAGGATGTATTAGCGATATCTCACTTATTAGATGTCTGAAGAACAGCCTCCAGCCTGATGTGTGCCATCTCCAGCCTCTCAAGGTTTCTGAACGCATTTGAGTTGTGTTTCTCCTCATATTTTTGAAGCAGACAGAAAGGTTGTGGCTAACTGGCTCCTGAACAATCGCAGAACCAACAATCTTCGACATCAGGATTGAAGCACCTGCAAAAATATCCCTTCCGTGTTCAGGATATTTGACATACAACAGCAATCCTAATGAGATATTAGATACATGGACCTGCTGGGTTCACAGGAAATGATTTAGCTTAATTGTGGGGGTTGGGGGGGTGAGGGGTAAGAACGTACCTTCGATTGAATGCAGATATGTCTTTGGGGGAATCGCACGGCGTGGTAAGATGAAAACTTAAAGAGAAGGCACTGATGTCCATAGTCATGGTCAACGATGACTATATATGTGTAGCTACTTATTCCATGTTTGAATGCAATAACCAACTGCCATGAAGTTGACAGAACTGGAAGAGTTGCACTGAACTTTCGTCAAAACTCTGTGGAATAGTGCCCTAATAGACTCAGCCGCCAGCACCAGATGCCCAGTAGGCAACACCCGACGGCTAGCAGCAGCATCCTGAACCACCAGGTCCACAGAACACGCCCATCAAAAGATGGATTTGTTGTAATGTTCTCAGGTTTTGGATAATCCATTTTTTGGGATCCACGGATTTCAGCTTCGTGGATGGATTTTCACGCAAATCGGTGTTGGGTGTGTGGATTCACGGGTTTCAGTTTTAGGTGCATAGAGATTTCACCCGATTTGAATCCGCTCTGTTGTCATCCATTATGGACTGGAATTGTTTATAAATTGTTATGATACTCGTACGAAGAAATAATAAAAATCGACCAAGTAGCAAGTCCATGCACAGCAGACTTAGTTGACTTTCCATCCACACATGGAATAGTTGACCAGACTGTGGAAGAGTTAAACTGAAGTCCACCGAAAATCAAATGGATAACAGTGTGGTCACAAACGAGGACAGGAAAAGGAGAAGTACAGCCTGAAAATATTCCATCCACACATAGCAGTAGCCAAGGAACTCGGAAAAGTCATGGTACCTTCTCACTGGAAATTTCTGGTTGACGAAGCCAATCAATGACTGAGTCTTTGTCAGTTCATTTTCATGCCACGCGTATTTTTCTCTTATTCCAAACTTCTCCATGGTCTCCCTAATTGCTTGGTGCCGTGTAAACTCGGTTGAACAGACTACTGTCAGAGTGTCGGTGAAAAAGAAGAGTAAGTCCACCCTTTGATCCTTTCATGGAACACTCTATTATTACATTTCTGCATCTTTCCCTGATTGCCCATGGTACATATATGATATATGATCAAGAATTTCGGGCGGTAATGATGCCCTGATTCTGTTTTTCTTTACTTCCTTAGACCAGTTCATGATTGAGCTTTGCAGTTGGATGGGTGAGTCAAGGAAGTGAGAGACCCAATGTGTCAGACACCAACTCATCCGGTCCTTGCAACAGCTTCCTTCTCTTAGCTCCATGAAATGTTTTGTTGTGTACTTGTCATGTAGATGCTTGCTTTCCGAACCTGAATGTAAGCAGTGCCATGCCTAGACCTCCAAAGCGTTTGGTAGACTGTCGCTTCCTTGTTTTGGCAGAAGTAATCTACAGCTTTTGGAAGCATGATCTCCTCAAGTTGTCCCAAGGTAAGGACAGTATGCAAAAAAAAAATGTTGCTCCTCACTGTAGATTGCCGCTATTGAGGGAAACTTATCCACAGGCAACATGTCTTCTGAAGAGCCATGTGGTGCAAAGAGGACTCTAGCTTTCGGACATGGATGATCGCCTATAGAAGTTTTATATTCGGACAGTGATGCCCCCTGGTTGTTGCATTCTGGGAGCTAAACTTGGCACAACATACCTTCTTCAATAACTGGTTCTAGAGAAACAAATGATTTTCCAAATGACTTATCTAGCTTGCTATCATGTCAGAGCTTGTTCTTATCATGCTCCTTGCAACATAATGGGTTTGGACGAAACCATTGAGTGCCAAATCTGTACACATTGTCCCAAAATTTTTGCTAGTGCGAATCAACATAATTTGGTACCCATGAGAAGTTTTGAGTAGGTAGTTGCATAAGTTATTTCTTAATATTTTCAACTGTAGAATTGAAAATGTGATCAAACAGCTGCAAGCATTGAATTGCAACACCAAATATGTCTGTACTCTCAGAAATCTGCAGCGCTATATTAAAGCAAAAATCATCATTTGGCACATTACAATCTTTCTGCATGAAGTAAAGCCTACCTTCTAGTCCATGCTCTGCACTATAAATGGTACCAACCGTAGAAATAAACGGTACTTGTTGGCCCTAACGGTTCTATGCTTTAGTATCTTGCCAGCAAGAAGGTGCCTGTTAAGAGTGTCAAAGGCTATGTGACCCCGAGGCGTGCCACCAAATAATCTGAGGAACTCACTAGCAACATCAGCAAACCATTCAAATCTTGAACAACGGATCTGCTCAAGTCGTGGTTGTCGTTGCTAAAGATAGAAGAAAAAAAAAAGACCTGGTAGCATGTGCAACCCGTTTAGGAAGGGAGAAATTACTTACTTCCTTTACTACGTGCTTTTCTTCTACGATTCTCTTCCTGCACCTGTGCAGCGTGTCATCTTACTCCTGAGCAGCACACCTAAGCTTCCTACTCCAATGCAACAATGATGTATGAGTGATATCCCACTTATCAGATGTCTGAAGAACAGCCTCCAGCCTGATGTTTGCCATTTCTAGCCTCTCAAGGTTTCTGAATGCATTTGAGTTCACTTTCTCCTCATATTTTTGAAGCAGACCACATAGGATTTGGCTGAATGACTGGAAAAGAAAAGAAATCTGTAGCCTCCAGTCTTCGTCAACGGTAAGAATCTGTAGCTACTCAGTTTCATGTTTGAATACAGTCGCTAACAGGGATTAGGTTGACAAAAGTGGAAGAGTAGCATTGAAGTTACCTGGAAAATCAAATGGAAAATGGTGTGGTAACAAACGATGACTGGAAAAGAAGGTGAAATACATCCTGTGTAGCACCAGAGCCGGAGCCAGAACGGCACCAAACGGCAGTATAATACAGATACCAGTCTTTGTCAGTTCACTTCCATGCCACAGTAGTCTGACCTATGCCCGATCAACTCACTAGCATTTCTCTTATTCCTCACTTTTGATTTCCATGTTCCCCCTAATTGCTTGATGCCGTGTAAATTTGGTCCAATTGACTACTTCCAGAGTGACAGTGACAAGGGCTTTTTAATACACAAAATTGCAACTGAGGAAAAAATTAAATGGTTGTTATGTCTCTATAAAATGGAACACAAAACTGCAACTGAAGAAAAAAAGGGACTACGACACTATGTTATATCTGTATAGAATGGATCAGAAATACGCCAAAGAAGAACATAATGCCATGTGATTACACACAAAAATGGCAGTTAGACTGCAGTTACATCTTATACTTGTTCGTGTGATGAAATTCAGTATAAGATCAATTTAGTATAAGATCAAATGGTGATTATTATATAAACACCACGATACAGGATGCTCACATACATTCCTAATTCAGACAGCGTTCACAACCAAGACCACAATTATACAACAGTTCCTATCTAGTTAGTAACACATAAATTCCTCCATGCTGTAGCTCTGCTTCTATGATGAGTCTTGACCATGTAGTCGGAGCATCTATCCCAAATTCAAGATCTGAAAATATGTGTAATCGATCTGTTGTTTTGACAGATCTATTCTTTTATGGCTTCTCCAATTTTCGCGATGGATCCAAGGTATATATGTGATCAAAAATTTCAGGCCGCAGTGATGTGCTGCTTCTGTTTTTCTTTTATTTCCTCATACCAGTCCATGATCAAGCCTTGTAGTCCGATGGGTGCATGTGTAGCCCATAACTCAAGGAATCGAGAGCACCAATATGTCAGATACTCGAACTCCTCATCCTGTCCTTGCATCAGCTTCCTTCTCTTAGCTCCATGAAACGTTGGTCGTGTGCCTGGCATGAAGATGGTAGTTGTCTCAACCTGAATGTATGCAGTGCCATGTCTGGACCTCCAAAGCATTTTGTAGACTGTGGCCGTCTCATTCTGGCAGAAGTAATCTATTGCTTTTGGCAGCATGATCTCCTTAAGTTGTCCCAAGGTAAACACAGTATGCAAAAAATGTTGCTCCTCACTGTATATTGCTGCTATTGGGGGAAACTTATCCACAAACATGTCTTCTGAAGAGCCATGTGGTGCAAAGAGGATTCCAGCTCTCAGATATGGATGATCACGCAGAGAACTTTTACATTCGGATAGTGAGGCCCTCTGTTTGTTGCAATTCGAGAGCGAGAGTTGGGACTGCAGACCTACAAGAATAACGGGTTCTAGAGAAACATGTTGTAATCCAGATGACTTGTCTAGCTCGCTACCATGATAAAGGTTGTGCTTATCATCCTTCTTGCAACATAATGGGTTTGGGCGAAACCATTGAGTGCCCATTCTGTGAGCACTGTCCAAATATTTTTTCTGGTTTGAATCAACATATGGTGCCCACGACAAGTCTAGAGTAGATAATTGCATAAGTTCTGTCCTAATATTTTCAACCGTGGACTTGAAAATAGGGGCAAACAGCTGTAAGCACTGAATTGTAACCCCAACTATGTCTGTACTCTCTGAAAGATGTAGCGTTACATTTAAGCAAAAATCGTCTTCCCGCACATTACGATCTTTTTGCATGAAGCAAAGCCTACCTTCTATACCATGCTCTGCACTAATAAATGGTGCCAACATTAGAAACAAAGGGCATTTGTTTTCCCTAATGATTCTATGTTGTAGTATCTTGCCAGCAAGAAGGTGCCTGATAAGAGGGTCAAAAGGCATGTGACACCGGGGCATGCCACCAAGCTCTAGTAATCTCAGAAACTCGCTAGCACCATCAGCAAACCACTCAAATCTTTGAACAGTGGATGTGCTCAAGTTGTTGTCGTGGTGAAAGATAGAAGAAACGAATGACCTGGTATTATGCACAACCCGCTTATGAAGGGAGAAATTACTTACTTCCTTCTCTACGTGTTCATCTTCTAGGATTCTCTGCTTCCATTTCTGCAGCTTGTCTTGGCACTCTTGAGAAGCAGACTTAAGCTTCCTACGCCAACGCAACAAGGATGTATCAGTGATATCCCACTTATCAGATGTCTGAAGAACAGCCTCCAGCCTGATGTGTGCCATCTCTAGCCTCTCGAGGTTTCTTAACACATTTGAGCTCTGTTTGTCCCCATATATTTGATGCAAACCACATAGGATTTTGCTAACTGATTCCTGAACAACTGCAGAAACAACTGCAGAACCGACAATCTCCGCCATTAGGTTTCATGCATCTGGAATATCCCTTCCCTGTTCAAGATATTCAAGTATTCAACATATATATATATATATATAACAATATTGGAGAGATATTAGATACATGAACTTTGGATCAAAGGAAATGATTTAGCTTAATCGGAGGACGAACCTACCTCAGATTGTATTGAATGGACGTCAATGGTGCCAAAGCTATCCTGTGTATAGGTATGTCTTGACGGAAAAATCACACCGCGTGCTAAGATGAGAACTTAAGACAACTCAATGCTATCCAAGCTAGGCTTTGAGGGGAGAAAGTGGTAGACAAGCTTGACAGCGAGGGCTGAGGAGTTATGTGGTTGATGACTCTGCAAAGGAAAAATCTTGTAAAGACTTCGTCAACATTGATGTTTGAAATTTTAGATACAATAGGCCAACAGGATAAGTGGAGAGAAGTGGAAGAGTTGCATTGAAGTTTCGTGGAAATCAATCGGAGAATGTTGTGGTAACAAACAAAGCCATTGGAAGTAGGTGAAATGCAGCCTGAAAATATTTCATCCACACACAGCAGTAGACAAAGGAACATGGAAAAGTCATGGCAATTTCTGGTAGATGGAGCCAATATATGAGTCATTGTCAGTTCTTTAAATGCCACGCTAGTCTGTTGACCGATGCCTGATCAACTCGCTAGCATTTTCTCTTATTTCAATCATGCTCCCCCTAATTGCTTGATGCCGTGTAAACTGGGTCCAACAAACTACTGTCACAGTGTTAGTGAAAAGGACTGCGTTTGGTGCACGAACTGCAACTGACGTAAAAAAAGGAACATGTCTGTAATCTGTATAAAGTAGAACACAAAACTGCAACAGAGTGGAGAAAAAGGGACTATGCCTGTATAAAATGGATCAGAAACACGCCAAAGAAGATCATAATGGTTTGAAGCTAAAAGAAGGATTGATCCACTATCTACGTATTGAAATTGCACATACGAGCCATTGGTTATTTGTGTTTTACTATTCCTCATAGGCTTGTTCAATCACAGACCCTCCTGTTTGCAATGCATCAACTATTCAACTAAGCCAGGCTACTCTGTTCCTGCTGCAACGGCAACAGAACAGGATGTGGAGTGTGGACTCCAGACTATGAGGTGGGGACTGGGGAGCTAATCGATCGTACCTTGACTCCTTGAGAGCGCCTCGGCCGTCTTTTCCGACAGCCGGCGGCACGCGCTCTTCCTCCTCCCCACGGCGCTCGCCGTCGCTGACGCGCATCGCGTCCCTCTCCATCGCCACTGGCCTGTCTAACTCATCGTCAGTGTGGAGTTGACGAGTTGGGCCAGGCCCAAAGTTCACTCTATTTTTCCTTGGCCCAAGCCCAACGTCTTGGCTCATTGTTGTAGTTTGCTTCCCCATCAGAGCTTCCGCACGAGCTGGACCCAGCCCAAGGTTCACTCTATTTTGTCTTGGCTCATTGTTGCATTTTGCTTCTCAGCAGAGCTTAGAAGCCACTCGAGAGGTCTCTCGTCCTCTCGTTCCCCTTCCAGTTGGCGGGCGAAAAAGGAGACACTCTTCCTCCTGGCGCCGATTTCACCGCATTCCTTTCCTCCGATGGCCTTTCCAGCGCTGGAGGTTGAGGGATTTGGTGATTTTGACCAAGCACAAGCACTGTTACAATATTTTCCTTACAAATATCTCTTTTATAATCATGTCCACCTTTACCTCGTCCAAATCTTGTCATTCTGCATCCTCAAAAAAAAAAAAAAAAAAAAAAAAAAAAAAAAAAAAAAAAAAAAAAA
>CM041631.1:64368887-64390222 GCA_023333625.1 Bothriochloa decipiens
AAAAAAAAAAAAAAAAAAAAAAAAAAAAAAAAAAAAAAAAAAAAAAAGAGGAGGTGGGTAACTTAAGTTCTCTTACTCCCCTCAGTTCTAGAAAAATGTCTTGCCATTCAAGAAGTATCAACAATAATATTTCCAATTATATTTATTGCAAAAATATAGTATTATGTATGGGAAAATTTTATTAAATTTAAAATTGGTTCACTCCCAAAAGACAAGACAAAGGAAGTACCCAGAGCACGATGCGATCATGGATTGCAGACAAGTACATGATACGACAAAAAAAAAAATTCCAAGATTATCTAATCTCCTTCCGGAGCCTATCGTACGGTTAAATATGAGTTATACTAGTACATGATAGATTCAGATTTTCAGGCGCAGTGGTGGTGGCATAGCTGGTAGCTGACTTTCCTTCCCTCTCTGAATCCAGTCCAGGATCAAGCCTCGCAGCCGGACAGGTGCATGTGCAACCCACGAATTGAGGAAGCAAGCCACCTTGCGATTCCAGCTCCCCAGCACCTGCACCTGATCTTGTTGCACCTGCAGCTTCCTTTTCCTACTACCTGCCCTAGAAATCACCCGTCGTGCTGCACATGGCATTGGCGTCTCCTCCATCCTTGGCTTCTCGAACTCAATGTACTCAGTGCCATGCCTATACTTCCAAAGCATCTGGCAGGCCGTCACTTCGGGGTTCCGGTAGAAGTAATCTGTCACCTTTAGCAGCATGATCTCATTCAGCTGGTCCAAGGTAATGTCAGTATGCACATAGTGCTGCTCTTCACCGTAGACTGTCACTACGGCAGATTTCTTTTCATCAGGAAGCTGATGCTTCGTCGAACCATGGGGGGTAAAAAGGAGCCCAGCTTTCATGTATGGAGAGTAGTCCAGGGTAGTACTTCTGCGTTGAGATGACGATGTTGCTGTGGCCTGTTGCATGTAGTTGTTCTCGGATACCGGGACTTGACACTCCAAGTGCATTAGAATGACTGAATCCAGAGAAACATCTGGAATTCCTACCATGTCTGGGTGACCACTGCAACGAGTATTATTATTTTGTAGACCTTGTTGCTTGACTTGCTTCTTGCAACACATTGGGTCTGGACGAAACCACTGAGTGCAGAAGCTGTGGAGATTGTCCCAGTGTTTTCGGTGCCATAGATCAACATATGGCACCCATGAGAAGTCCTGTGTAGGCAGCTGAGTAAGCTCTTTCTTGATAGTTTCAATTGTAGGCTGGAAACATGTTGGAAAAAGGTTCAGGCAGTTCACTACAGTCCCAACAATGTCTGTGCTTTCTGATATCTGCAACATTGCACCAAGAAAGAAGTTGTTCTCCGACGCATTATCATCTCTGTGGACGAATTTCAGGCAGGCTACTACCCCATGATCCCGAATGATGGAAGGAACCAGCCATAGCAGATAAGAATGGTTCTCATTTCCCCAAACAATCTTGTGCTGCAGTTCCATGCCAGCCATGAGGTTCCTTGTAAGAGACTTGAACGGCATGTGACAACGCGGCGTGCCGCCAGCCTCCACATATCTCAGAAATTCACTGGCTCCATCTGCAAACCACTCAAACCTTTGAACCATGGACCTGCTCGGCACATTTTTGCCGCCGAAGGCGGAGAAAATGAATGACTTGGTAACATGTGCGATCCGCCTAGGGAGGGAGGAGTTCATCAGCTTTTGTTCTACCCATTGATCTTCTTCAACTCTTTGCTTGCATTTGTGCAGTGTGTTGCCACATTCTTGTGCAACACGCTTCAGCTTCTTTCGCCAGCGCTGCAAGGATGCATCGGTGATTTGCCACTTGTCAGATGTCTCAAGAGCAGCCTCCATCCTGATGTGTGCCATCTCTAGCCTCTCAATGTTTTTGTGTGCACCATTTGAGTCTGCATACCTCTGAACGAGACCAGATACGATTTGGCTAACTGTCTCCTGAGCAACCGCACTACTGATCATCTCTGCCGCCATCAGGAGTTCAGAACTCAAGCATGTGTAGCACTCGTTCCCTGCTCAGGAGAAAGCAACATGAAATATTTTCATAGACTGTATTTGTTTTCAGGAAAATGATATATGAACTTTTTACCACAAGCAAAAATTTACACAACTGCATGAAAGCTTTGGCAGTTTTACTACAGAGCGGTATGCTGGATGTTAAATGCTTCTGGGGTGTTATAATGTTATAGGCAATAATATTAAAGGCCGCGAGCTCCACAAGTTAGACAGGCTATATGAACATGGAGGAGACAGGTTAAAAATGACAGAGACGGGTGTCGTGGAATTGGTGTGCACATCTAAATAAAGAATTCTGTGGCGTCCAATTCTCCTAGTGGAAAAGGGAACATGCAAGTCAATAGTGGAATCGTCGGATATTGCACTGTAAAATGCATTGACGTTGACGGTGAGAAACTTTTCTCATAGTGCCTTTCTTATCGTCAACTTTTAAAATGTATTTTGAAGTCCCCACAACTAACTGATTTATATGGTTCCGTTAATCCGTTTGGTTCTCTGTACTTGTGAACCTGACACGTGCATGGTTTTTGAGGATGTGGTGTCCCATGTAGCAAGGATATGTTTTTAGGCTGTGGCTTCCTATGTAGTGGCGATATGCTTAGAGAAACTTCAAGATACTCTTTATATTTTTTCTAGTTCAAAGGGATGGACATTTTGGTAGAAAAAAAAAATCCTCCAAACATAGACAACCTACATTTTAAATTTTCTCGCTAGCTAAAGATGGAAAGTGAGCATAACACTTTTCAATGCACACAAGATATATAGTAGTGGCTGTTGGAAGGTATAAAGATATGGAAAATGATTTTTGGAGATCCTCTTAGATGCCTAGTCGATATATCGTAATTAAGACACTGTGGAGTAGTCCGATCCTATGACATATAGGATATGCCTAAAAAACCATGGACATACATGGGGCCACTGATCCATGCGCCCATGTGCGCAGCACATAACATATTCGTTGGTCTATACTTATCTCTCCATACATAAGACCATAACCAGCCAAACACTATTGTTGAGTCAACCCATTTTCCATAGCACCGGCCTTATCTTTGCTCACAACCCTTCCCTATAGGTGCCAACATATCTATTTTGTCTCGGTCGCATGATTTCCACCACCCTCTATCCCGTTATCCAAACACCACCTTATCAATCGTCGTTCTGCTCCTTGATCAAATAATTTGAATTCAGGTGAGCTTCAAAAACTTTGAAACATGTATAGATTGTCCAAGTTCGAATTTAGTATATATTAATCTAGAGAATCATATTTTGGTCCTTGGTTGGCTCCTCGTGTGAAGCTTTTTTTTTTTTAGACTTTTGGGCTGTGGGCCCGATTGGTGTTCTGAGCTAGAGAGACAAAACAGAGACTATAGACAGGGCCGGAATGGGGGAGACCGGGAGAGACAAGGATGTACCTTTGCAGTTTGCAGCTCGGAGGCGGTGCCGATTGTTCCGCGGGGAGCCCGTTGATCGAGTCTAAAGCAGAGACAAGCGAACCCGCCGGAGTGAGAGGCGAGGATGCCGTGAATCGATCGGAGCTGCGCGGTGTTGGCCGGAGAAGATGGTTCGTCGTCGTCAGTGTGTGAATATATAAATCAAGGAGACTCGTGATGGCCTTGTTGCGTGGCCCGGCGACGCGTGCATGGTCACCTTCTTCTCCTCCGATAGTCGGATCTCCTTTTTCCAGGAAACGTCTTGACGACACGAACAGACACGCCAGTCCCATCCGCGTGCATGGATGCCATTGCCACCCCGCTCGTCCAAGTCCTGTGTCCTACATACACGAGACCAGACGCAGGCAGATGTTGCATCTTGCTCTATTTTGCATACACATATAGCCGACAGCTGATGCCCAGCATACCGTGCTCGTGGGGTCGTTGGTCGGCTACAGGGCGTGCAATAATTTGGACTTAGCGGTCGTCGCGCGCTGGCCACATGCAGCTGCCGTCACTAGATAAAGCTAAACTTGACCCTATACAGGCATGTACGTGCGTAAAACCAATAATTAAGAACTGTAAGCTAGGGAGGAATCAGCGCTCATAACACTAGATGTCACCAGTACAAACACCATTTTCAGAGACAATTTTTTTTGGAGCGTGCATAGCACGTATTTCATTAAGAAAGAGCAAGAAAGTTTAGTACACGCCCAAACACGTTGGTAAGCAAGAAGCCTCCAAACGTGATGGTGAACACACTACACAAGGCACCGTGAAAACAGTAGAGTAATATACGTTGTACTTGCTAAAGAAACCTATGTCGCGACTCTTGCGGCGAAGATGAAAACAACCCTCACTGTGGCGATGGCGCTGCCCTGCCTCTAAGCATTCTTGCTGCTGGGAACACCTCGTGCATAGCTGCCAACTTAGAAGCAGATAGCGGCTCGACGAAGGTCGCATGGAACTTGCTGGCGATTTCTGCGTCGTTCGGCTTGCTAGTCGATGGCCCACACTCCCATTTGGCCACGAGCACACGGCGTGCCTGCTTCTCTGGAACGGGATCACGGTTGACCGACTTCGCCGCAAGATGGTCACTTCGGCGTGGGATGAACGCACGAGGCGGCGTCGTTGTCGGTCCTTGGTGAGGCGTTGAGGAGATGAGAGCCCTCCTGAATCCGCATTGTCACAAGAGCGATGAAGCTGTTGATGCGCGATCGCTGCGTCGAGGATGCCCGAGAGCGACCGTCTTTGCTGTTTGCAGACAAAGTAGGTGACCCGGCGCATGGCAGCCCCAGAGGCAAGGGAACGGCTACCGCAACACCCTCGCTAGCATGCTCCAGGTAGAACGACTGAGGTTGGGATCTAGGAGCAGCCTTTGAGTCCAGCGGCTCCAAACTCCTTTGCCCATCAAAGCCCACAAGGGTGTCAGCTAAGTTAGTAGAAGACAGCCGGAGCAGGCGAGTCCAGACACAAAGCGACACCAAATGGCTGCTGATCATCGAGGCCCAGGGGCGAAGCGGCACCGCATAGAGACAGCAGCGGCTGCTCATCCAAGTGCACAGGTTGGCTCTCCACGGCCGCGCTGCCCTCTCCTAGCGAGAGCAAGGGTGAGCTTGTTACGATGTTCCCGTGCATGTCCTCGAGCAGCACGGCGTCCACCCACTTTGCCGACGCCTGAACCGGCGGCCTCTCACAGATTGTGATGTCAGGCTCCATTATCATCTCCAGCCTTGTCATGTTATTGGGTGGAGACAACTCTTCTAGGGAGAGCAGCATTGGTTCGCACCGGCAGGCGACTCTTCGCGACTGGGGGGCAATTCAAATTCGAACTTTGTCCAGTCCACAATCTTCTTGGATGCCTGCGAGCTGGCGGCTTTTGCAAAGGCACCCAATAGGACAGACGACGTAGGTGGCAGAGGGCCCAACGGGCAGATGACGCTACCCACGACCACGGACTCAGCGGCAGAGAATGTTGGACCAAGGCCCGGACCCAGGTGTGGGTCAAGCGCCGCTCCCTCCATGGCATCGCCATCGGAAACCCCACCGGAGACACGGAAGGAGTGCGCCCGTGGCCCAGAACCATCGCCACCGCCGACACCCGATTCAGGGTTGGCATAGCTGTCCTGGCAACGCAGGTGACGATGAGGGGGCGCAGCCTGGGAGGCAATGGCAGCTCCCGCTTGCAGTGCATAGCCCGGTGGCGTGTGCTGAGGCAGAGGTAGCAGCGCGACGGGAAGCGACAGTCAGCATGGATGTGGTCACCCGATAGACAGTTGAAGCACTTCCCCATGAACTCCGTTGGAATCGGCTGCGGGCGATGAGGGCGGTGCTGGGTGCGCCTCCATCGTCGACGACTCTGCACGATGACAAATCCATCAGCGTCCACAGGTGCTCCTGGCCTCGGTATGTGGTGGCGCATAGGCCTCGCACAACGTGAAGGTCCCGCAAATGGACTGAAGCGACGTAGCGGGTCTCGGCGGCCTTGGCGTGCCCCTGGTGAGCACGACGGCGGCGGACGGGAGGGCAGGCGTCGAGGCGGTTCGCGTGGTCATGATTGGTGATGGCCAGGGAGCCACCCTCAGCATTGCCCATCGCGTTGTCGAAGTTGCCGCGATGACGCCAACGCCGGCCAGATCGGCGGCGGGGCGGCTCGACAACCAGAGATGGGGCACGCGAGCAACGAGCATCCGACTTGAGCCAGGATGTGTAAGCGCGGTGACATCGATGCTGTCGACGCCGAGGGTGAGGAGCAGCAGGTGCGTGATTTGTCACCCAGCGATGGAGACCAGGGACAGCAAAGGGCGAGAGGGGTGGCCTTGCCTCTAGGACGCGGGCTGCCTCCGCCACCGCCGCCAGAGGAGTAAGGCCGGCATCAACGAAGGGCGATGTGGTCGCATTTGCGTGGCCCAGCATCTGAGTCTCCTGTGTCGATGCTGGTACATCACCATCCTCCACGACGACCCGTGACTCCTCCACCGTCAGCTTCTCCGATATGGGCGTGTCCACCGAGTAGTAGCCGAGGAGGGGGCGGGCAATCGAGGGCGCTTCCAGTGCCGGGGGAGGAGGTGGCAGCGGGGCTGACAAGGGCGCCACCTGCACCGGTGGAGTGCCATGGAGGGCCACTCCACGGCTGATCAGTCGAGGGCAGTGGCCAAGGCGGCGGGCTCCGGGTGCGGTGAGGAGGGCCTCGTCCGCGTCGCAGTGGTGGTCGAACCAGGGAGCTTGGGAGAGTCCCCCTCAGATCCGCCGAAATCCATGGCGGTTGGAGGAAGGTGGGCTGGTAGAGCACTGTGTATGGGGAGAGGAGGAGAGAGAGGAGAGGAGGGGCGCCGGTGCTGTGGTGGCAACCGGCGGCGGCGGGGGTGTGGAGGGAGCCCGCGGGGCCCCAGGGCCCACAAAGACGAAGAGGGTGGGGAGGGGAGGGGGAGGGAAGGAAGAGGAGGAACGTAAGGGAGAGGGGGGCGCCGGCCTTTTTAGAGACCATTAAAATCGGTATTCAGAGGCGGTTTGGAAAATCGTTACAATTCCAACAATTGTAAAATTATAAGTATTGAAATATACTGAACAAAAAAATAGAGTTTGTTGGAAACATGAGAGATAAGTAAAGAGAAAATTTCATTTGAACGGCTCACTATGACTAACGGAATAAAGACTATTGTCATGTAACTATGAAACCTTTATGTGATACTAACTCTATCACTCTGGACATCCTTTCTGCAAGATTTTCCTTTTCTTTCTGCAAGCTGAATTTCCCTTTCTTTCTGCATCCACTCCTTGATCAGCCTTTGGAGTTGGATGGGTGCATGGGCACTCCATAAGTCGATCAAGTGAGCAATCATATGTGTCCAGTTCCAAACCTCATGTTCCTGTCCTCGAAACAGCTTTCTTTTTGTAGGTTCCCCAGTAGTTCTCCGTGGTCGCATGCTTCTTCTCAATGTTCTTATGCCTGACCTTTCAACCTGATGTGGGTAGCCCCATGCTTTGACATCCAAGTCATTTGGCAGACTGTCGCTTCACCATTCTGGCAGAAGTAATCAATTGCCATTGCTAGCATGATCTCTCCTAGTTGTTGCAAGGTAATGTCGGTATACAAGAGATGTTGATCTCCACCAACTATCTCCCTTGCTTTAGAACTCTTATTCTCTGGTATCATCTTTAGAAGACCCATGGGGTGCAAAGGTAATTCCAGCTTTCAGATACGGATAATCTTGCAGAGACTTTATGCCCCCAAACAGAGAGATCTTATGTTTCCTATAAACTGTCCATGGGACTTGCCACTGCAAATTAAATTCAATTAGTGGTTCTAGCGAAACATCTAATATTCCTGCCATGCCTTGGTTGCTAAAAAGTCGAGCATCATTGAAGGACTGAAAACGGTAATTAGAGGGTGGATGAATGGGAGCCGTAAATTTTCTTTCGAAATATTTAGGCCACTGTCCCAACTTGAACCCCAAACACAAAAACCCAACACCGTGATGTCCACGACCCCAAAAGTTCCCTAGAGACATAGCGGATCACCACCAAGCTAATGCAAGAGATGAAGATAAAAACAGAGATCAAACGCAACTGGTCGGGAGCTGGTTGTCAACTGGATGGGAACTGGTCGGGACCCCGATCACGGTGGTCGGCAACAGGACGAAAACTGGTCGGGATCTGGTCGGGACCACGTCAACCACGGTGGTCGGCAACAGGATGAAAACATGTTAGGAACTGGTCAGGACCACGTCAATCACGGTGGTCGGCAAGTGGTCGAAAACTAGTCAGGAACTGGTTGGGACCACATAAATCACCGTGATCGGCAAGTGGTCGTGAACTAGTTGGGAATGGGCAACAAGAGCAAAGGTTTCCTCAAAGTCTATCCCCTCTTTCTGGCAAAACCCCTGAGCAACCAACCTCGCCTTGTTTCTAACTATCACCCATCCTCACTCTGCTTGTTCATGAACACCCACTTGGTACCTATGGGATGACACTGTGGAGGTGGAGGAATTAGGACCCAAAATTGGTTTCTCTCAAAGTTTTCAAGCTCCTCATGCATGGCATTGACCCAATCAGCATTAGATAAACCGTGTCCAATATCTTGGGGTTCAAAATTGGAAAAAAAGCAGAATGGGTGAAATGAGAGATTTCATATGACCTGTTGCGAGTGACACACTGGTTGAGGTTACCGATCATGGTTTCTGGAGGATGGCGGTGCTGAATGTGTATGGGCGTCGCTCTTGATGAAGTAGCCTCTCCCTCAACCACAACTGGAGCTCCTTCAGATGCAAGAGAGGGAAACTGGTCGTTCAGCCCCATGAAGTCAAAGATGAAGGATCAGGGCCACGAACTGATGTAGTCGTCGCAGGGTCGAAAGGGGCAGCCGGTGGAGTTGGCTTAGGAGCACCCCAATCGACATCGTCCTGCTCCTCCTCCACAAAAATGCTTTCACCCATCTCTTGATTAAGGTGCAAGAGACAGGAAAAAACAAGGTGTGGTTTCATCGAAGGTAACTTCACATGTCTCCATGACATGATTAGTCTCAAGGTTAAGCACTCTATATGCATGAGAATGGCTAGCATAACCGAGAAAGATGCCACCAGAAGAGCGAGATTCAAACTTGTCTAAGTTACCTACTTAAGAATGAAGCACCTACATTTGAAAACTCTGAAGTAGCTCACCTTGGGAGGACGTGCAAACCGCAACTCATAAGAAGTCTTCTTTGTAAAAGCTCGAAGGAAAATGCAGTTTGAAACATGACAAGTTGTGTTGATCACTTTGGCCCAGTAACGCCTAGGAGTCCTATGCTCATAGAGCATCATCCTGGCCATCTCAACAAGGGTCTGATTCTTGCATTCAACAACCCCATTCTGCTGAGGCACATAAGGTGAAGAAAACTGATGCTCAAGACCCAAAGATTTGCAAAAGGCTTCAAAATGAGAGTTCTTGAATTCAGTGCCGTTGTCACTGCATATAGCTCTCATGGCATTCTTGGGAAGCTCATTTTGTAGCCTAAAAATCAATTCCCACACATGGGAAAATGCCTCATCCTTGGACTCCATGAAAAAGACCCAAGAATAGCAAGAAAAATCGTCCATGATCACAAGAACGTACCACTTCCCACCATCTAACCAAACCCGAGCTAGACCTACAGTGTCCATGTGAAGAAGCTCACCGGGTTGTTTGGTCATCACTTGGTTTATAGAGGAATGAGAAGCGGCAACCATCTTCCTATGACGACACGGGTGTCAAACCAAGTCGTTCTCGAACTTTAGCTTAGGTAATCCTCGGATTAGATCAAGACAGCTCAACCTTGCAAGCAAGTCAAAGCTCAAATGACCAAGCCTCCTATGCCACTTCCAAAGCTCAAAAGAAGTGTGTGCCATCAAACACCGAGAAGTGTCAAAAGAGCAAGAAAAATCAGCATGAAAGACAATCCCAAAAGGTAAAATGAACACACAAGATCACCTCGCAAATCAAGTATGCGTGAAAGACCCAGCTTAAAGCGCACTTCAAAACCATCTCTAAGGAGTTGCGAAACCGAAAGAAGATTGAAATGCAAGCTCGAGACCAAAGCAACATCCTTGAGCACAAAGTTCTCATTGAGCCTTACTGACCCATGAGAAAGCACCTTACCCTTACCATTATCCCCAAATGTGATGTACTCCTTGGAGGTCATGGGGTTGAGGCTGGAGAACCAATTTAAATTACTGGTCATGTGGCGCGAACACCCAGAATCAACAATATGTTCTCTAAGCCTCCATGCTGCATCAATAGAAAGACATGGGATGAGCAAATGATCCAACATTGGGGTTAGTAAACTAAGGAGAATACCAGTGTTGAGTCATTTACCCTGGAAAAATGTTAGGAAAAACACCACACATGCCATGTCCCATGAGAGAGAAGCGATCACCACGAGAAAGAAAACGTGGTTTGCTAGAAGTGTAGGACTAAGAGCCATTGCCACAGGACCTGGAGTCATATTGAGGATGACTTGGTCCACGCCGGGCACGACCATCACGTGGTCTCACAAATTAAGGCCTAGCACCTTGAGATTTTGCACCTCTTGGTCTAGTGTTACGCCTCTGAGTGGGTGAACTATGCATGCCATGAGATAGGCGATGCATGTCCTGCTGGTAAAGCTCAAACTCACGCCTCTCATCTCTCTTCCTCCTAAAGCAAAACTCAAACAAGTGACCATCCCTCTTGCAATAGTCACAGTGGTAGCCCTCTCTCTTGGGTGGTGGATGACTCACTCTGTTGTGAGCATGGTTCACTCTTGGAGGTGGCATGGCTTTAGGAAGGGGCTTAACAGAGATGTTTGGTAGAGTGTCAAGTGGGTTCCTAAGGTGGTTAGGTTTTGGAATCCACAATTGTTTCTAAGGAGGAGTTTTGAGAGGCTCTTTGAGTACTCCATCCTTCACACTGACCTTGGTAGGCTCAAAGGGCTTTGTTGGGTTAATCTTTATGAGCTTGGGAGGATTGGTGGGTTCCTCACTCTTGCTCAAACCACTATGTTCACCAACCTTGCCAAAAACATTGTTATCCTTCTCACCTGAAGCAAAGCCTAAACCCGTTGTGTCAATACCCCTCTTGTACTGAGTCATCATCATGCCCAACTGTGGCTCACTGCAAGAAAGCCAACTCAACATGTGCCGAAGGAATATGTTTTCCTCTTTGGTACTTCTCTTGTCAAGCCTATAGTTAGCAAGCTCTAGCTCCAAAGCCTCACAGCAAAGACACTGAGCACTAGTACCATCCGCACTAGACTTCTCAAGAAAAGTGATCCTAGCAACCTTCTTAGAAAGCTCAGAGCACAACTTAGCACAAGACTTGCAAGGACCTGACAAAACAGGCTCAGCTCTAGCCCTATCCAACTTCTCAACCAAAGCAGAGTACTTAGACTACAAAGAAACAAGACTAGACATGTGAACAGTGCATTCATCGCACTCAATCTCGTTAGATAGAACAACTCTATCCTTCTTGACACGCTCAAGTTCATCTAAGGCCTTGAGAAACTTAGCCTTGAAGTTATTGTGCTCTTTAGCAATAGGAATAAGCAAAGCGTCTTGCTTCAGTGTGTCATTTATAGAATCAAGCTCAGCAAGAAGAGACTTGATTGTGAGTTCTACCTCAAGCTCGGTGTCGACCTTGTCGTTGTTGTCGGTGGTGGTGTCGCCAAACACCATGGTGTAGTAACCTCCTCGGTGCTTGTTGGCGTAGAAGCTCAAGCCGTTGAACTTGTTCTCAACCTTCTTCTCGGACTCATCATCACTCGGAGGAGAGTCACCATCAGAGTCGACATCACTGAAAGACACGACGAGGGCTCACTGCTTTGCTTCCAGCTGCTTGAAGTACTTCTTCTTCATGCGCTCGGGGTTGAAATTTTTCTTGGACTTGCACTTGCGAGGGGACGACTCATGCTTGTCCTTATGCTTGGAGTAGTCGTGCTTGCCGGAGTAGCTCTTATTCTTGTTGGGGCAGCTGGCGACGTAGTGGTCGGGCTCTCCACACCCAAAGCAGCCTTGCTTGTTGCGATCACGTCAACGGTTCAAGCGGTTGTTGTGAAACCATGAGAACTTGCTGATGACAAGCACCAACTCATCATCCCCAAGAGCCTCCATCTGCTCCTCTGTTGTAGACACAAGAGAGGACAAGGCAAGAGACAACTATGATGGGTTAGCCAAGGAAGAACTTGAACTTGAGATACCTGACACCAAAGCCATGGTAGGAGAAAACGGATTCTTGATCCTCGCCTGCGTCTGGAGGTCAATCTCGGTGGACTTGAGCTTGCTGAATAGCTCATCCACGGTGAGAGTCTCATAGTTGGCCGATTCGATGATCACCTGCACCTTGACCTCCCAAACCCTCTGATCTAGAGCATATAGAAGCTTAAGTGCTCCTTGATGATCGTCATAAGGCATAGCTGCATTGTTAGCCCGCATGTTGTTCACAATGGTGGTAAAGAGAGAAAACATCGAGTCAACAGTCTCTCCATCAACTTGAGTAAAGTTCTCGTACTCCCTCTTGTATATCTCATAGAGTCTTGTTTTGACATGGGCTGTACCCTCATGGAAGCTTTGAAGCCTCCTCCAGATCTCCCAAGCAGTCACACAATCAGAAACACGATCAAACTCAGTAATCGACAAAGCAGCGTAAAGCTCAGCATGGGCAATGTTGTTAGCATTGTGCTGGTTGATCTGCTCTTGATTGACATGTGCATTAAGCACCTGGTAGTCAGCATTCTCAATGATCTACCAAACACGCCAATCGATCCCTTGTAGATGCGCTTGCATCTGGATCTTCCAGTATAAGTAGTTCTCCCCATTGAATTGGGACGGCTTACCCGATCGGTGATTCAAAGCCATATCACCTTCTGAGGATCATGGACCAATTAAGGTGGAAGTGATCCTTAACTGGCTCTGACACCAATTGAAGGACCAAAAACGATGACCAGAGGGGGTGAATGGGAGCCGTAAATTTTCTTTCGAAATATTTAGGCCATTGTCCCAACTTGAACCCCAAACACACAAATCCAACACCGTGATGTCCACGACCCCAAAAGTTCCCTAGAGACACAGCGGATCACCACCAAGCTCATGCAAGAGATGAAGATAAAACAGAGATCAAACGCAACTAGTCAGGAGCTGGTTGTCAACTGGATGGGAACTGGTCGGGACCCCGATTACGGTGGTCGGCAATAGGACAAAAACTGGTCGGGAACTGGTCAAGACCACGTCAACCATGGTGGTCAGCAACAGGATGAAAACAGGTTGGGAACTGGTCGAGACCACGTCAATCAGGTGGTCGGCAAGTGATTGGAAACTAGTCAGGAACTGGTCGGGACCACATAGATCATGGTGATCGGCAAGTGGTCAGGAACTAGTTGGGAACTGGTGGTCAACAAGTGGTCAAAAAGTAGTCAGGAACTGGTCGGGAACACCTGACCTGAATTTCGAGGCGCTTCAGCGCTGCAGTGCTACTGCTTGTTCTCCCACACCTGCTGACTAGCTTTACCAAAGCATCTATCAAACCATCCATGAAAGAATCAGAGGACAGGGGTCAAGGGCAAGTGCTGCTCAAACGAGCTCACTCGGCGCCTGAGCACACGTTGCTAGTAGCACTGCTGTTAGGCCCACCACAAAAATCTCTCACGCAGTCCAAAAGCGAATGACGAACGAAACTCGGGGAAGAACACCTGCCCTGAACAGCAGCGTCGCGAGAATGAAAACTGAATCAGATCAATACATATCAACACAAGATTTTGCATAGGCCGTCACAAGGGAGATGGAAAACTATCCCCAATAAATCATCACTCAATTTAACTTCAATGGCCACAAAAAGCAGATCTAGGCCGAGAACTCAGATTTCCCAAATAACGCAGATCTTGCAATTTCTTGATGCACGAGTGGAATTGGTTCTAATCACTTGGTGATCTAGTTCATCACTCGACAAAGCATCAATCTACGCAAAAAGAATGAGCCAAATTGCTGTGAATCCAATGAATAAAAATTCATCCAAGAATACCACCAAAGGTCAACACAGCACTAAACACAAAGAAAAATCTTAGATAAAAGTGACCAAGCCCAGAGGACATGAGGAGGATTCGGGCCTCCATTCTCACATCAAATATCTCACAAATACATGTGTAAATTCTTGTTCTTGGACCTCTAACAAGAACACAAACAGGGAGGGAGAAAGCTACTAGAAAGGAAAAACGAAAATGACAGAGGGTAACCTGAGTGGGGGGCAGTCCACTCCTATTTATATGCCTATTACATAATTCCACTTCTGCCCCTAGATATTTTTAGAGCGAACCACCTAGCCAAGAGCACTATGGTCCAACTCGAGATTTCCTGATCCAACGGCCACTGCGCCTTCTCACTGGTAGCTTTGCCTCGACGCAATCTCCCCGATGCCGCCATGTGCCATCCGTCCGCGTGGGACCTCCGCCCGGGTTTTGAGGCCCAAACTTGCGAAAACCCGTCGCCGATGGTTTTGAGGGCAAACCACCAAACCATCTGCAAGTAGCGTAGCCCATACGCGTCCCCCACTGATGGTTTTGAGGACAAACCACCAAACCTCCTTGCGAGTAGCGTAGCCCGTACGCGTCCCCCATGATGTACACTTGCGCTTGTCGATGTCCCAAGTGTCAGCCACCGCAGCTGGCCACCCGGTCATCTGGTCCGTCAGTCCAAGCCTAGCATCTGCCCTTCACCGCACCCAGTCCGTCAGCATGACACGCCTTACTTGACCTTCTCCCGACCGCTGCCACTGCATTCGGACTTCACACCTGCACATCTAAGTCAAGAGACACGTTTCGACACATAACCCTGTGCCAGGGGATCAGTAGAACCGCTGAACCAACCACCGACCATAAGTGTTGGACATGTTGACAATCGTTCATCACACCAACAAAGATGCTACACCATGATATGAAAAATCATGTGTTAGCAATACCAGTCATGCTGCTTGCAACATAACGGGTTTGGGCGAAACCACTGAGTCGCAAGGCTGTGAAGGTTACTCCAATGTTCTTTCTGGTATGAATAAGCAAATGGAACCCATGATAAGTCTGGAGTATGTAGTTGAGTAAGTTCTTTGGTAATATTTTCAACTGTACACTTGACATGAGGGGCAAACAACTGCAAGCTCTTAACTGCAATTCCAACTATGTCTGTATCCTCTGAAAGTTGTACTATCATACTAAAGTAGATATTACCCTCTGGTGTAGTACCTTCTTTCTTTATAAATACCATGATAGCCTCTGTTCCATGCTCTGCAGTTCTGAAGGGCGCCAACCATAGTAGAAACGAAGAAAAAATCAACTAAGTGTAGAAGCAAGAATATATCTCAACCAAATTGCATGAAAACTGTGCACAGCTTTCCTGGGTACCGAGAGAGATATTCTGGATTTTATATTTGAACTGTGGTGTAAAATATGGTTGGAGCTTCAGATGATGATCCATAGAGTGGCACAAGACGTGGGATAAAAAATAGTGACACAGTTCACAATATATAGAGGGGTTCTGGTAGAAATACCCAATAATTTGGGAGCATAAAGAGGTACATATGAAGGAACCGTTCCCACGATAATAGGTAAACAGATCATCAACATTTATGGGTCTGATAGCAACGGGTGTGGAAGAAATGGTCTTCTGTCAGGGGTACAACTCTTCGGGTCATTTGGCTTAATAATTGGTAAGCAAGAATCAATTGATGATAACGTGAATATGGCTGTTTGAATGTCATAGTTTCGAAGGATACTGATAGCTAGAAAGTAAAAACAAGAGGTGTGAAAACCCATGGCTTCTAGAAAAGTTCAGACTACGTTAAATAATGCTTACCCAGCCCACATGGCTCGATGATATGCATAATTTTAGCTTAATAGATAGTTTATACAAAAAAAACTACACTACATCTGATGCA
This sequence comes from Bothriochloa decipiens, assembly GCA_023333625.1. Classification (NCBI taxonomy): domain Eukaryota; kingdom Viridiplantae; phylum Streptophyta; class Magnoliopsida; order Poales; family Poaceae; genus Bothriochloa; species Bothriochloa decipiens. Next base: position 64,384,739 of record CM041631.1, read on the forward strand.
CGCACATAATAAGGATTAAATGTTGGATAAATAAGTGATGCTTAATTTAAAATAAAGTTATAATTACCAAGATGGTACATAGAGTCGAAACATATAGCTCCAGATATAGTTGTGCTCTCCCACAACGAAAATCGATTGTAGTGTAGCATAGTATGTAAAGAAGAACATGCCTCACCTATCAGGCTAGTCTTTTGAGTTGAGCTAGGCCTTGGTATGTTATGGTCTGCATCGAATGTAGGCCTAAAATTGTTTACGTTAGAAGAGGAAGCCTAAGCATAACAATTGCAGCATCGACAACAAAAAAGAAAAAGGAAAAGACATTATAACAAGTAAAGGGCGAGGCCCATACGGACGACCCAGAAGGGGCAACTGGCCCAGGAGGGGCAGCTGGCCTGCACGCGTGCCGCCGTAGCCGCTGCCACCGCCACCATGTGTTGTCTCCATATGTTAGGGTTTTAGATCACTTAGAGGCTAAGAAATCTCCATGAAATTCAAAGATACCACCCAATTGTGGCCCTAGCGTTACACTTGTTACATCAGGTATACGAAGCTAGCCCCAATCCATGTCCGCCACCATGATGATGAACATCGACCCAATCTGCAACGACATCCACGCCCTATTCATAGGTGCAATTTAGGACCTCCAATTTTTTTCCTGTAGCCCAAGAACATGGTTCAAATTGAATCAGATCTAAACACTACTTATGCCAATACCATCAACGTTGACGACGATATCGCCATGCCGTGGACCAACGCATGGAGACCAAGGAGAAGGAGATTGCGCACATGCATGACGCCTTCACCGCCAATGTTGTGGCCATGCCGCCAACGACCGCCCTCGTCACCGCCAACATCGACATCGCACCAGCTATAGCGATGATGACTACGACCACAACCATGCCAGCAAGAGTGCCACAGCACGCGGCCATGTTGTCGGACGTGCGCGCCCTCGCCATCGGCACCCGAGACATCACACCACCACTACGCCCCAACGTCGATGCCGTCGACGACACTGTTCAGGAGGAACAACAGAAGGAGATAAAGACTATGCCTCGGTCATCATTGTCAACAACATCAAGGAACCACCACGGTTGCAGCATGAGGACGCGCTGAGTGGGAAAGAGGGGAGTGATATAACAAGGGCAAGGCCCATACAGGTGTAGCTTGCCTAGGAGGGGTAGCCAGTCTACACATGCGCCGCCGCAGCCACCGCCACGGCCACCATGTGTCATCTCTGTATGTTAGGGTTTTAGATCGTTTAAAGGCTAAGAAATCCCCGGCCTATAAATACAGGGGGTATTGTATCCATTCAGATCAAGTAAAGAATAGGGGTTAAACCCTTTTACCTAGCTCTCAGCTCTTGGCTCTCTGTCCCTCCCCCAAGCCCTAGCCGTTGGGCTGCCAGAACGCCGCACGCCAGTGCACTGCCGCCCCTTCCGCGCGCTGCCAGACGCGGCCTCGCCACTGATCGCCGCCAATCTCCATCAAATTCTCCAAAAATACCACCCAATTATGGCTCTAGCATTAAACTTATTACAGAAAGACAGACATAGCAATAAAGAAAAGACAGATGTAGTGGGCGGAGTTAACTATTTTCTCCTTCCACTAAATCCACTGCATCATGATTCAAATGTAACAAGGAGAAAACCCCATGCGTTGTTGCAGAAAATGCCAGTAAAATTATACTACTTACACTTACTAATATGATTGAATAAATATCATAATACATGTTAGTGGATAATTTTTAGCATTTCGATGTGGACAACTAATGTGAATAGCTTGAATGAAACATAATGGTATGTGTATTAGTTCGATGTGTTAGTGGAAGATCGCATGGATACTTTGTATGGTGAGATAGAATGTGCTAGTGAAATGCTGATGTGAAAATTTTACATGGCAAGAGAAATAGCTAATGGGATTTATTTTTATAAAAGATATAGATTGAGTAATTCCCAGCATATCTCAGCTGATGAGATACAAACAATATCACTTATACGAGACAGTGAGACAACTATACTAAGACACAGTTGCATAAATTCTTGATGTAGAAAATACGTACTGCACTACTTCCTTACAAGGACATAAACAATAAAGACTATTAGAATGTAAAATTAAGATCTTTATGTTATTTATTGGTTCGCTACTCTTGCCTTTGCATTTGGAGAATTTAACACTAAGACTCTGCCCCTCAAGGATATCTACGCTTTTATGTTTCTCACATGTTTTGCTTTTCTTTCTGCTAACTGAGTTCCCCTTTCTTTTTGCATCCAGTTCATGAGAGAACTTTGCAGCCGCATGGGCACAACGGCAGCCCATAAGTCGAGGACGTGAGTGAGCACACCTAGAAAGTTCCCAATATTCTGATCATGTCCTCGAAGGAGCTTTCTATTTGTTGCCCCCCCAAAATTTCTCTGAGCTGTCATGATTGCTCGCCGTGTGTTTATGCTTGGCTTCTCAACATGAATCCGTGCAGCCCCATGTTTAGACCTCCAAATCATTTGGTATATGGAGCTTTTCCATTGTGGCAGAAGTATTCTACAGACTTTGCTAGCATAATCTCTTCCAGTTGCTCCAAGGAGATGTCTGTAAGCAAGACATGTTGCTGATCGCCAACTACCTCTACTGTTTCAGAACTTTTATTCACTGGTAGCATGTCTTCAGAAGAGCCATGGGGTGCAAAAGCAATTCCAGCTTTCAGATATGGAGAATTTTGCAGAGACATTGTGCCTTCAGACAGTGAGGTCATTCCCTTGCTGTAAACTGTATGTGAGACCTGCCACTGCAAATTAAATTCAATTACTGGTTCTAGAGAAACATCTGATAATCCTGCCATGTTTAGGTTGCTATAATGTTGAACCTCGTGCTGTTGCTGCTGCTTGCAACATAAAGGGTTCGGGCGAAACCATTGAGATGCAATGTGCTGAAGATTGTACAAATGTTCTCTGTGGTATGAATAAGCAAATGGCACCCAGGACAAGTCTTGAGTAGGTAGTTGAGTAAATTCGTTGGTAATCTTTTCAACTATAAATTTGACATGAGGAGTAAACAGCTGCAGACTCCTAACTGCAATCCCAACTATGTTTGTACTCTCTGACAGCTGTACTATCATACTAAAGAAGATATTACCCTCTGTTGTACCATCTTTCACGATAAACACTAGGACAACCTCTGTTGCATGCTCTGCAGTACAAAAGGGGATCAACCATAGTTGACACGAAGTCTATTGGCTTCCTCGAACAAATTTATGGTGAAGTTCCTTGCCTAAAAAAAGGTTATTGATAAGGGAGCCAAAGGGCATGATTTGACAAAGTGGTGTGCCGCCAAGCTCTATGAATCTCAGGAATTCACTAGCACCATCTGCATACCACTCAAATCTTCTAACAGTAGATGGGTTGAACTCATCGTTGTTGCGGTTAAAGATGGAGAAAATAAATGACTTGGTGGCATGTCCAATCCGTGTAGGAATGGAGGAATTCCTTACCTCCTGTTCCATGCGTTCTTCTTCGAGGATTCTCTGCTTACATTTGTGCAGTTTCTCATCACACCCTTGTGCAGCACGCTTCAGCTTCTTTTGCCAACGCAACATGGATTTATCGGTGATCTGTGTCACACCCGGTTTTAAGGACAAAACCAGATATAGACTATAGGTGAGTCTTAAAGGACAAACCTCACATATAGTTACAAATAGTATCAATTACAATACTTTAAATATAACATACATAATATATAAAAGATCACCTAATGAACAATCAGCGGAAAGACGACTTCAAACTCCGGGTGTAGACTTCACTCCACTGGATCCAACTGACTAGTTGACAACAAGTCTAACACTCCTCCTGAGGTGTGGAGGAATAGCAAGAGTGAGTCCATGTCGAACTCAACAAGTAAAGCATAAGGCAGTATAAACCATAACCTCATGAACAATGTAACATAAATAATGTAAAGCATAAAACAGTAAATATGAGCATGTTAACAAATAAGTCATTATATGAATGTAAATGTGTCAGGGCCGCCCTGTCCGTGGGCACGGACGATATATCGATTTAAACTCTGCGCAGCGGTATACATTTTCACTGTGAGTCGTGTTGCCCATATGCCCAGGTTTGCAACTCCCAAAATTCTTCCAAGGAGAGCAGGCAGGGTACACTATGAAGCCTTTCAAAAGTTCGTCCAACCAATTAGGCTGCCAGATCGTCAGATATAGGAACCCCCTTTCTAATATGGCACATTCCTTTCCGGCTATACCCATAAGGACAGAGGCTATCCTATACCAATTAGGCACCCTAACTAACTAGAAAAGGTGCTCATACTGAGCTAAAACCAGAGCCATGTAGCCCTCATAGTTGTACGGTAAATCCGTGATAAATCACTTACGAATAAATCTTCAATTTGTTAAAATATCATTTTTATCGTTCGTTTGCTTAAACATTAATTAAGCCACATAGATCATAGCCATGGAAATAAAACCCAAACTATACTTGCCTTAAGACTTGCTTTACACCCCGAAGCAAAGTGCTTAGAGAACATCATCCTTTATCTTCCATTCTGCAACTTCTGATCTCCAACATTCACAACGATTCTTGTTCTACTTGTACAATGCACAAGAAGAGACGACTAAGAACAATACACCAATCAAAGAGGTAACTAAAGATGGTCTAAATGGCAAAACTTGGTGCTACGGTCACAAGAGCGCAACAATAACAAACGACAGAACTATCACTAAAGTGAACATGACTATCAAGGTAAACGCAACATAGCAGAGACAAACTATAAGATCTAATCCTTTTATTAAATAAAGTAAAGTGTTGGACATTTAATAGAAACAAAAAGTTAAAGCAACTAAATTAAATTGAATCATAAAGCAGAGTTAAACCTTAGTTATATTTTAATTATAAGCAATTATACTATCTAACCATTTAAACATTTATAACTATAAACAATTAAACAAGTGAGGCACTAAACAAAACATGATATGATTAAACAATAATCTAAAAAAAGGGATGACATAAGGCATTAAACATATGAGAGCCACTAAAAAAAATATCATATACTTAAAGATTAATCTAAACAAGTCGTAAATATAAAGACATGTTGATACAAAACAAAGAGCACTTAAGATTCAAGGTTAAACTAAGCAAAACATTATTAAAAGGCATTATTGCTATAGTAACCATATTAGCATGAAAAGACGATGTACCTAGACTAAGTTAAAAAATAACATAATGTAACTTGTAAACATGCGAGAACAACTATATAGAGCATCATAAGTTGGTACTAGTTATATCAACTTGTATTTTTGAAAACTAAGGTATAAATGTAAATTAATTTTATATAAGAGAGCACTGAGTGAAAATTAATTAACCTAACAATATTAATTATATAAACACATGATGTGATAAACATTAATGATACAAGCAACATACCTCGACAAGATTATAACACAAGGACAACGAAAACATAGCCCTACGTTGCCTTTATTTATAA